>OZ038395.1:21697372-22081827 GCA_964036045.1 Eutreptiella sp. 'Long Island Sound 2002'
CAGCCCCCGCGAAGTGCCGCGTGGTCGTGGGGCAGTCTGCCGGTCTAAGGGCCCGCTGCGGCTCAACACACGTGGGCTCAGGCACAGAACGCACACTTTGCGGGGGCTGAGTCACTGACCCCCTCCCTCAGCAACGTCCCGTAGGGCCCAAAGGCCGGGTCAGGGGGTGTAGTGCCCGATTCCCGCAGCCCAGACCCCGGGACGGCCGAGCTCGGGCACCGCGGCGCGACCCGGAGGTGAATGAGAGCGCGAATGGGCCCGCGGGGGGGGGGGGGGGGGGGGGGGGGGGGGGGTCTGGGGAGTGGGGGGGGGGGTCGACTGGGGGGAGGGGGGGGAGGGGGGGCGGCGGCGATTGCTTCATGACAAAGTGGTCAGACGCCAACAAAAAGTTTGTGTAGCTCAAATCAATCTCCAATTTCCGGCCTCTTTCGTAAATTTCATTTTTCACTGAATAAAGTTTTTTCGGATGTCGGGGGGTGGGTGTGGGTCGGCCGGGGCTGCGCCAAGGCCTCAAATGACCCCCCCCCCCCCCCAACTCCCAAGTCAGCAATGCCCTGGGCGGAGGGGGGGGGGGCGTTCCCACTGTGTTCCTCCCCCGTTCCCATGCCCCCCTCCCCCGAGGCCGTGTTCAGGGCTGCGGTCGCCTCAGCGTTTTGTGGATGGTCCGTCCCACAGACGAGGGCTCTCTTGAGTAAGGCCGCAGGCGCACCGCACGCGTTGTGTGCATGCGCTTGTGGACGTCGATCACCGCGGTCCTCCCTGACCCAATCCCCCGCGTACCTCCGGCAAACGAGCCTGTTCCGGAGCACTGACGTGTTTGTGTGTGTGTGCCCTGTCGAACCAGCGCAGATGCACCGCAGGCCCCCACCCCCCGGCGCTTGCGGGTGGTTTGCATGCCGCAACAAGCGACACGGGACGCCCCTTCAGTGACCCTTGACCTGTACATTCTGCGAGACTCTGTAAATCCGACACGGTGACACCGATGGTGTTGTGCCACAGCCTCGTGCGCGCGTGCCCTCCCCGGTGCCTTCGGGCGTTGCTCTTCCCGGGGGCACTCGGGTGTTGTTCCGTAGAATTCATCGAATGCCGCATCACCGAGTACTCCGGTTGTCGGGCGTGGCAGGGGACCACGAGGGATGGCCACGAGGGATGGCCACGAGGGACACTATGGACCTGGGGGCCATCCCAACACTGCTGCTTCCCAAAGTAATTGTCCGACCGGGCCCCTGGGCCAATGCTGGAGTCCATGCTGCAAGTGCCGAATCACTGGCCACCATTGGTGGGATTGGGTGTTGCAGGTCCGGACCAGTACTCGGGTTGTTTTCACCCTCTCACTTTCACAACTTCGCGAGCAAGTTCGTGAAAGAACTTTTGGAGGACTTAGGCTTCGACCTGGTCTACCGCCGGTGGGCACCTTCGGAGAACATTTTTGCGCCGCTCGCTCGTGTGCACCTCGACCACAACTCCACCAAATAAGAGATACAAAGCTTCCGTGGAGCCGCAACCTTTTGCCGTAGGCATGTCGCAAGGTTTACCTAGAGCTCCGCCCCAATTTCAGATTGTACCAAGAAAGGGATGCTTATAAGTGGGACACAGAGTGCACAGAAGCGCCAAAGGAGTTGCAACTCAAGATGTGCGACACAAAGTGCTTGGAAGTGCCCATACCCAGTGAATCATTTCTTTTACTGCAAATATGGTTGTGGAGGTTCACCGTACAAATTTTAGCCGCCAGACAACTGGAAGAAGTTGTAGTTCAATGAGCGAGTGGGGGGTGAAGTACTTGGAGTGGACAAAAGCACTAGTAAGCTCTTACACTCCTACGACACATCGACCTGCCACTTAGTTCCCAGTGGGGACTAGAACTACAAGTGCGCCGCAACAACACATGCCAACAAGAAGTTCTCATCTTGGCATCCCTCATTGCGATGTTTGGGCAGGTTTGTGCCCCTAGTTTCGATCTTTGGGCAGGATTGTGCCCCTGGTTTCGCCGCCACCCACCTTGGGTATGGCAATCCTTGGCAAGAATTGAAGGCATGGTGACCCCTCCCCACTAAGGCGAACCACAGCCCGTAACTAGCTATTCCCCCCAACTCTTTGGATGTATGTTTTGCCTTTCCGCTGTGGAGGAAGCGGAGCCGTACTACTGTTGTGGCCAGGGGCATGTCACCTGCGATGCTTGCTTTGGTTAGCTCGCGGCCTCTTGGCCTTAGCTGTGTAAGCTGCGCGGTTCAGGGCTGTGACCATGTATTCATCAGTAGTGGTCGCGAAGGCAGCTGGCGGCTACTGTGAACGTGTCCGCCCTGCGTGACCGCCACACCAAGTGCTTCTACTGCCGCTGCCGCTGCTCACGGCAGTAGCATCAGTGCTGCCGGTACGGGGTCTTGCCTCCAGATAGTTCTGATTGGGGGACCCAGCGTCGTTGTGGGACACCACACAGAGTCTATACGCCATAGGTGGACCTGATGAAATAAGCAAAATAGAAATCTGCAAGCGGCGGTGCCTACAACCCCCCGGCCCGACTGCTGTCCAACTTACAGGGTCGCCCAACAGAGAAGGCGCTGACCTCCCTTTCACCCAACTCACTGGGTCCCCCATTCGGGAGATAAGCTTCTGAGGCTGCCCCAGTACCCGACTCTGCAGTATGGACCCGCCTGAGTAATTCAGCCTGCTTCACTTTCCACCCCGGTGTATGAGTCTTTCGATTCTGCACTAGGGGCCCCCTGTATGTCCTGATTGTTAGTTCCTGATGGTTAGTTGCTCTTTGGTTTTGATGTGGTCGTAACTTCGCAGTTTTTCTAGGTGTTGACCCTCTGTGGTCGTGGCAGGCCCCACCACCTGCATGGAGTGTATAGTACATACAGGTCCTGCGCCCCCAGTGGGCTCTCCCTCTGTGGAGAACTGCCTCACCCGCATCCAACCCAGTGGCTAAGCTGACTTTGCTGTACATACCTCTAGGCCACTGCTGCCTAAGCACATTGTCTGCCTTGATGGCTGAACTCACCAGTGTCGGAACAAAAAAAAAGAAAAAGAAATAAGGAAAATAGAAATCACCTCAAAACACCAACTGGTGCACAAAAATGCCAGACACAACGAATTCTGAAAGTCCAGCGCCAGCTCCGCACAACGATTGGCAACTCTTCTCCCCACAATGTCATTGATGCCCTGAGTACCAATACCTCCAAAATCACCCCTCTTGTGTGTTATCATTGACTTACCACATTGTCTATAGCTCCGCCCGTGGTGGTGGGTGACAATCTGTTGGAACCTGCGATGTAATGGAACCTGATGGTTGGTTGCTAGTGACCGCGCACGCCCAACCTCGCTTCGAATGCAAGATGTGGGTTGGTCAATTGACTCACTGCGCCCATTTCTTGCTGACCATGGTGTGGTAGCTACCGATAAGGACGGTGATTCTATGGTGGTTTCCACACATTGTTACCAACTTGAAAAACGGGAATATATGGAGAATCCTACTTCTCAGAGATGAAGCGTATCGGCACTATGTAGACAAGGTCTTCTAGGACTTTGTGTGGGAGTCACATGGACAAGTGATGGGACAAATGAGGCTGAAACTGAACAGATCAGTCAAAAAGGGAGGTACGGGGTTACATATGACATACTGGACTTGGCGTGCGCGATACATCACGGTCATGCAATCTTCACTTTGGAGGCCATCCCCTCTGGTCTCGGACATTCTGAGCAACGCGAAACTGTCCACACCACTGCAAAAATACGCTAACTTGATCCATCAGTTGGGTGGTGAGACAATATTTCTAGTCTGTGATACCAAAGTCGGTGGTTTTGTGTTCCACCTCTCGGTCGGGACAGCCATCCATCGAGACGCCGTCACTAATTCCGGCACACAGTCACTAATTCTACGTTTATATAGCGCGGCCGTCCTTCGAGGAACATTGCTTATGTCATTCAGCACTGTGTTGGGCAGCAGAGCCGCCATGCACAGCCACACAGCCAAGTCTCACCCCCTGAAAGGTATCGGAGCCAAGGAGGCTTCCATCGAGGGTTACGCCTCTGAAGAATGACGAATGGACCTCGGCTCTTTGACGTGTGGGGGTGTCACATTTGTGTGGATTCAGCTGCAAAGGCAGGGAAGCATCGACAGGCGGAAGGCTTGGTTGCGGGTGCCTGCTGCATCAGGGGCTTGGGTTGGGGGATGCAAGGGCCTGTGCTGACAGGTCGATTTTGGATGGAAGAGCCGGTACGCACGATGATGGCAGCCGAGTACGCGGCAAGTGCGCAAACAGCTGAACAGGTGGGCGACTGCTTACACCCTTCATTACCGTGCCTTAATGCGCCACGTAGTTTCCAATTTGTATGGACAGACAAACTGGTTGGTGACAGCTTGAACTGCACGATTGATGGGGTGCAGGGAGTCCAGTGGTGCAATTCCTGAGATGAGGATTCTGCCCAAACGAAAGCACATAAGCGAGAATGCACAGGTTTGATGGGGTGGCGGTGAGGGCTAGAGTCCTTTTTGTTAAGGAGTCCCAGTTTGGCCGGTTTGAGCAACCACTTGACCTGATCAAAGACCTCAAAGCTGTGCAAAATTCCGATGAAGTTCCGAAAAACTGCGGAATTTCATTTTCACAAAATTTGACAAGCGTAGTATAGGTCCCTCCGCCTCCCCGGTTTCGTGAGGAGGCCAGGCACTTCCAACAAACACCAGGCACTTCCAACAAACACCAGGCACTTCCAACAAACACTAGATGTTGGAGACCGGATCCTGTTGATGCTTTTATGGTCAGCCCCCCCAAGTTTGGAGACCCTCAAATGGACACACCGGTCTGCCTTTGTGTTTCATGACTATGGACAACCTAAAAAAAAGATATGGAAGCATGATTGTGTCCAGGACCCCGCAGCATATAGCCGTGATAGCACCCAGGCCTGGGGTAGACTGCCTGTCCTAATGCCCAACATTGCAGCCCCATACATTTGTGGTGTCTGATCCTCTTGGAGTGCCGCTGCTCGCAGGATTACATTCAATCAATCCCAATCATTGAAGTTTGGAGTGTGCTCCCATCACTGTTGTGGGACAAGAGGTGAGGGCTTAGGATTTGTGTTGGGCAGGAGAAACACTGCCATCGGCATGGGGAAAAAGTGTTCCACTGAACACACACTGTATTCGTTAGATTAGTTTTGATCTTTGACTTTGGTTAGCACATTAATTTGCAGATTTTTTCCCTTGATTCTGTTCGTACAAGCCAAATATGGGAGCTATCGGGGTTAGAGTGAGGCATCTAGCGAATCAAAGTCAAATTTCTGGTGTGGTATCCGAGACACCAAGGGCTGCACAACAGAACCATAAAAATATGACTCATGATAATGGGCTTTGCAAGAATTGCACTCAATGCGCTTACCACCGCACAAGCGCACTCAAGACAGGGACAGGTTACAATCCACCACCTGAACGCGCACGCATCTCTCGAATCTCACGGAATACTCAGCCAGCCCCTAAGGCAGCCTCTAAGCCAGCCCCGAAAGGCAAGCATGTCCAGCTCTTCAAGATGAGGCGCAAGGTTGGCAAGGGGTTCTATTCGGTGCCTGTCAATCAGAATGCAAGCAACTGAGTGGTACCTGAGTTGTGCACATGAAGAGAAATGCTTTGTATTGTCATGTTTTGAGGGATAGGGTTGTGTTATGTCTGCAATGTGTGTCCTGTGGTGTGTGTCGCGCACAAACACAGGCTTGTCCAAGCACCACGACCCCATGTTTCCGCCTTTTCACTGAACGTGGTCCGTGTTAGGACAAGGGGAGGGGAGTGTGAATGGATTCGAGGCTGTTCAGATGCAGTCAAATGGTGACCAAGTCATGGTGTGTGCCATTCGGACGGACCCGAACGGATTTCAACGCCCTTTCAATGCCATTCGAACAGACGTGAACAGCCTTGAACGCCATTTGCGCCATTTGAACGCCGTCTGCAGGCTTGAGTCGCATTTGAATGCCATTTTCTTGAAGTTGAAAGGAGTTGAGCTTCTTTTAAACGCCATTTGAATGCCATTTGGACGGACTTGGAACAGAGTTGACGGCCATTTGAAGGCCATTCGAACGGACTGTCCAGAGTTGAATGCTACCTGAATGCCATTTCAGTAAACTTGTACAGACTTCAAGGCCTTTTCAATGCCTTGGAAATGCCATTTGAACAATGCCATTTGAACGCCATTTGAAAGAACCGGAACGGACTTCAGCACCGCCATTGGTGGTTTTGTTGTTGTTGTTGTTGTTGTTGTTGTTGTTGTTGTTGTTGCTGTTGCTGTTGTTGTTGTTGTTGTTGTTGTTGTTGTGTTGTTGTTGTTGTTGTTGTTGTTGTTGTTGTTGTTGTTGTTGTTGTTGTTGTTGTTGTTGTTGTTGTTGTTGTTGTTGTTGTTGTTGTTGTTGTTGTTGTTGTTGTTGTGTTGTTGTTTGTTGTTGTTGTTGGTGGTGGTGGTGGTTGGTTGTTGTTGTTGTTGTTGCTGTTGCTGTTGCTGTTGTTGTTGTTGTTGTTGTTGTTGTTGTTGTTGTTGTTGTTGTTGTTGTTGTTGTTGTTGTTGTTGTTGTTGTTGGTTGTTTTTGTTGTCCATTTTTATGTATCTGGGAAGGAGGATTAACCCCACCATGGGGATGGCACTGTGTGGGCTGCCAACCCAGGTTTCGCAGAAACCACAGTTTGGCACCACTGCCCTGTCTGCTATCACAGTGTTCATTACTTGTAATTTTATTGTTAATGATGGACGACACTGGTCGCACTAGCAGCATCGGCAGCGCAGCCGTGGACGGAGTGCGCGCTGGCGGTGATCACAGCGAGACCGAGGCCAGTGCTGCCTACGCGCTGTCTTCGCCATCAGCGGCCATGGGCAGCGGCGACAGTGTGACCCAGTCCGCCCCCGACACCGTGACCATGATCGCCAACTCTGACCGTGGCGACAGCGGAAGCAGCGCGGACATCGGGGCGTCGGACACAGGCAATGGCAGCAGCGGCACCAGTGTTAACGCCGCATTGTCTTCACCGTCCACGACCAGCGGCGTCCTGTCGTGCCGCAACCATAACCGGACGAGTACCTGCGCTGTGGAATTCCCTGTAGATGACCAGATCTCAGGACGAGTACCAGCGAACGTGTGGAATTCCCGGCGGACTAGCGAGATCGAGACCATTGATACCTCCACAACGTCTTCGCCGTCAGCAGCAGGGGACGACGACGCCAGCATGACCCAGTCCGGCGACTGTGTGGACGTCATGATGTGCGACGAGCAGGACACACCGCAACCAGCTCCAGCCGCACAGCCAGAGCGACCCCACCCTGGCCCATCATCACTCCAACAACCACCGCCTGCCGGACAGCCAAGCGTCCCCACGCATGGCCCATCATCTCTCCATCAGCCACCGCGTGCCGGACAGCCACACGTCCCCACACATGGCCCATCATCTCTCCATCAGCCACCGCAGCGGGCGTTTCGTACCTTCGAGCCCGCGCACTTTAGATTCGGCAACAGTATCCCCGAAGTACCGTTGCAGGAGTGGTTGATTGCGTTGCCCTTGGCTGATCACAAGCCGCAGAAGCGCTTCAAGGCCCAGCACCTATCGCACATGATCACCGAAGTGAATGGCCTCGTCGCCGGACTGCAGGGGGAATCCAAAGAGGAAGCCCTTGCAAGGGTATCGGCGGACATCAGGAAGACATACACGACACTGTGGCAGCAATTGCCTGCAGTGTTGAAACGAGACATCTACAATGCCCCGGCACATGGAATTCCAGCGGTCCACTTGTTTGCGCTCTTGGTGTACAGCTATGAGTTGTATGAGGACTTTGACAGCAAATCACCAAAGGAGAGCTGTCCGTTTCAGTTGTACAAGGAGGCCAACCGCGTGTGCCGTCAATGCGGACATTGCAAGTCCATCGAAGGGGAGCTGAAGAAGGAATGGGTTTTATTTCAGCCTTTCTTGATGCACGTGGATGCTGCCGTTCGGGTGCTCCCTCCCGTGGAGTCGATTGTGTTCCGTGGCATGAGCCGTGGCAGTGAGACGCACCATTATCCCATGGGAAGTCAAGGATCGTGGGGTGGGTTCCTGAGCGCAAGCAGCGACCGGCTGCAGGGGGCTACGTTTGTGAGTAAAGAGGACCAGCTTCAAGCTGATGACGGCAGCTTCTTCATGATTTTGTCGGATCAAGCGCGCCCCATGTACCATTTGTCGCGTTTCCCCGAGGAGATGGAGCATTTACAACCCCTCGACCTTGTCCTTGAAGCGTGCAATGTGCTGCCGTCCTCGATTTGTCAGATGTTGAGTCTAAGGATCAGCTTCATCACTTTCAAACGGGCCGGAGCGCCATTGTCATTTGATCTGTGGGTGAAGGGGCTGAGGGCGCTTGGGTTTATCTATGACCCTTTCCTGCAGTCCTACGTGCCCCCTTGGGTCAAGGAAGACCCATACGCGCGCACCGCTTTCAAGATTGAGGACAAGGTGAAGGAGTTCGTGGAGTCCCCGGAGGGCGTCCTTCTAATTGCCGCCCGGTCAGGCATGGGCAAGACAGCCTGTGCTTTGTGGTTGGCGCGTGACGTGATGTGGAGCGATCGGATCTGGATTTTCGTATCACTGCCGTCCGTCAAGGACCTCTTCAGCCACAACGCCCTCGTGAGGCATGTGGCGGCAATGCTGGGGTTTCAAGAGAGTGACGACGCCTTGGTGGCGCTGAAGAAGAAGCGTATGGTGTGGATTCTGGACAGTTTAGACGAAGTGCGGGCCCCAGAACACGAAGTGGGGCAGAGTTGGTTGGAGTTGAACAGTCTTGGGGAATGGGAAGTGAAGTTGATAGTGAGCTGCCGGCAGGAGCACACAAAGAGTTACGGGAAGTGCCTGGGGCCACAGCCACCAACACTGTACCTGCAGGGTTTCCGTGAAGAGCAGGTCGAAGAGTATGTGCAGCGACGGGTGAGGGCACAGCGTAGTCCGCGCCCTCCCGACGTGGTATCACGGCGGAGGCACTGGCAACATTCAGCACTCCCGACAGTGGCTTCGGTGATGGCGTTGTGCATGCCTTCTGGAATGACAGCGGCAGCCATCGCCACGGCTGCGCTCGCCTCGAGTGCGTGTGTAAGCGTTGCAGCGACTGTGCAGGCGTGCGAGAGGCGGCGAGTCCAGGAGATGAAGTCCAGCATTTTTGAGTCCCCAATCCGTAACTCATTCTCGACGCCCTTCAAACTGATGATGGGCTTGGATCTTCTAATGGCAGAGGCTCTGGAGAACGTTGGCCGGGAGTGCGATCTCTACGAAGGCTGGTTGAACCATAAGTTGGGGACACGTGGGCTGAGCAGCTTGGAGGAGAAAAGGGAGCTTTGGAGCCACGCTGAGTGTTTGGCATGGGAGCTCCACCTGCGAAGCAGTACACACGAGAAAGTGGGGGATCGCGGCCAAGAGGCGTGGTTCCGGAGACTTCCCCTGCGGATCCATGATTACGGTTCCACCGGCACCTTCAGTTACCAGCACAAGTCTTTGCAGGAATTCTTAGTGGCTTCACGTTTGTACCGAGCCCTGACCGAGGCCCACGCTGCGGACCTGCTGTCAGAAATGGATTTGACACGCGATTACCCGGTGCTACGGTTCTTTGGGGATATCTGTGCAGCAAAAGCTCGCGGTGGGGGATCCCGGAACGTGCAGCAGGTGTACTACAGATTGTGGGACAACGTGCGGAGTTCAAAAGGCAGTCCTGAACGAGGGGCATGTGCAGCGAGCAGCATCAGTCTTCTGAATGCAGCTCGTGTATCGTTATCAGGCCGCGATCTTAGCGGAGTCCATATTCCCAAAGCCAATTTGCAGGGCGGACAAATGTTCAAGACCAAATTCTGTGGAGCCAATCTCCGTGGCGCCAATCTCAAAGGGGCAGTACTGGAGCAGTCAGATTTCCGTGGTGCCGACCTCAGCAGTGTCATTGCAAGTGAGCTGCTGCAGACACTGCAGGGGCACACAGGCCGCGTTTATACTGTGGCCCTGTCTACGGATGGCCAAACGGTGATCTCTGGCTCCTGGGACAAGACCGTGCGGATTTGGAATGCGGCGTCAGGTGAGCTGCTGCAGACACTGCAGGGGCACACAGACGCCGTTCGGAGTGTGGCCCTGTCTACGGATGGCCAAACGGTGATCTCTGGCTCCTGGGACAAGACCGTGCGGATTTGGAATGCGGCGTCAGGTGAGCTGCTGCAGACACTGCAGGGGCACACAGACGCCGTTCGGAGTGTGGCCCTGTCTACGGATGGCCAAACGGTGATCTCTGGCTCCGAGGACAGGACCGTGCGGATATGGAATGCGGCGTCAGGTGAGCTGCTGCAGACACTGCAGGGGCACACACGCCGCGTTGAGAGTGTGGCCCTGTCTACGGATGGCCAAACGGTGATCTCTGGCTCCGAGGACGAGACCGTGCGGATTTGGAATGCGTCGTCAGGTGAGCTGCTGCAGACACTGCAGGGGCACACAGACGCC
Organism: Eutreptiella sp. 'Long Island Sound 2002'; assembly: GCA_964036045.1. Taxonomy (NCBI): domain Eukaryota; phylum Euglenozoa; class Euglenophyceae; order Eutreptiales; family Eutreptiaceae; genus Eutreptiella; species Eutreptiella sp. 'Long Island Sound 2002'. The sequence goes on from OZ038395.1 coordinate 21,707,838, forward strand.
GTTTATAGTGTGGCCCTGTCTACGGATGGCCAAACGGTGATCTCTGGCTCATGGGACAAGACCGTGCGGATTTGGAATGCGGCGTCAGGTGAGCTGCTGCAGACACTGCAGGGGCACACAGACGCCGTTCGGAGTGTGGCCCTGTCTACGGATGGCCAAACGGTGATCTCTGGCTCTGAGGACAGGACCTTGCGGATTTGGAATGCGGCGTCAGGTGAGCTGCTGCAGACATTGCAGGGGCACACAGACGCCGTTTGGAGTGTGGCCCTGTCTACGGATGGCCAAACGGTGATCTCTGGCTCCGAGGACGAGACCATGCGGATTTGGAATGCGGCGTCAGGTGAGCTGCTGCAGACACTGCAGGGGCACACAGACGCCGTTTATAGTGTGGCCCTGTCTACGGATGGCCAAACGGTGATCTCTGGCTCCGAGGACGAGACCGTGCGGATTTGGAATGCGGCGTCAGGTGAGCTGCTGCAGACACTGCAGGGGCACACAGGCCGCGTTTATACTGTGGCCCTGTCTACGGATGGCCAAACGGTGATCTCTGGCTCCTGGGACAAGACCGTGCGGATTTGGAATGCGGCGTCAGGTGAGCTGCTGCAGACACTGCAGGGGCACACAGACGCCGTTCGGAGTGTGGCCCTGTCTACGGATGGCCACACGGTGATCTCTGGCTCCTGGGACAGGACCTTGCGGATTTGGAATGCGGCGTCAGGTGAGCTGCTGCAGACACTGCAGGGGCACACAGACGCCGTTCGGAGTGTGGCCCTGTCTACGGATGGCCAAACGGTGATCTCTGGCTCCTCGGACAAGACCGTGCGGATTTGGAATGCGGCGTCAGGTGAGCTGCTGCAGACACTGCGGGGGCACACAGGCCGCGTTGGGACAGTGGCCCTGTCTACGGATGGCCAAACGGTGATCTCTGGCTCCGAGGACGAGACCGTGCGGATTTGGAATGCGGCGTCAGGTGAGCTGCTGCAGACACTGCAGGGGCACACAGACGCCGTTTATAGTGTGGCCCTGTCTACGGATGGCCAAACGGTGATCTCTGGCTCCTCGGACGAGACCGTGCGGATTTGGAATGCGGCGTCAGGTGAGCTGCTGCACACACTGCAGGGGCACACAGACGCCGTCTGGAGTATGGCCCTGTCTACGGATGGCCAAACGGTGATCTCTGGCTCCGAGGACAAGACCGTGCGGATTTGGAATATGGCACTGTCTTTGGATTGCCAGAGTACTGTTTTTGGAGCCAAACGTCATGCAACCAGCATCTGGAGCAAGCCGCCACATTCATGCCGTGTCCTGCGGGAATGCAGTGAACGACAGCTGCAACTGTTTTGCAAGGGTCTTCAGCTTTCAAACAAAACGCAAATTTCGATGTCTTTGAAAGGCTTTTTGAAAGAGAATGGTGCTGTGGATTTGGAGCAGAACACGGAGGACAGGGAGGAAGAGCAATAGGTGGAGAACAAGGCGGATGGTATGTTGCTAGGGCCTCAGGTCCACCCAGTTTCTAGGTGCACCTGTATTGTACATAAATGGACCTTCTACTATCCGGGGTTCTCCCGGATACACTCAATAGCACCTTGAGCGCCAGGAATGCAATTACTTCATTTTTAGGTTGCCTAATGCAATTTCTGGGCCGCCTTCCGCACACACCGCCCCTTCAGGTCTACAGTGCGAAAACCATGGCCTGTGTTGTTGCCTCCTAGCCGGCACAACCCGGTGACAAAACCATCGTGGACAACAAGGGGTTGTCAAGGCAACACCTATATGTAAATATTACTACACCCCTCTCCCCTTAAATCTAGCTAACAACAAGCAACAGGCAACAAGCAACAACTTGGCCATTACTCCGTTCCACCACTTCAGGCTCTGCTCTACTCTAGCCATCCTAGAGCCTATGTGGTGCCCTTGCCAAATCCAAGTTTTGAGCCAAAAACTCACCGGTGGCGCCCTGGGGCGAGGGCGCCAAGTCGGGAGGTGCCCTCCCATAACTGCGCATTTTGTGCGCCAAAACAGGCTTTTTTGGTCCAAACCCGCCCCGGAACCCAGTCAAAACGCACAAACGAACGGAAATAGTGAGTACACTGCACGTGCGCCTTGATTGCCCCGTGACAAAGAGCCCTTTGTTGCCCTCTAAGGGGGCGCCTTAAGCGCAGTGCGCGCGCAATGCCGGCGCAGTGCAACTATTTGGGCGTCTAGCCGTCCTGGAGACCCATACTTTGTGATACTAGGGGGCATCATTGTTGCCTCTAACGTAGGTTTTGATGCTTCTTCCACATTGGGGATATGGCATTTTTGGATTTTCACCCACTTTCACCCATTTCCGCCCCGTTTCACACTTTTTTGCTCATCCCCACCATGTGAGGGGAAGGTAGCTTGCATTTGTCTTTAGCTAGGGCAGTTTGGGTGACCTAAATTTGGGGGCATTTGGAAGGGGTGTGCCTTGGGGTTCTTTCGGGAGGACCTACTGTAAAAGTAGCGTGCAGTGCGCGCGCAGTGCAAGGATACCCCCTAACTCCACAATATGTCCAAGAAACAGCCCCAAAATGGCTCAAAGGGGCCCAAAATGTGAGTACTTTGTGTGAAACAGCCCCAGAATCAAGAACAGGCCGTATCTTGGGCTACGTGGCTCAAAACCAACTGCCGGAAGCACCTATCCCACCCGCAACCCCCCCACTTTTTTTGGTTTCTAAGCCTCAGAATCACCCAACGAGACGCCTAGACGCCCCGTACCCATGGTCACTTGGTGGAGCTAGAGGGCAGCCCGGGCCGCGCACGGTCGGGGCCAACGGTGGGTCCACTAGGGTCCCCGGGGCGAAAAAAAAAGATTTTTGCCACAGTTGTTCCTAGACCACTTGGTATGCTCAAACAAGTATTTTTAGCCCATTTTGAGCCCGTGGTGACGCGTTTTGGGCCATGGAAAATCCCCAAATGCCTTGAAAAGGGGCCGTTTTGCGTCAAAAATGGGTCAAAAAAGTGTTTTCCAAAAATGATCCCGGACCATTTGGGATGCTCAAACAAGTGTTTCTAACCCGTTTTGAGCCCGTGGTGACGCGTTTTGGGCCATGGAAAGTCCCCAAATGCCTTGAAAATGTTTTGGGACCAAAATTGGGTGAAAAAAGGGTCAAAAACGTGTTTTTCTAGAAGTGATCATGGACCAATTGGGGTGCTCAAACAAGTGACATGAGCCCATTTTGAGCCCCATTTGAGCCTTTTTTGGCCCCTCTAGGGTCCCAACAGCCTTAAAAATGGCCCATTTAAGCCCTTGTTGACCCATTGTTGCCCGTTTCGCCACATGTATCCACCAAGTAAAACACTTCGCACGTACCTTAGAGCCGTATGGTCGATCCACCTAGAGTTGGGGAGAGGGGTGCAGATTAGAGGATATATATTACTACACCCCTCTCCCCTTAAATCTAGCTAACACCTTTTCTCTGGCTGACGGAGCCATTGCACTCCCCCCAGCACCACACAATACTCCGAACTCTTCTCCTTTCGACTCACGCTGACTCCGAAACCCTTGGCCTGCGGATGTAGCCTGCGTCCCCGGCCTTTCACGCCCCCATCGCCCCCCCCCCCCCCCTGTCCGGGCCCTGTGTGACAGTGGAGGCACGGCACAGCGCTGCGCACGCCCCCTTCACTCACAGATGTGCTGCCCACGGCCGCAAAGCAGCTGCAGGCCATACTCTCCGAGGAGGACTCTACGCTGGCGGATGCTGCGCAGCGGTACTTAGACAAGGCACAGGCCCGGCCCTGAAATGCGGAGGGCGTTGCGCGCCCACCGGGCGACCGGGACTCCGAGGGGGCCTGCGTCGACCTTTGTTGGTCGGAGAAGTGCGCTGTACAGGCCCCCGACCGAGTGGCGAGGGGAAGCAAAAGAGAGGGGGTTTCGGACGGGGGTTGGGATGCATTAGAAGGGAAGGGACCCCAGAGGAGGCCCTAGAGGCGGTTGGGCAGGCGGTTGGGGGCGGTCACTGTCGGTTACAGATGCCATTGAAGCTGGCGCTTGGCGTCCGGGGGACAGCAGCCGGGCATAGGCTGGGCGCCCTGGAGGGGTACATCCTCCGCTTCCAATGCATCGCTGGGGCACGGCCTGTCTGTTTTGACTGAGGGGTCTCTTTTCGGGGGTTCTCACTGAAGACGGCCCCCAAGTTTGTGCGGGGCCCTGCGGGCGTCTGCGACGCAGCCCGACCCCGCGGCCGCCGACCCGGCGGTGCCCGGGAGGCGGACGTCCGGCACCGCCACGTCACGCCGCGGCGGGTCCGTCCCGGTGCTCTGCGCCCTCTTTCAATGGGCCGTCGTGGCCTCCGCACGCCACAGCCCCCGGGAAGTGCCGCGTGGTCGTGGGGGCCGGACCGGCGGCGTGCGGCAGTCGGAGCGTCGGGGGCTGTGTCTCGGTCGGGGGGGGGGGGGTCACGTCGTGGCCCAGAGGCAGCGCCGAGCGGGGGCCGGGGCCGTGCGGTTGGCGGTCGCGATGCAAAGGCCCCCAGACCCACAGAACCGTCATCACCTGAGGAACGTGAGTGGCAGTCTGCCGGTCTAAGGGCCCGCTGCGGCTCAACACGCGTGGGCTCAGGCACAGAACGCACACTCGGACAAGTGCTGTTGCGGGGGCTGAGGCACTGACCCCCTCCCTCAGCAACGTCCCGTAGGGCCCAAAGGCCGCGTCAGGGGGTGTAGTGCCCGATTCCCGCAGCCCAGACCCCGGGACGGCCGAGCTCGGGCACCGCGACGTGACCCGGGGGTGAATGAGAGCGCGAATGGGCCCGCGGGGGGGGGGGGGGGGTCCTGGGATGTGGGAAGACGAGAGTGGGGGGAGGGGGTGGGTGGGCAGCGATTGCTTCATGACAAAGTGGTCAGATGCCAACAAACAGTTGGTGTAGCTCAAATCAATCTCCAATTTCCGGCTTCTTTCATAAATTTCATTTTTCACTGAATAAAGTTTTTCTGATGTCGGGGGGTGGGTGTGGGTCTGCCGGGGCTGCGCCAAGGCCTCAAATGACCCCCCCCCCCCACTCCCAAGTCAGCAATGCCCTGGGCGGAGGGGGGGGGGCGTTCCCACTGTGTTCCTCCCCCTTTCCCATGCCCCCCTCCCCCGAGGCCGTCTTCAGGGCTGCGGTCGCCTCAGCGTTTTGTGGATGGTCCGTCCCACAGACGAGGTCTCTCTTGAGTAAGGCCGCAGGCGCACCGCACGCATTGTGTGCATGCGCTTGTGGACGTCGATCACCGCGGTCCTCCCTGACCCAATCCCCCGCGTACCTCCAGCAAACGAGCCTGTTCCGGAGCACTGACGTGTGTGTGTGTGTGTGCCCTGTCGAACCAGCGCAGATGCACCGCAGGCCCCCACCCCCCGGCGCTTGCGGGTGGTTTGCATGCCGCAACAAGCGACACGGGACGCCCCTTCAGTGACCCTTGACCTGTGCATTCTGCGAGACTCTGTAAATCCGATACGGTGACACCGATGGTGTTGTGCCACAGCCTCGTGCGTGCGTGCCCTCCCCGGTGCCTTCGGGCGTTGCTCTTCCCGGGGGCATTCGGGTGTTGCTCCGTAGAATTCATCGAATGCCGCATCACCGAGTACTTTGGTTGTCGGGCGTGGCAGGGGACCACGAGGGATGGCCAATGAGGGACACTATGGACCTGGGGGCCATTCCAACACTGCTGGTTCCCAAAGTTGTTGTCCGACCGGGCCCCTGGGCCAATGCGGGGGTCCAACCGCTGCTGCAAGTGCCGAATCACTGGCCACCATTGGTGGGATTGGGTGTTGCAGGTCCGGACCAGTACTCGGGTTGTTTTCACCGTCTCACTTCCACAACTTCGCTACGGTGCTACATCCCAGCCTAAGAACCAAAGCTTTGAATCTGCCAATCCGGCATTAGGCCATGGCAAGGTTCTAAGCCATGGTTCATGGCTATGGCTCTGAGGAACAGCACACGGAGACCAAAACTTAAGGATACCAGCTTTCTAGGGTGTCTTTGTTGGGTGCCATAACAACACCACCCTGCCAAAATCTTGGTGTTCTGATTGCATCTGCGTGGGAGTTCAACGAAGTATATTTGGAAAATTTGAGCCTAGAGGAAAGGTTTGCAGTCTGCATATCTCGGCCTCAGTGGACCTTGGCTTTACACAGTGGGTGTTTGGCATTTTGGTCAAAATTGGCAGTTTTGGGTCCAAGTGTTGGTTGTCGTTCCTTGACATATCGGGGATTTGGAAGATTGTTTGCTTGAAAGCCAAGAACAGTTCTTAGACGGATAATAAGCTATATATTAGGCTGACTTTAACTCATTTGAGGCAAAAATTCCGTCTCTGGTGCCCCCCTTTTTAGGTAAAATCAGAATTTTTTTGGTCAAATTGGGCTGCATAAACCTGTATCCCCCTCCATGCACTGGGGTAGGATGTGGTCTCTGTGCATTTTTTCCAGAATTTCACAGAATAGAAGGGATTTTTCATGCCCATTTCTGCCCTATTTCAAGAGATGGTCAATAATATTTTGGCGCAAGTGAAGAAAAGACCCTAGTGTGAGATACTGAAAAAGGACAATAGTGTGTTGAAGACACATATGGATGACATCTTCGTGGCGCAGACACCATCAAAGGGATTTCTCACCCTCCTTGATGTGTTGTTTAAGATAGTTCGAGAGAATCATCGCTACTTGTGCCCAAACACGTGCGAGTTCTTGAAAGAAGTGTTGGAGGGCTTAGGCTTCGACCTGGGCTACAGCCAGTGGGCACCTTCGGAGAACAACTTTGCGTGTGCACCTCGACCACAACTCCACCAAATAAGAGATACAAAGCTTCCTTGGAGCCGCAACCTTTTACCGTAGGCATGTCGCAAGGTTTACCTAGAGCTCCGCCCCAATTTCAGATTGTACCAAGGAAGGGATGCTTGTAAATGGGACACAGAGTGCACAGAAGCGCCAAAGGAGTTGCTACTCAAGATGTGCAACACAAAGTGCTTGGGAGTGCCCATACCCAGTGAATCATTCCTTCTCCTGCAAGTATGGTTGTGCAGGTTCACAGTACAAATTTTAGCCGCCAGACGACTGAAAGAAGTTGTAGTTCAATGAGCGAGTGGGGGGTGAAGTACTTGGAGTGGACAAAAGCACTAGTAAGCTCTTACACTCCTACGACACATCGACCTGCCACTTAGTTCCCATTGGGGACTAGAACTACAAGTGCGCCGCAACAACACATGCCAACAAGAAGTTCTCATCTTGGCATCCCTCATTGCGATGTTTGGGCAGGTTTCTGCCCCTAGTTTCGATCCTTGGGCCGGATTGTGCCCCTGGTTCCGCCGCCACCCGCCTTGGGTATGGCAATACTTGGCAAGAACTGAAGGCATGGTGACCCCTCCCCACTGAGGTGAACCATAGCAAGTAACTAGCTATTTCCCCCCAACTCTTTGGAGTGGGCTGGCTGGAATGGAGGTCAGCTAGCAGGTAAGGGGAGTGTCAGCCGGTACTTGTGTTTTCTGAATTGCCTCGAGACTATTCGTGGGTAGTGGAGTTTAGTACAGATTTTTACACTCAGGTAAATTGGCGATGGGTTGGAGACAATTGTAAGGAAAGCCCGTGGTGGGTATCAACCCCAGGCAGGGCCCTCTCTTATCATAAAAACCCCCCGACCGAGAGGTGGAACACAAAGCCACCGACTTTGGTATAGCAGACTAGAAATATTGTCCCAACACCCAACTGGATCAAGTTAGCGTAGTTTTGCAGTGGTGTGGACAGTTTCGCGTTGCTCAGAATGTCCGAGACCAGAGGGGATGGCCTCCAAAGTGAAGATTGCATGACCGTGATGTATCGTGCACGCCAAGTCCAATATGTCATACGTAACCCCGTACCTCCCTTTTTGACTGATCTGTTCAGTTTCAGCCTCATTTGTCCCATCACTTGTCCATGTGACTCCCACACAAAGTCCTAGAAGACCTTGTCTACATAGTGCCGATACGCTTCATCTCTGAGAAGTAGGATTCTCCGTATATTCCTACTTTTCAAGGTGATAACAATGTGTGGAAACCACCATAGAATCACCGTCCTTGTCGGTAGCTACCACACCATGGTCAACAAGAAATGGGCGCAGCGAGTCAATTGACCAACCCACATCTTGCATTCGAAGCGAGGCTCGGCGCGCGCGGTCACCAGCAACCCAACCATCAGGTTCCATTACATAGCAGGTTCCAATAGATTGTCACCCACCACCACGGACGGAGCTATAGACAATGTGGTAAGTCAATGATAACACGCAAGAGGGGTGATTTTGGAGGTATTGGTACTCAGGGCAGCAATGGCATTGTGGGGAGAAGAGTTGCCAGTCGTTGGTGTGGAGCTGGCGCTGCCCTTTGGAAATTTGTTGTGGCTGGTATTTTTGTGCACGAGTTCGTGTTTTGAGGTGATTGGCCTCCATCTCTATTTTGCTTACTTTGTCGGGTCCCACTGGCGTATAGACTCTGTCCGGTGTCCCACAACGACGCTGGGTTCCCCAATCGGAACTATCTGGAGGCAAGACCCCATACGGGCAGCACCGACGCCATTGCCATGAGCAGCGGCAGCGGCAGTAGAAGCAGTTGGTGTGGCAGTCACGCAGGGCCAACACGTTCACATCAGCCGCCAAGGGCGCTCCCTGCGGAATGTACGGTTTGCCTTTCTGCCGTGGAGGAAGCGGAGCCGTGCTACTGTTCTGGCCAAGGGCATGTCACCTGCGATGCTTGCTTTGGTCAGCTCGCGGCCTTGCCGGGGGCCTTGGCCGTGGAAGCTACGCGGTTCAGGGCTGCGCAATCCTACAGCACCCCTAGCCCAGTGGCAAGTATTTCCACTTTAAAATTGTTTTTTGAATCCGGCCCCAAAGGGTTTGGAGAGTGATCCTGCTACATGCACAACGTTGTAGCTCTTTGTCATAAGTTGTCGCCGCTTGGAAATCACACATGTTCTTGTTGATTAAGCCAAGGCGAGGAAGGCGCACCAGTGATTCCATGACAAGTGGAGGCTCCCATTTGGAATTGGTAAAATATGAGTTCATGCAGGAGCTTGTGGTGAGAGCATGAGGTTGGTTGAGGTCCGAAAAAGGACCGGATTATGTGGTCCTAGAATAACCAGTTGTTGATTTTGTTTGCCACACACACACGCAATTGACTACAACACCACCAAACCTTTTGAAGCACATTCCAAACGTTGCGCAATTCATCTATTTCTTGCAAACACACATCCCCAATACCACATGCCCAGCTGTTGTTGAAGGGCAATGTGCAGTGTTGATTATCCACATCACGGGCACGTTGAACTAGAGGCAGGAGCAACTTTGGGCTACCATCCAATGCTTCCCTGGTTGCGGATCACCTGAAGAACACCCACTCGCTGCACTGGTTGCAAAGGTAGACACATATGATTCTCTTAGTGGGGGAGGCTTGATAAACAGAATTGTGCACAGTTTTTTGAGGTCCTGTTGGAGATGAGTGGCATGCACCCTGTGCTGCAAGCTAGTTGGTAGTGCATGCAAGCTATTTGGTAGTGCAGGGGTAGTATTTGTACGGGGAGCCGATTGAACAGCACTGAGTGCACCATGCACGCTGACATCCTCGTGTCCTCCGACTGCGGCATCCAAGATTGCCACCTGAGATCCTTCATTTCTTTGTCAGAGGACTAGCAGTTGCCAGTGCGCACAGGGTTTGCGGTTACGCATGTTTCCCCTGTTTGTCCCCCATTGCTTCCCCACTTTGGCCCACAAAATCGCACTATACGCTTTCCGAAGGATGCTACACATGATTGTGTCCCCAATGCGATCAGCGAAGTCCACTCACGCGGGAAGTGGGAGCCTTCCCGCCTCAAAGGTGGGGTAGCTGGGGCAGGTTGGCACCTAATGTTGGCGAGGGGATTTGCCATGAGTTTGGGGTGGCACCGCACGATAGCGCGTATCGCAAAAAGCGTCCCTTGCGCACCCGACACGGCAGGGGATATGTAGCTTTTGTGCCACCACCTGTATGGCAACGGATATGGAGCAACTTGGATTTTGTCCCGGCATTGAGCCCCCCGAAACGGTAGGGATGACTGTGTGGGCAACATAACCAGTTCCGTCTTAGTGGTGTTCAAATGGGGGATAAAATCAAAATGGCTACATAACCTCTGCCGTCCTCGCGCGCGGGGGGGGGGGGGTCAAAGTGCGTATATAACTGGTCCTGTCTCGGCGACCCATGTGTGGGCCAAGGCTATACAACACCTGCCCCCTTGCAGCTACCCAAAGTGGTTGGAAAATCAAAGTGGCTATGTGTCTGGTGCCAACTTGAGGGTCCACGTGCTGGCATCTAGGCAAAGTGGCAACCTAGGGCCCCAAAATGTTACGTGTTATGGACCCAGTGTGATGTCCTCCCCACTTTGGGCACTCTCAAGACGACACACCTAGTGTAGCAACTTTCATTTCTATCCCTCTTTGGGACCCCCGGGACGGCAAGGTTGTTTAGCCACTTTGCTTCCCGTCCCCATGTTGGGGACTGACTTTGCCCACACTCGGCCGCACCACTTTAGCTTTCTTTGCCCTTTGGGAAGCCCCAAGGCGGGAGGTCTTGTCTGGCCTCTTTGCCATCAAACGGGCCCGCAACGTGATGGGGATTATATAGACACTTTGATTTCATCACCGCTTTTGGGACCCCCAGGGTGGTAAGTGCCATGTAGCCACTTACCGACACGTGCGCCTCCAAGCGGGCACTCCTTATATAGCCAGTTTGATTTCTTCCCCCCTTTTGGGACCCCCAAGACGGCACGTGTCTTGGGGCAATTCTGCCCACACATGCGCCCTCACACGCAACGGGTTATGTAGTCGTCTTAATGTCCTCCCCGGTTTGGGTACCCCCAAGATGGCACAAGTGACCTAGCCACTTTCATTCCGTTCCTGATTTGTGAAGCCCGACATGGCAGGGGCCTTGCCACTTTGCCACGTTGCCGACACGTAACCCCCTAGCACGGGTTATGTAGCCACTTTGATGTTGTCCGCGCGTTGGGCACTCCATCGTGGGCATGGGTTTTGTAGCCGCTTGGTTGTTTCTTTTTCTTGCTTTGGCGATCACGGGGACCGTAGCGTTTCGGTCGCCACATTGCCCAGACGCAGGGGCGTCCATTAAGGGTCCAGATTTTTTTTTTTTGTGCTAAGGACAGCCCTTAAGGACAGCCCCAAGGGACCACCAACCGCCAACCGCCAACTCCCATCAACTGCCAACCGCCACCAACCGCCAACCACCAACCGCCAGCCACCAACCGCCGCCAACCGCCAGCGGCGACCAACTGCCAACTGCCAACCACTGCCAACTGCCTCCAACCACCAACTGCCAGCCACCAACCGTGCCAACCACCACCAACCGCCACCAACCACCAGTTGCCAACTGCCAACCGCCAACTGCCGCCAACCGCCAACCGCCAACTGCCACCAACCATGGTTGAGCACATGGATTGCCCGCGGGCTTTTTTGGGAAACCGGAACACTTTTTTTTTCCCGTTAAGGACACCCCTGCCCAGACGTTAGCCACCAAGGTCACGGTTTGCGCAGCCAATTTGCCCACATGCTGGGATGCCATTTCTTCTATACTCTTTTTCACTTCCCCCTTGCTTTGCTGTCGTTGCCGTGTTTGGGACCTCCAAGACGGCAAGGGCTATTTAGCCAGTTTGCCACTTCGCCCCCACTTGGGCCACTAGCACGGTAGCATGTAGGAACTTTGTCCCCGCACTAAAGGCTTAAAATAGGGGACGCATTATATAGCCGTTATGTACCTAGTAGGATTTTCTCCTTGCTTTGGAGACCACCAAAAAGGAGAGGTTATGTAGCCCGCTTGCCCGGCCGTCGGTCTTGTAGACGGCAAGGGTTATGGGGCTCCTTTGCCCACATATGGGGGCCCCTTTACGTTATGTAGCGCTTTTTATTTTGTCCCCGCTTTGGGGAGCTTTGCAAGGACATGGGTTATGTAGCGCCTGTGCCCACACGTTTGTCCGCCCCTTGGGAACCCACAAGGTGGTAGGTCTTATCTAGCCACCTTGCCCACACATGGGCCCACAAGTCGATAGCGATTATGTAGACACTTTGATTTGTCCCTGCTTTTGGGACTTTTGGGTGGTAGGTGCCATGCATCAATCGCGCCGACACATGGGCCGCCAAGAGGGCACTCATGCAGCCACGTTGATTTACTCCCCCCTTTTGGGACCGCAAGACGGCAATGGTTTTGTGGCAATTCCGAGTTATGTAGCCATTTTATTTTCCCCCGCGCTTTGGGCACCCCGAAGATGGTAGAGGTGACGTAGCCACTTTTATTTCGTCTGCGTGTTGGCAACCCCAACATCGCAGGGATTATTTATTCACTTTGTAAGTTTGCCCACACGGGCCCCCCCACGATTGTACGGGACATGTAGCCAATTTGATTTTGCCCATGCATTGGGCACTCAATAGAGGGCATGAGTTTTATGGCCCCTGGGTTTTCTTTCTGTGTTGGCGACCCACTTGGCAACAAAGTTCATCTAGCCACATTGCCCAGACCTCAACCCCCAAGACAGCAAGGGTTGTGTACACAATTTTCTTGCATGTTGCCGCTCAGAATGCCCTGCATTACGAAGTCTTTTTCACTTTCCCCTTCGCCACGTTGCCCACACTGTGGCTTGCTAGACGGCAAGGATAATGTAGCCCCTGCCCACATGTGCGCCTCTTTACGTTATGTAGCCCTTTTTGTTTGTCCCCGCTCCGGGAAGTGGTGAGAGGGCAGGGTTCCGTAGCCATTTTGCCCACACGTGGGCCCGCATCTTTGACTTTGTTTGCCTTGATGTGGGCCCCCAAGGGGGTACGTATTGTGTAGCCACTGGGCCCGCGAGAAGATGGCGATTGTGTAGACACTTAGATTTCGTCCCCGCTTTTGGAACCCCGAAGGTGGTAGGTGTCATGCAGCCATCCCCCCACGTTGGTACTGATCATGTACCCATTTTGATGTTGAATGCTCGTTGGGAACTGAATAGGGGGCTTGGGTCTTGCACTTGGTTTTTTTACTGTGTTCACGACCACCGAGACGGCAAAGCATTGCCATGCCATGCATTGCGTAGTCTTTTCACTTCCTCCTTGCTTTGGTTTCATTGCTGCCTTGGGGACCACCAAAGACGGCAAGGGCTATTTAGGCACTTTGGCACTTCGCCCACACCACGGCCCCCAAGATGGTACGGGCCATCTAGGCACATTCTTTATATCCCCGTGTTGGCGACTCCAAAAAGTGGAGGGTTAGCCACATTGATTTTCTCCTTGCTTCGGGGGCCACCAAGATGGTACAGGATATGTAGCCGCGCTGCCCACAACCATGCCTCCGGAAGGCAGAGATTATGTTGCCCGTTTGCCCACCTATGGCACCCCGGGATGGCAAGGGTAATGTCACCAATTGGAAAGATGTGCTTGTTGTGGGGACTCCCAAGTTTGCACGGGTTCAGAGCCGACCTACGCACAACCGGGACCCTGCCTAGGAAGCCTAGGCGGTATGTGCTATGTCCTTATTTTGCCCTTATTTGGCCCCCCAGGGCAGTAGGGGTAGTGTAGCGGCCTTGCGCACATATGGGTCTGCAAGATGGCACTGGCTATGCACCCAGTCCGATTAGGTCCCCACTTTGGGAACTTCCAAGACGATACGGGTACGCTGGACCTTAAGTAGCAAGATTGTTTTTGTTAAGGACCTCCCTTAATGCCCCTTGGGGCATTTTTGCAAACTTGTGACGCGCACCATTTCTGTAGTATTTTGCGAAACTCCGACAAACTCAGGGGTAACATGCCAAATCCGCAAAATTCTGGGCTCTCGAGAAGGCACTGCATGTGCTGCCACTTGTGATCTAGTCCCGCTTTCCGGGAACCCTTGGGAATGAAGGGGTTACGGCAACACCGCGCAAATCTGGCCCCCCGATGACGCAGAGGTTACATTGCCGATCTGCCCTGCATTACGGCAAGGGATATACCGCCACTTCTGATTTTATCCCTTATTGAACACACCCTTGGAGTAGATTCAAATGGTTGAATGATTCAGCACATGTGGGGCTAGGAAGCAATGACTGAACACATGTAGTGCCTGCGGGCGTGTTTGAGAGAACTATGTTTTGGAGCACCTTTATTTCCTTTAAAGACTGCCCCCGACACGGGTCACATGCCACGTGTATAAGATTAGTCTTACCCCGCCTCTGGTAAAAAGTCCGTGAATCTCTTGTTTCACAGCCCGTTGTGGTGACTCACCTTGTTGATGTCCCGGCATAGCAAGTTGAAATTGATTGCGTTCAACGCAATGGAAACAAGTGCAAAAAAGCCTTGACTCTTTCCTTTCTCAACTTCGGTATCTCATCTTCCCGCTACATGGAACAATGTGTCCGGATCAAGCTAGTGCTTAAGGGATTGCTGTTGGGATTGGGGATGGTTGGTGCCTCCGTGAGTGTTGGTTTACCCACCATCCCACCTACGAACCACTGTAGGCAACCATGACTAACAATGGCAAGCTGCAATTTAGCCCCGTGTCCGCACGAAGCAAGCCAAACGGGTTGGTGGATGCATGCATTGTGCTCTCACCCTCGCCTAATGTGACAACCCTGTTCAAGGTGATTTTGTTGATTTTCGTACGTTGGAAAAGTTTTGATGCCTTCACCACCCTATTTTCATGGATAGCGCGGACCGAAGTCATCCCAAAAAGTGAACCTTCGAGCCAACCACACACCGTCACACACACTACTACTATTGCCTCATACCTTTCCGGGGAATTGAAGCGGCACGTGATGCGTGCAAGGTTACATTGTGGCATTGACTTTGGGGATGGCCGTGGGCGGCGGTCCCCTACCACCCGGCTAGCAGGGCCCACATTGAGATGGGGCCGGAGGCCTGGATGATAGGCCTCATGCACAATGCATAGCATGAATGTGCTAGAGCCCGAAGGGTTTGAAACACAGATGCCACAACCACCCAAGGTGCTGTGATTGTCAGTCAAGCCAATGGCAGACATTGACGAAATGTGTCCGTGACAACAAACATGGGGATGTGTACCCTAATTGGGTCTCTACCCATGCAAGCAAGGACAACAATGGGGATTCAGTATACACGGTGATGACCTGTGCAATTTTTATTTGTTTGGACCGGCAAGTTTACCTATCGGTTGGATAGACGCCAGCACCGGACACGTTTGCAAGCCCTCTTAAGCAGATTTCAAAAAGCATGCGCGAACCCCCCCCCCCCTTGGGGAGTGACATTTTCTAGCACTCGGGCAAAAGGTGAAAAAACCCCGAAAAGTGGCCATTTCCTCCGCGTTGGCATCTTGTGATGGATCCCCCAGATATATACCTTGTGCTTCGCGATTGGGGTTGCCAACGTGCCCCAACTTTGTGTACCTCCCAAACCTTGTGGCGGTTTCGTTGTACACAATGCTGTGCATAGGCACCTCCTCCCAAACAATACACAATCGACCCACACTTCATGCAACACCTTACCCATCCATGACCGCTTGCGAGCGACGTATTTGCACACAAGCCAATTATCATCCCGTTCTGTGGTATTGCTCTCCTCCCTCACCCTTGGTGTGTGTGCTTATGGAACCCGTATGTTCCACTTGCAGGTCTACCTGCCCCTATCTTCTCGCCCTATATTCTCGCCGATCCTCGTGATGTGTCTTCCGTCGAGTTGGGCATTTGTCAACTCACCCACTTCTTGATTGGTATCTTCTTCGTTTTGCAGCTTTGAATCAGTTGTGGGTACATGGTATCATCCACCGAAATGTCACCCGAATCTGAAGCACCACGACGGAGTTCTCATTTTCACCCATTTGGCGCGTGCTGCTGCTTGCCGCTTGCTGCTGCTGCTGCTGCCAAACCTGGTAGGTCCACCCTAGACCCTAAAAAGTGTTATAAAACCAAGACTGGTTCCACCAGCTCGGTGACCCTAGCCCTAACTCTAACCCTAACCCCTAACCCCTAATCCCAACCGTAACCTTAACCCTAACCCTAGGGCTAACCCTAACTCTAATCAACACTGAATATTGGGACGGAGCTGGTGGGGGAGGGAACTTCACCGATGACTGGTGAGGGACATCAAGAATGATGCACACATTCATGGCTCTTGACAAAATGAAATCGGCTTGCAAGTGAACCCCATCACCACGGGGCCCACTTTCAAGGCTTTTTGGACTTATGAGGGGCCAAAATGCCCCAAAATGGGCTCAAAATTGGCTCATTTCACCCGTTTGTGCACCCCAAATGGTCTAGGATGAAGTTTGGAAAAATGCGTTTTTGACCCATTTTTGACCCATTTTTGGTCCCAAAACAGCCCATTTTCAAGGCATTTTGGGATTTTTGGAGGACCAAAATGGGCCACCACAAGCTCAAAACGGTCCAAGAACACTTGTTTTAGCGTCGCACATGGTCTAGGATCATTTTTGAGAAAACTCATCTTTTTGCCCCTACTGGACCCTGTTGACCCATTTTGGGCACCCACCTGTTTGGGCTTGAGCTTGCAGCTTGCCGCAACCTAGTGGGCCTAGGTATTGAGGTCTAGGCGCCCATTTGGGCAATTGTGAGGTGCTGAAACCCCAAAACGTCGGGGGTTGCAGGTGGAGTAGGTGCCCTCGGAATCGCATTTTGAGCCATGTAGCCAGAGATATGGCCTATGCTTGGTTTGTGGCTGTCGGCATTTGGAGCTTATGGGGACCTTTTGGGACATGTCATGGAGTTAGAGGGCCGCAAAGAGTTCATTGACACGGGTTAGTCAAGCCGCACGTGGAATGTAGCCACCGTTTCCCTTCGTTTGGCCGTTTTAAATGTGTTCCAAGGCTTTTTTGGCCCAAAAATGGCTATTCCTGGCCCTGAACTGCAGTTTTTGAAACTGACGTCCGGCACTTGCGAATCCCGTTCCCGGCCGCCACCGTTGAGTTTCTCACTCAAACTTTGTGCGATTGTACTTCACACCCATAGGTATCATCCACCAAAATTTCACCCGAATCTGAAGCACCACAACGGAGTGATTTTTACTCATTTCGCGCGTGCTGCTGCTTGATTGCTTTCTTGCTCGCTTGCTTGCTGCTTGCTGCTGCTGCTAAACTTGGTAGGTCCACCCTAGACACTAAAAAGGGTTATAAAACCAACACTTGTTCCACCAGCTCGGTGACCCTAACCCTAACCCCCCCCCCCCCTAACCCATGGCTGGACGCCCCCCTGACCCCCGGCCAGAACCCCCCCCCCCCCCCGACCCCCGGCAGGAACACCCCCCGACCGCCGGGTTTAGACAGATAGCTTGGCGCTGGTCGCATTAGGAACGTTGGTAGTCGCCCCCCCGGGAGGAGACGCAACTCCATAAACTATAGGCAAGGCGTACCCATAACTAGTCTCCATGACTACCATTACATCACCAAGATGGCACTTGACACTAGTGTCTATGTTCCGTATTGTGAAATATTGTTCAGCAAGGGGTGTTTGTTGTATGATTATTATGTCTGGTCAATAAGCACAGTCAAGTGCGGACACATATTCCAAAAGTCGCAAGATCCCCATGAAGGTCGTCTACACAAATGGGAGTTGTGTATGTATTGCATGTGTTTGCCGAGTACGTAGGAAGCACACCTCTAGATGTTTCCATTACATTCACCCAAAGGCTGAGGGCGGATGACTCAATGTACAGAACGAGAAAAAAGGAAGTACGCAACGGGACTGGTACGTATCATTGTCCACACATGCCCAACGTGAGCAGCGGGGGGGGGGGACAAGAGGACCGGAGGAAATGATGTGTGATCGGCATCAACGTTCCTCGCAACCTCTTGTTTATCCTCGGGCTCTTTGTATATGCTCAATGGAATTTCAGCACGCTTTGGGTTGCTCAAAGCCGCTTCATGGTGCACGCCCAACATTTTGGGGCCAACGTGCAATTACGTTGCTGCATTCGCCAAAATACCTGCATACGTTGCCAATTTAGTGAAAATAGTTGTCAGGCTATGTCTTTCATCAGCAAATACACACCTTGCATGTCTGCAGCTTCAATTCGACATGCGACTTCGAGGGCACATCACATCCGCATTCCATACCTCTTTTTGGATGTTGAAGCTCATAGCGTGCAGTTCCTCCACCGAAGATTGGAGTAGTACCTCGGTTTGGTGCAACTTGGCACATTGCCTTAGTACTGCCAAGCGGTGACATTAGTGCGCTAGTGGTCCTCCAAAAGCGAATAGATTGTGGTGGGATGTTAATCTGCGCTGTCCGGTGTTCACACACGAGTGTCGCGGTTGTCATGTTTTGCACAGTGTTCTGTGCCTTTGCTTCTACGCCTTCTGCTTCATTGAGAGTCCCAAAATTAGGGTCAACACCTCATGGCATATGCGTGAAGTGCACGGGTGCTTGGTTTGTTGAGTAAGATTTTGATGCCCTTTCATGATTCCATAATTTTCTTGATGGTCAGTATATACCATGCATTCACGAAAGTCTCCTTCACCGGTCTCGAAACACCAAGCGCAACAACTTCTCGTCATAGGCATTATGGTATGTTTGGACCATGCCATAATTACCATACAAAATAATGCCATTGCAAATTGTGTTGTGCCTTTGTATTAGTGGACCTCCGGAAGCTGTCCAATACTCTATCATCTAGCGGTGCCGGCCTGGACTTGATCCCAGGTCCATGGGGTCAGCGCCAGTTGTGCTGCCACTCGGCAACCGGATGGATGTCTTTGCTTGTGGCACCGCCTTGAAAGGGCCTGGCGCGTATGCACGTATCATTCCCCGAAACCAGACTAGGCGCGTCGGCACCATTGGCCCCACACACCTCGACTCGATGCACTACTGAACAACCTTGTAACGGACACAAATACACACACAAGATGAGAAACTACAAAAAACAGTGGCTGGTGGATATAGAAATGTTGCCCGAAGCCGGGATTGGTCCCATGACACTGGGGTTGTAACCATGGATTGTAGGCGCTGTAGCACACCCGGCACGGCTCTTCTGGCTTTAGTATTCTACGTAGCCGAAACACTCATCTATGGATCGACAGCGGTGGATGCCTGTGGTGAAGAGGAGGGTACACTTGAACAGCTCCGGCATAGTACAATCCTTCACTTGAGATTCTTTCGAGTAAAAATTGTGCCATATTCCCAAGCTTGAGCTGCACATGCTAGGGGTGCATCGCAACATATGTTCGCCCTTCCAATCGCTGCACTTTATCAATGTTAACTCCCTCAGTTTCGAGCTCTTGCATCGTCGATGGCCTTCATGAATGGTCCCCAAACATGGAGAGAAAGCTGATTTCCGACCAGTGCCATGGGCTGTTAGAGCCATGACTGATTTTGTTTCGACATCCTTCACATGCGATCGAGGAAAAGGACATGTCGATGATTGGGACTATGAGCTCGGCTGGGTTCCCTTGTGCAAGCTACCCTCAAAGTGTGTAGTCCCGTTGACCGATTACGCGGTGTCCTGCACAACTTCCTGAGTCTACCTCGGGCGAGTCGCCGGATCAGTGTAGTGAGCAATTGCCATTCCCCGCGGTTGTTTTTCTCTAAGTTTTTTGTCACTCCAAAGGCTAGAGCCTCGTTTCTATGTCTACAGTGCCTCTACAATGTGTTAGCTGCTCATTGAATCTGTTGTTGTTTGCCTCTGCATTTACTTCTTGCAAGTCACGGGAGAGCTATATTGCGCAGCCACTATCAGAAGCTTGAATTGACATTCAAATTCGTTGGGTGGTGGCCATCGCCAGCTCTCTCACTCTCCCTTCGTCCGTTTGTGCATTCCCTTCTTGTGGGTCGCTGGATTAATATGGTGCGGAGCGGCCGTGTTGTGCAGATTTGGGAGACCTTGGCCAAAGTCAGGTTTGGAACTCAAAATGTGACTGGAAAGCCCTCTTCAAATGCTTGCAACATTTTGTGCTGCCTCTATGGTGTTCTGCACCTTTGTGGCATGTTTTTGGTATGGCCGCCTTACTTCTTCTTTTTCTTGTGGCCTCAAGGGCAGGGTGTTTTATCAGCGTTGCTGCTGACGGAGATGAATGTCGATGGTATTTGAACGGGGTAGATGAGGAGTTTAGCCCTCGGATAGTCAGGTTGCTTCTCAAGAGGGAGGTTTTGAGTGTGACGCCTTCAGCTACTAGTGGGAAAACTTGAATAGGTTGGTGATCAACGTACATACACTTATCATTGTTCATATGGCAGAGAGACTCACGGATGGACTTTCACAATTGTTCGAGGTGGTGCCCATCACCGGGTCTCTCTCTCTCTCTCTCTCTCTCTCTCTCTCTCTCTCTCTCTCCCTCTCTCTCTCTCGCTCTCTCTCTCTCTCTCTCTCTCTCGTTCTGCACATGGGTAGTCATGGACTCAATCTTTGCCTTTTTGGGTTGTGGCTCCTCCGCTTCTTCTTCAAACTTGTGTTTTGATTTCTTTGACTTTGACAAGGGTGCAATGAGGGCACACTTGCGGGACGTGTTGTGGTCAGGGCGCGCCCCATGGTCTGACCTAGTGGGTCCTTGCTTACAGCGCAAGACTGGAGATCTGACTTTGGACATGTATAGGCCCAGGGCACGCTCCATAGTCTCACGCAGAGGGTCCCTGCTTACAGCGCGAGACCAGAGATCTAAAATATACTCTTTCACGTTGTTGAGGATCTTGAAGTTCTTGTTGACAAACATGAGGTCCCTATCCTGGGGCACCAGGTCCATCAGGGCGAACCTTTATCCGTGCCATTTAGCCATGACCCACCTGAGAAAGTGATACACAGTGATACACACCGTTACACTTCTTGTTAATGATGGGAGAAGAGGGGGTGAAAGCCGGGTTTACCCTCATTTTTCAAAAATACAAAAGGCAAAAAGCAAAAGTACTTGTAGGTGAATGAACGTGGATTTTCTGATTTTCTCATTCGTAATGCAAACCGTCTATCGGAAAATCACAAATCAAGGCAGACTCGGCCGCCTTTGTGCAGTGGCGCCCTCCTCACCGGCATCATATGTTGGCAACTGCAACGCCAAAGAAGTAAAAGCCGCTCAAGAAGTAGAAACTAAGGCCTACACTGACCAGGCCCGGCTTCATCTGTTTTTGCCACCTTGGAATTCGTTGTGGCCATGTGGCCATGTGGCCATGGCAGTAATCTTTGCTAGAGCAGCCGCGCGCTAGTCGTACCCCCTCCCCCTTTCCCTAAGCTACAGACTTGTCCAAGCTACAACAGGCGTAGGGACCGTACTACTTCGGCACCCGATATAATTTGGTACCCAATGCAACGTCTAATGACAATTTCATTGTCTTATGTTTTCTCGGTGTTGGTCCAATTTAACCTACACATTTGCTTTTTGGGGTGATGTGGGCAGGCTTTTTGCGTGTTGTTGATAGTAGGCATCGGAGGCTTGGCGGCATTGAGGCACTCCTTCCGGCCGTTATCGCGACTTCGCTCCTCAATGCTGCCTACCTTGTTAGATTGCTCTCCCGCATGCAGGACTGGGGAAATTCACCAAAGCACGTGGTGAAAACGTCCATTTGAACCAGGATTTCACCATGCTTTCACCTGCCCTACACGACTTGCAAAGCACCTTTGTTTGCCATGTCCGTAAGTGTGATGCGGTTTTGTTCCACAGGTAGACATCACAACAACACCCCCCGCCCCCCCCCTGGTGATCGGCTGCATTTTTTTGCGTCTGCTAGGTTTCGTCCAACCTCCGGTGACTGCCCACCCCGTTGCACAATTTCAGCGGTTCAACATACCTGCTTTCACCATGGTGTATCCATTCACACCCACCGCCATACCCTTGCCTCTACTCCCGACAAGTTTTCTTGATCTTCCACATTGGAAGTGATTTGTCTTAGGTCAACACAACACTATTAACCCTTCGGAACCTCCCTGGTGGTTTAAGTACCAACTTACTCACCAGCCGGACACATTGGTTCGTTTGAAGAATTTTGCCAAGCTTCCCAAGATGTCCCCGCATGCATGCCCTGGCACTGTGATGCCCATACTGACCCACCATGGGATTTTGTATTGGTTACTGCTTTGCCCAAGAGTTTTGTCTGTGCATTCCACCAAGAGGCCCTACCAAACGCTTGCAATTGGTCCTCCGCTGCATCCACTTCCAGCCATTGCCACCTCGGTTCCATTGATGTCAGGTAGCCATATTGAACAGGCGAACTAATTGAATTTGTATTCAGGGCACACGGCAGCACTTGCAATAGAAAAGCGCCCACCCACACCCCTTCCCTCTTCAACCCTTCCCCGCCGTGGATAACCAACGCCCTTGGTCATTGAGTTCCCGCCTTTGAACCCACAATCCTCACCCTGCATCAAGCGCATCACACACAACACCAAAGGTGTGTGCCGCCAGACAATACGTGTCACGTCCCGCAATATTGCCTCCTTAGAAACATGGAAAACCCGGGCACAAGGTTTTTAAATGCAACAGAAATAAAATGTAACCGGCCACTACTTAAAATTGCAGGTGTGCTGCATATTTGGGATACGGAATGCACTGTGCAATCCTTTCTGCTCGTCTTTGGAAGGCCCCCAATGAAGCCCAGAGCGCCGCTGCACAAGTTGAGAATAAACAATGCGGGAGAGTAGTGTGATGCAACAAGCACCGCTCACCTCGTCTATGGTTTGGAGAGAAATGGTACACAACAACCACCTGCCAAAAAAGTTCACTGTGTGTAAAGTACGGTGAGGAAAATGCTTCCACATATTGACGTTGTTCACACGGTTCATACGGCTCCACTTGTTTGTCGCCAAGCTAGTTCAACACGTGCTTCACTGGTGCACACCCAATGTTGAACCCTACTTGAACCACGCTTGAACCACATGTGCATTAGTCTAGTCACCGTGGCAAACCGAGTGCCCGTAATGTGCTTTGGTGCTCCATGACCATGCGCCGCAAAGAGACGACAGTAGAATGCATTATCGCCACGTAGTGGACTTTGCAAGGCAGAGGACCGTATAGGCGGTGGCTATTGAAAGGACACCACGGTTTCTAGTCGTCCGAGAAAGCTAGAATATGTGCGCAGGGGGTAGGGGGACAGGACGTCCGGGCCCGGTCCTTGTATGCGCCACCCCCCAGCCCCCCTCCCCCGCCTACCCCCCGACCCCCCCGGGTTTTGAGAGCTATTGCCCCCGGGGGCATGGCTCCAACGGCGCCGAAGCCTTTTTGTTCATACTTCCCTTCACCAAACCCTCCATGTGTTGAGCGCCACATTAGCAAGACAAGGCACTAAACAAAGGTTGTTTGCTGCGCAATGAAGATCACCACAACCGGCCGTGGACACACATGCACATGAGTACTCTCTGCTTCACAACCACCACCAGGAGCTTCCCCAAGCTGCCCTAGACACACATCCCCCTAGAGGGAGGCATGTGGTAGTAGTGCATCGCGCTTAGGCCCCTCCACCTTGGGAAGCCCCCCCCCCCCCAACGGCCGCAGCCTCCAGCCAAACCCCCCCCCTCTGGCAGACCCTCCAACCCCCCCCCCCCCCAATCGCACTTTTGACAGATAGCCTGGGGGGGGCATCACATCCGGACCGTTTGTACTCGCCCCCCTGTGTTTGTGTGTCACGGACTAGCACTGGGGAAGAAGCCCAAATGCACCCATTCCACATTACACCAGTAGAAAACACTTCTCCTCCCCGGAAATTCCACGGCGCGACTTCGGCAGATGTGGCTAACTCATCAATGGTGTGTGTGTGTGCGTTGTGTGTGTGTGTGTGTGTGTGTGTGTGTGTGTGTGTGTGTGTGTGTGTGTGTGTGTGTGTGTGTGTGTGTGTGTGTGTGCATTAGCACCGAGGGGCAAGGGTCGGGACCACGAGGATGGCTGAACCAACGAGTCCTGCAAGTGTTGCACAGCATGAAAGAGGCCCGACAGATAAAGGATTTCCCACGACTTAAATTTCTGCAGCAGGACCTTCACAGTCTGGCCTCGCAGATGAGTGTACCACTGCACTCGGTAGGCAGTATCATCGTCCCGAATTTGCAGCCATCTCAGAAAAGTGCTATTCACAGAGTCACCAGAAAAATGATTGCTTCTGTTGCCAGCCCCGCATGGGAAAAACAAGCCCTGGCTAAGGCCATACGAATCGTCCGCAGTAGCCCTGTAAACGTCTGCCGCGTTTTTGAGCAACACGCTCGGCGATTCGATAAGTTAGGCGACCAGCCCCCATGCAAGTGTCTCACAGCACCGAAATTCCCGGGGGTCTCCACAGTCATCGATGGACACATAGCGTACACACCACTGTGGGTACCTACCTCAGACACCTATGCCCGACCCAACGACCCCCTACCCCTCAGAGGCTCCTCCGTCCGCTCCCAACTCCTCTCTGACCTGAAAAAGATGGCAGATCAAATCGGTGCAGGTCTTACACTCCTCGAACTGATGCTCCCAGACTCCCTGTGGCCAGAGACGGGCCACAAGCTTACACAAGTCAGGAAATTTGCCAAGTCGGTCTGTCAGTCCCACTATGTCCGCATTGTCGACAAGGGGGTGGGAGTCCTATGGGCGTTCTGCCGCCACTGGGTATGGGGCATCATCCAACAGTTCCTGAAGAGCGAAGGCTACACCCCGTCCCATAAAACGTTGCCCCAAGCCATGGCTTTCGTCTCTGCAGAGCTCGACGCCAGAGGCTGGGACCGCAACACAGCCGGTCAGCTTCCCCTCCTCTATCTCCTGGGCAAATTCAAATCACTGGCTAAGGGTAAGTGGCTCTGGCGCGGCATTACCTCCCTCCCCCAACCCCTGCTACCCAAAAAATCGCTGCGCATCGCCGCACGCGCCAACACAGCCTTCCTCCGACTCCTGTGTCAAGAAGTCCCCTGCTGTTTTCTAGCTCAGAGCATCTCAGAAGTAAGCCAATGGTTCCACTGGTTAGACACCATAAACACCCGGTTCATCAGTGAGGTGGATTGCAAGGACCAATTCAATAATATATGCCCCACGGACATCGAATCCCACCTGACGGCAGCCAGCAAGTGGCTCGCCAAACGCCGCAAGTGGCGCATGACAGATATTGAGTGGTCCATTCACAAAGACTCCAAAATGCTCGACAGAGCGGGACGTGCAAAGGCAACGAAATTCTGGTACATCACCCATGCCCAAATGTCAGACACAATCACGTTTGAGATGCACTGCAATAACTTCATCAGAGCAGTGGGAGGATTATGGTTCCGCCACGGTTGCATTCCAATGGGCGGTTCTTTTTCAGCCCAGGCCGCCGATCTGCACAGCCTATGGCAAGTTTAATCAAATCGCC
The DNA here is from genome assembly GCA_964036045.1 of Eutreptiella sp. 'Long Island Sound 2002'. Taxonomy (NCBI): domain Eukaryota; phylum Euglenozoa; class Euglenophyceae; order Eutreptiales; family Eutreptiaceae; genus Eutreptiella; species Eutreptiella sp. 'Long Island Sound 2002'. The sequence goes on from OZ038395.1 coordinate 21,733,057, forward strand.
ACCTCCTGCGCCGCCTGGGCTCCCTCACTGTTTCCGAGGCAGGGTTCCCCTACTGGGAGTCCCCGCAGGGGATAACCGCCCTATGTCAATTTAGAGACAACATCCTGATTGCCACCACCTACCCAGACACCCCCTCCCACCCCATCTTCTCTACAGTGTGTAACCTGCTGGGCGAGGCATGGAACCTGGATGTGCTCTGTGAGTGTATGTCGGGGCGAGGGGACCCCTGCAAACATCACTGCCACTCAGCGTCCACCACAGCCCTCGGCTTTGACATGATTCGGGGGAAAACGGGTAAAGGACTAGCTTACCTACACCCCAGCGCGCTCTCATCAAATTGGAGTCTGAAGAGTGCACCCCCCCTCCTGTCCCTTGCAAGCGCCTATCCTGCTTACCTGCCGGATATCATGACGGGCGCTTTGAGCAATGCACGCCCTTGGGCCACGACGTGGGCGGGGGAGCTGCTGTCCCTCTCTGCTTGGTTACAGATAGCGCTTCTCAGCGGGTATGCACTGCCACAGGTCACCAGGGCGGCACACTCGGCGGTCACGCGGGGCCTGTCTACGAGCCCCAACGACCATACAGCAACCCGCTACCTGTACACGGTTCGCCACCTCCTCCCCATGCCACACTGCTGCCACCTCACCTTGTGCGCCGCGTGGCTGCGGCGTCACGCACACTGGGCGGGGGACAGCTACAGCAGTTGGCACCTGGACCCATCCCTATCACCAGACGGAATCACAGGCTGCTGGTGCGGAGACTGGGAAATCCTCCACCTCCACGCCGCCAAAGTTAAACCCAGCAACCATGACTGCCCCCCTTGGGAGACAATGTGTGTGTAACCCATGAATGTGCATGTTCGTGCCACAGACATGTAAGAGGCCTGGAGTGGACCAGTGGTCAGCGACATAGACTCGTCTGCCTATAGCGGAGGTTCGAATCCTCCTATCGTCGTAAACGCACCACCGCCCCCTACAACAGCACACGCGGCCAGCAAGTCCACGGGCACCGGCAGCGGGCGGTGCGCCTCGCTTTTTCAGGCAACCCCCCCAAACCCCCGACCCCCTACACGCGCCCCACAAAAACGCACCACCGCCCCCTCCCGCAGCGCGCGCCGCTTGCGCGCCTTGAACCCCGGCAGCGTGGCGAGGGGGGCGCATTCGCTGCAGCCGGGCTCCTGCAGCGAGTCTTCTCTTCGGCAGTGCAGCCACGCGCACAGCCGGAATCGAACCGGCGCCTTCACGGCACGAGCCCAGCGATTCAACCGCTGGGGTAGCGCACACCACAGCAAGAAAAGCACCATGCACGCATACCAACACAACGACACGCCACGGTGTGCGCCACAAAGCGACAGCGAAATGCGTCGGATTCATTGACCATGAAGGGCCCCCTTGGAGTCTGTGTGTGTGTGAGCGGGTGGTTACACCCGTCTCCAGCTAAGTACCTCCAGAGTAGGCATGTAAGTAGCGCTGCGGTTTTCAACAGATCATACAATCATTGGCTAGACAGGGCCGGGCAGTGGGCAGGGTCTGTAGTGATCAGCGCAACTTGCACTGTGAGAACAAACTCCTGTACACCGTCACTCCTGTCTCAGAAAGGACCTTGCCTACCTTTTTGCTAATGGCCTGATGAAATTGTCTCGGTGACCAGTCCTCTGCCTTCGCCTGCTTTCGTCTTCAGTGACGTTGTGCCCCGCGTTTGGTCTCCACTATTTTTCCCTCACGAAGTGTGTGTGTGTGTGTGTGTGTGTGTGTTCTATGTCTGTGCATCTCCACCAAGCTTTCGTCCTCATTGCCGTAGATGACGAAGATGCAGGTCCATGACGGACTTGGGAAGAAATGCTGTCCTAACTCGTTGAGCTATTGGGGAAGATGCGTGTTCTTTGCAGTAGCCTTTAAGTTCGTGATACTAGGCTCGACACATGTTGGAAACATCTGCACACTCCCCAAGAACAACTTACGCCATGCCTAGTCACAGCTTGCCAGCCGGTGGCACCACCAGTCGGCGCAGCAACTGTCCACAAGACATTGTGTCATTTGCTAGGTCCCCGTATTAGACGCCCCCTTGCTTCTTCGTCTTGTTGTCTGTCCCCTCGTGCCCTTGGTGGCGGGAATCGCAGTAGTCTCCTCGGTACTTGTCGTTGTGTTTTAATTGTCCATGTTCTCGGTATCTTGGCCCATGACCTCTTGCTAGATCGCTAGCGCTGCATTTCTCACCTCCGTAGCATCCTCACTTTTCAAGGCATCTGCCTCAACAGTTGCGGCAACATTGCCCACTCATGCAGCAGCATCGTGCACACGTTGCGCGGACTCAAGCACAACAACCTCTCCGTCACCGTTCATAGTATCTGCCTTATAACTATTACTCAAGGCATAGAGTGTTGCTTGTGCTTCACGGCTCGTCGTGAAATTAGACCATCGTAGCTTTAGGTTGGCCACAAACTTCTTCTTGTTCGTGTTGGGCATCCTGCAATCGACTTTGTGCACAGCATCTGCTAGAACGACGGCGAATTCCCACGTGCAGTTCCCCAATTCCCACATCCCTCGCCGGATGGTAGCACGGTGGTCCAAACGGCACCTTGTTCTCCCTGCGGTCGCGCTTATAGTCCCGCTCGTCGGTCTCTTTTATTCTGGCAGCGTCAATCAGTTTGCCCTCAGCGGCCTCCACCGATGTGTCCACAGACATGGAATACTTTGCTAGTGTTTCACAAAGAGGCCAGGTTAAGCACACTTCGAGTTCATTTTTGGGGTTGGCATTGCTAACTTGGCACATTGCATAAGGAACATGAGACTGAGTCAAAGGCGGTGTGCTGTGTTTGTCCATTTTGCTCATCGTGGTGGCAACGGCTCCCAAAGGAGAGGTTCGAACAGTGATGGCCTTGAACACGGCCGAGAGTGTGCCAAACACACACTCTTCCACAATTGTGGTGGTAGGGAAGGTGTGGAGGAGGTGGGGAGAGTACGAGGTGGCGAAATTGAGAGGACCACTTGGTAAATGATCAACATCATATTTCGCCCATGGCCTCTGCATGAGCGCAAGATAAGTTCGCAACCGTGCCTTGACAAGCCGAGCAAGGGGCGGCTCTCGATTGAGCGACATACTGCAACCGTCGAGCTCCATCCACCGACCGGGGTCCGTGGCATACCTCATGAAAAGATCAGAGGTCATATGCACAAGGGGTTTCCCTTAGCAACCATCAGCTCTTGCTTGGACACAAAGGTTAAGAAGACTTTTCCCTCCGTGGCATGTAGGACCGTACCGGGCATCAAAAGCACAAGGGCAGTTGTGCTGGTCAACCACTTGAGGATACCGGACCACCATGTCTCTTCATGGTTTTCATTTGATTGCCGTTTGTTCTTACTGAAGTCTACCGGCAAATCATGTTTCCTCAACACTTGTGCACAGACAAAGAAGACACCAAACAACCTCGCATGCACATTCGTACCCAAGACGACCTCGTCTACGCCTCGCTCCGCCAACCACCTCGGAACTCAGCTGCTACACCATTTGCAGAAGACCCATCAAGGAAGGCCTTAACCAGTTCCCTCATCTTTGCCTCATGATTCTCCCAACTCCCTGTCCCTCCAACACAGGGGACAAAGTCCAACTAGCAAAAAAGACACTGAAAGGAGGGAGGGTGAGTGCCGTGGGTCAAACCGTAGCATGTCATGTGTACCCAAGCCAGACAGGACTCACATTGCACTGAATCCGTTGGCCCCACTCTATCAGGTGGGTCCCACGGATCACATAGACAAGACACACGCTTGTCAATGACACCGTGCTTCCATGTGTTGCTGGAAATGTGCCCTAGACAGAGGACATGGACTTTGTTTCCTTCCACTCTGTTAGTTTTTTTTCTCATTGTTCGCGGAGTCCGAGAGCACAGAGCTCTCGCGGTCATCCTCCTGCAGCATGCCAGTAGACACGGCCACAATGTTGCAAACGATAGTCCTAGTCACAGTTGCCTGCATGATAGCCTTCTTATCGTGCGCGAGTAATATCGCCACCACGACAAGAACCGGCTCGTCGAGTCCCACACAAAATGTCAAAGTAAAAACTTGCAAAAGCCACCCCTGCTTAGTGGTTCCATCGTGTCCCTTGCTGATAGTGAAGGGGACCCTCGTCAGATTGCATCCCGCTTGGCAACACACATTTTACTGATCGCATAGAAAGTGGCCTAGACACCGGCCTCCAACCTGAGTTTATGCTTTGTCCGTCGCGCTGGAAGGTAAGATCGCAACTTCACACCCAGCCCCTTTGCTACAGCCACAATGGTATGGTTGGCTCCATTTTCGGATACTCCTTTTTGAAACATTTGGGAGTACATGTGGCGGATGGAGGCTTTGAACCTACCCCCCTTGTATAATGTCACGCGACCGGCTTGCCTTCTTACTCTCCTTCCCTCGACAGCACTTGTGGAAGTGATGTGTGTGGGGCGCCCTCCCCATACTTACCCGAGGTAAAAATGCTCCAAACAAGCGTCAACGATTAGTTGTCGCCAGCAGGGAATCTGCATCATTCAGCAATAGCTGCAGATGGCTTTATTTGTAGCTATTTTACAAGCGGGCGCACGAGTTGTCGCCGACAATCGTTGCCGACATTTTGACGACATTTCTTTCTTCGTGAAAAAATACCGTGATCTCGCCTCTAGCACCCCAGGTGGGCTCTTTTGTAGCAATCTTTAACGTTTTTTATCAATTTTTTATCAAGAATTATCTTCAAAATGCTTTTGGTAATTCTATTTTTGCAGAGCAGGTCATTGGAAATCTTGTGTGCTTCCGCATGGCTGGTGCGACGACGGCTGTTGGACGTGCTATCAAGAACAAAGTTGGACCCGCACGATTGCTTCCTCAAATGAATCTGGCTGGTCGTGGATGGCGGGCTTCCGGCGGCTCCCTGCTGCCGTCCGCTGCTTGAGGAGAGCCTGCTACTTGAAGAACTGCAACGTGGCACCCAATTTCCCCTTATCCGTTGGCAGCATCACGTTTGAATTGGCATCCAGCTTGCGTGGTGCTGGCCAGGGAGTTACCAAGCCATGGGACAAAGCACGTAGGGGTTACACAGGGTGCTCGACCACAGTCAAACCATTGTCTAACCAGTGAAACTTGCATCAACGGATTGCATTCCTTCGCGCTTGCTACGCTCGCTCTCGCCGGTGGTGTGACCACATTGAGTAGTGTGGAATGACATCTTTTCTCCGGTTTTCCCGTCCGTTCTCTTGATGCGCTGCTTGGCTTCGCCCTTGTCATGATGATTGCTCCCGTTGGCCTGTTCTTCATTTCACTTGTCCTGGTCTTCGCTTTCCTTGTCCTAGTCTTCGCTCTGCTTGTCTTTGTCTTCGCTTTCCTTGTTCTGGTCTGTGCGCGGATCTTAGTGTCTCCTCATCTCGTCGATGGGGCACGGGTTTTGGTCTCAGAAGTTGTTTTTGGTCAACAAGTGTAGACAAAGCCCACGGCACGGTACATTGACGCCTGGGGACTCTTGATTATCGCACAACCACGTGCGTAGAAGAAGGCATCCTGGCGGATGCCGGTTGGCGTTGCAGTCCATGAGGATGGATGCCGAGCTTGGCAAGCCATAGGTTTGTTGATCCCGAGTGGCGCCATGAAGTTTGTGATGAACACAATGCGAAGAAGGCAATAGCAGAACCCCCCCCCCCTCCGACTGGCTAACAAATGTTCCGATGGATTACAACTCAGCGCGCCTACAAACGCAGGCAGGTTGTTACCAAAGATAGCTTGGAGGGCCACACTCACTACCACGCCATACACCATGTACTAGGGGAGCGCGAAGCACTCATGGAACTATTCCTCAAACGATAACACAAGCCGTGCCATGGTCCTAGCCCCCACCCCCCATTGCACAAGAAGGACCCCTCATGTAGAGCAGCACTCCATAGGGTGTCCCCTATAACTACAAATTGGTCACACAACCACAAGCCTCCTCCCAAAGGCTTAGCATGTGGGCTCAACAAGTTTTCCGGCAAAACAACATTTTGCTTGGATTGCGACCCAATTTTGTTTGGTTTCTTGTGATTTTCAGCCACAGCGTGCTGCTGAGATTGAAAACCAATTGAATGCCAAGAACAGGCGCCATCGTGATGTCTTTGCAATGGTGTCCAAAAGGGGGGAAACAAATGTATACCCTTTACCACGGGGGGCGGCCGGGCTAGCTCCTTGTATGCGACCCCATCCAGCCCCCCCCCCCCCCCCCTCCTCCCCCCCCCGGGTTTTGAAAGATAGTGGTGCCGGGTCGGCCCCCAACAAGTGTCCCTAGAGAAAACTGTCCGGTGCCGAAGGCGCCAATTTTTTTTTTTTATACTATGTGTTTATGTTTATACTATGTGCTGCTTGCTGCTTGCTGCTTGCTGCTTGCTGCTGCTGCTGCTGCTAAACCTAGTAGGTCCACCCTAGACCCTAAAAAGGGTTATCAGACCAAGGCTGGGTCCACCAGCTCGGTAACCCTAACCTTAATCAAGACTGAATATTGGAACCGAGCTGGTGGGGGAGGGTACATCGGCTATGACTGGTGAGGGACATCAAGATTGATTCACACATTGATTGCTCTTGACAAAGTGGAATCAGCTTGCAAGTGAACCCCATCACCACGAGGCCCACTTTCAAGGCTTTTTGGACTTCTGTGAGGCCGAATTGCCCCAAAATGCCCCAAAATGGGCTCAAAATGGGCTCATTTCACCCGTTTGTGCACCCCAAATGGTCTAGGATGAGGTTTGCAAAAATGCGTTTTTGACTCATTTTTGACCCATTTTTGGTCCCAAAGCAGCCCATTTTCAAGGCATTTTGGGATTTTCGGAGGACCAAAAGGGGCCACCAAAAGCTCAAAACATTCCACGCACACTTGGTCTAGCATCGCACATGGTCTAGGATCATTTTTATGAGAAAAGTCATCTTTTTGCCTCTACTGGACCCTGCTGACCCATTTGGGCACCCACCTGTTTGGGCTTGAGCTTGCAGCTTGCCACAGCCTAGTGGGCCTAGGTATGGGGGTCTAGGCGTCCGTTTGGGCAATTGTGAGGGACGGAAACCACAAAAAGTAGGGGGTTGCGGGTGGAGTAGGTGCCCTCAGAATTGCATTTTGAGCCATGTAGCCAAAGATATGGCCTATTCTTGGTTTGTGGCTGTCGGCATTTGGAGCTTATGGGGGGCTTTTTGGGCTGTTTCCGGGACCTATCATGGAGTTAGAGGGCTGCAAAGAGCTCGTTGACACGGGGAAGTCAAGCCGCACGTGGCGTGTACCCACGGGTACCCTTCGTGAACGGGGGATAAGTGGCCGTTTGAATAAATGCGTGAATTTCACGTGAATTTACCCAAATTTTGAGGTTTTCGGGGTAAAACGCCATATTATTGGATCCTTTTGAGGGATTTGAGGGGATAGAATTCTTCCCCCAGCTTCATTACGCATCATCCAATGAAGGTACCGCCCCAAAAGCATCCACCATGCCCAAACCGCGCCCAAAACAAGAGGTGCCAAAATCCGTGAATTTATGCGTGAATTTGGGTGCGTGAATTTCACATTCACGCGAATCTCACCAAATGTGTTGAACCTTGTGGCTACTTTAAACCTCTAATTTGCACACATTTGTTGGATCTCACTTTGGGCCAAGATAGCAGGACAAAAGCACACGATGGCACCAAGTTACAAGCAAAAGACAGCAAAAATAGGTGAAATTCACGGTACCGTGAATCTCAGATTCAAACGGCCGGTTCACGAAGGGTACGCGGTTTCCCTTCGTTTGGCTGTTTTGAATGTGTTCCAGGGCTTTTTTGGCCCAAAAATGGCTGTTTTTGGCCCTAAACTGCAGTTCTTGAACCTGAGGTCCGCCACTTGCGAATCCAGTTTCCGGCCGCCACCGTTGAGTTTCTCGCTCAAACTTTGTATGATTGTACTTCACACCCATAGGTATCGTGCACCAAAATTTCACCCGAATCTGAAGCAACACGACGGACGTCTGATTTTTTCCCATTTCGTGTGTGCTGCTGCTTGCTTGCTTGCTGTTGCTAAACCTGGTAGGTCCACCCTGGACACTAAAAAGGGTTATAAAACCGAGACTGGTTCCACTAGCTTGGTGACCCTAACCCTAACCCCCCCCCCCACTCACCCCTGGCTGGACGCCCCCCTGACCCCCGGCCAGACCCCCCCCGACCCCCGGCAAGAACACCCCCCCCCCCGACCCACGGCAGGAACACCCCCCCCACCCCCGGCTGGGCTCCCCCCCAATTGCCCCCCCCCCCCGAGTTTTGACAGATAGCTGGGGGGGGGTGGTCGCGTCGGGACCGTTGGTGGTCCCCCCCCCCGTGCCCTTAACCCTTGTCTCGACAGGAAGGAAGCAATCTCTCACCACTGCCTCCTCTAAAAGGTGAATCATCCCACCCCCTCCCCAACTTCATAGGCGTTGCTAGCTTTGTGTGTGGTGGAGGCGAGCAATGATGTGTGCGCTCCAAGGTGTAACACAAAGGACGCGCCTCAACGACGCTGTGCACGATATATACCTCCTTACGAGATTTGTTGGATTTTTGTCTCACACCCGTAGCACAATTTCAAACCGGGCGGCACCGCACGTCTAATGTTGTCCCATACATGTCGCAAAGACGTCTTATTGAGTTGATGCAACTGAAAGGAGAAGAACAAAAGAACAAAAAGAGAAGATTGCATCGTGAATAATTGATACAACAGCCGCTCTTTCTACCCACAGAGCATATGCAAATGCGTCAAATGAGATGTGCAAGCATGGCGTTTGCGGCTATTCACACACACAACCTTGACAGACGGCACGTGCGTGCAAATTGTGCATTGCATGTCAACTTCACTTGTACGGCAATTTTCCTCAATCATTCTTTGCACCTGGTGCCTTCAAGGTGTGTCATGCAACAATTTGTTGGCAAAGGACTATCTATAAGTGACATTGCTTTGTCCCTACCCAGAACGCTTGGACCTGATGTACCAAGCACGGGCTGTGCCAACACCGGACGCAATGCAAACGGGGGGCTCGCGGTACACATGGGTGACCATCGGCGTGGATGGCACCAATAGGTGGAATAGGGGGGATGTCCACTGTGCAGTGTTTGGCCCGTGGTCCGGGCCTAGCGACGTCACCAGCTGGTGGCTCTTTGAGGACAACGAGCAATGGGCAGCGGTGTACCGGATGCAAACCGAGTTCAGCTTCGATGCCCAAATCCGGGCGGCTAACGCTTTGTGTTTGCCCCATGTTGATGGCGTGGACCGCGAGCCGTTGCTCTTCCTGCGGGCCGATGGCAAGGGCCATGTGATCTTGGCCGGAGGGGAGTCCGTCACCAAGAAGAGCTCGGGGGCCATGGTTTGCCATTGTTGTGGCCAGAATCGTGAAACTGCTGCAACGGTTTGTTGGAGCTGAGGTGGCCATGGCAGCCATTCAGGGGCAACTCCGCCTCACCGGTGTCTTTCGTGACATTCCATCAGAGCGTAGCATCCCTGATTACGGGGCACATGGCGTACTTCGGGTGTCCCATTGTGCATTGAACGGGATGGTGAGTGTCTTGCGGGAACACGGTGGTATGTCACGGCCCTCGGCGGCAAAAATCATGCAAGATTCCGTGAATGGGGCACGGAAGGTTGCCCGCACTGCACGCCCTGGGCGATGGGGTTCGGAAAAGGCCAACAACAAGGGCCAAATCCGCATCGAGTTGGGGGCCGCGGTACATTTTGTCAAGGTTAGGTTGTGGCTCCAAAAAGTGGGAACCATCATTGGGGGCCATCATGTGGGAGGCCGCCCTGGGGTGGGTGTATGTAGGGATTGGTGGGAGGCCTTCACTGCCATGGCCAACGTTGCATGGAAACGTGACTTTGTCAGTGGCCATGAACAACGGGCCCTTTTGCAACAGCAGTTGACCATGGCGGCAAGGCATCTTGCTGTAGGGTGGAGTAAGACCTTGTGTAAGCACATGTGGATGGACCACATGTTTGCGTACCTTTGTAGATGCGGGACCTTGGCAAGGTTCAACTGCTTTGCCTTGGAAGGGAGCCATGTACGATTGCAAGGGCTCCTTAGCAACAGTGGGGCGGTTAGTCTCCTACACAAAAAGTCACGCCTCCACTGTGTGGTGCACAACCACACGTTGCTTGACCACTTGCGCAAGAGGGTTAGGAGGTGACTAGTTGGGCAGTGACCAAGCAATGGCGTTACCAAAGCCCGTGCATGGCTTCTTCACGTGCCCGGTGGGAGAGAAAGGGAAGGGAAACCCTGGTGGATAGGATCGTGAAGCCCACATTGCGACGGAGGATGTAATATTGTGAATGGCAAGCGTGGTTGCTTGTTGCATGTTGAATGAACCTTGAATGAACCCCAAAGCGACCAAATCTAGCTCTCATTGAAAGCTCAGGGAAAGCTCAGTGAAAGCTTAGTGAAAGCTAAATGAAAGCTAAGTGAACCCCGGACTGAGCGCTCACTTGCGATTCAGTCGGAGTTCATTGGCTCGGCTCAGCCGATTTAGCCTTCGAAAAAAATTGATGTTGTGTGTTAAATACCGATGACATGGGTATGTAAATCATGTTGGGGACATCCAAATTGCTGCACCCACCCCTAACACATAGCATTGTGTGCATATAATTGCATGAAAACAAGCAATTAGCCCCAAATGAACCAACGGTGCGGCTCAATGAGCCCAAACTGCACATGTGTGGGCGAACCGCATGTACATACTCCGTCTCCAGTGTGCTCTACCTGACCTGCACGCCATTGTAGTAGGCGGGCCCAACTTGGTACTTCTCGCCTCGGGTTGCATCTGCGGTCATCTTCTTGTGCGGTTCACCTTCCACTGCGTAATGCACATGTTCCGGCTTCTCGTCCTCTTTCTCCTTGCCCTTGCCCTTGCTCTTCTTCTTGGGTGGACTCTTTCCGTGTGCCTTTTCTTTCTGCTTCCGTGACATTTCACTTGGGCCTTGCTCAATTGCAGATGTTCCTACGGTGGGGCTTTCGGCTTGGCAGGTGTCCCCTTTGGTTGTGCGGCCCTGCAGGCTACCTCCAAATGAGTGCTGCGGGGGGCCCGTTGGGCCAAAGCGGGCTCCTGCTCCTCTTCCTTGACCCCACTTTGTCATCGTCACCGGCTTCTTTGTCCTCCTCCTCCTCATCTGCCTCCTCTTCTTCGTCCTTGTCTGATGAAACATCTTCCTCTTCTCCCCAGCTCTCGGTACTCTCATCGTGTTGCATCCATGTCCACATTGTGTCTCTGGGGATCTGTAGACAATGCAGAAAATGTGGGACGGATGGAGGCAACCCCGGAGGCGAAGACAGAGGCAACTATACGAAACGTGCAAAACGACAGTTTGGCACTCGCTGAACTGTTGTTTTCCCTGGAGAGCTTAAGGGACCTTTGCTGCTTGGTGACAGGTTTTTCTAACCTATGAGTTTGTATGTCCAGCATGTCATTGGGCTGCGGCCCACGAATCGAGTCGCCCCTGGGCCACACCCGGGGCTCAGAAATTATCGCCTGGAGTGGGAACCCCGTGACACGCATGGGGTGTCCCGGATCGAGGTGAGCAAGATGTGGGGCTCGTGTCTCACCGGCGGAGCAGCTATCCGCCTCGGTCGCGCATCATCCGGGAATGCGACGGATGGAGGCGGGGTTCACATGGCAGTGGAGTCCGTGGGCCAGGACGAGTACGAAAGACGCGCAGGAGATGCAGCGGTCGGGGCTGCCGGAGCGAGGAAGGGCGGAGTTGGAGAGAAGGGGCAGGCGGCAGTGGAGGCACGGAGAGAGGCCGGGGCCCAGGACGAGCAGAGCGAGAGCACGGGATGCGCCTACGGCACGGGCCCGGGGGAAGACGAGGAAGGGGCCCGTGGTCCGGGCGCCCAAGGCGGGGAGGGGGCCCGAAGGGCAGGGGCCAGGCGCCGAAACTGCCCTGACAGCGCCTTAAACAACCACACCGGTGGACATTCCGCCCTAGCCGAGGGGGGTGGATGCGCCGGGCCTCACCTGGAAGGGCTTCCGAGCTGCTGCGGGGGTCCGCGACCAATGGTCAGGGTGTGGCTGCAGGGACCAGGGGGTTGGTGCCAGCGACAGGTGGGGGGTATGGGCGGGCTGCAGCGAGAGGTGAGCAGTGTATGGGGGGCACCCGCGGGGGAGTGGTGGCTGGTTAGGGGGGGGAAGGTGTTACGGGACATGGAGGAGGACCTGTTCGAGGACGACCACATCCAGGTCCGTTTCCGGGGGGTTGGGGGGGGGGGGGATGGTAAGGAGGGACAGAATAGGGCACAGGGGGGGCCTCTGGGGGGGGATAATGGTTCGCTGGCGTTGGAGAAGATGATGGAGATGATGCGGCAGCAGGGGGAGCAGCTGCAGCTGCTGGCCGCCAGCACCAGCGGCCTCCGGAAGGAGGTGGAGGGGCTCAAGAGCTCCAAGGGGAAGAAGAAGGAGGAGGAGGAGAAGGAGGAGCCCATCCCGCCGATAACGGCGGCGAATGTGGCAAGCATGGAGGCCGCCCCGCATGTGCCCCGGTGGATGTCGGGGCAATGCAAACTCCTGCGGGATTTGTTGGGGGGGTTGGGTGAGGAGTGGGCGGACGAGGGCATGGAGGGGGTGGAAGGAGGGGAGGGGGGGGCGGGGGTGGATACCGACTTTACATTGTCGGATCCAGAGGATGGGGGGACACCCTGGGACAAGTTTGCCTGGGGGATCTGGGTGGGCATGGTGCGCAACCAGCGGGAGTATGGCACCAAGTGGGGGGGCTCAAAGAGGGGGGGGGGGCAGGGGGCGACGTCCCATGGTGGGGGTGAGGGGGGGGGGGGGGTTGCTGCTCTTACGCAGCCGGGGTTTTATCAGGGGGTGGAGGCGGCACTGCACCAGGGGGAGCTGTGCTTTAAGACATTGGGAAGTAACCCCAAGTGGGTCCCTCTGTCGGGTAAGCCCAGCCAGCCCTGCCAGCGGTGCATCCAAAGGGGGGTGAGCAGGGAGCAGGCCCTCCATTGGAGGGTGTAATGTCGCCATTAGGCCGGCTGAACCGCTGCTGAGGATCCCGTGGACGGGGGGGGGGGGGGCGCGCCGGGGGGGGGATCAGGCGGCGAGGAGACGTGGTGGGCGGAAGGGTACCGCTTCGCTTGGGGACGCCTCTGGGAGGCTCAAGCGCAGGAGCCGGGGGACAGCCCGGAGGCAATGGCAGTTCATTCCGTTGCGGATCGCACTTCGCGGCGTTAGGGGGGGACATTGGGTAAATTGTGGAAGTACGCCATGGGAAGCCCGGGCAAGGGAAAGGGGGAGGTCCTTTCTGGGTATCTGCTGCAGCAGTCCAGGGACGGTGCCTCGGCGTCCACTTTGCGGGGGACGATCGCGGGAGTGCGGATTGCGGAGGACATGGCTTGGATCCCCCCCACCGTTGCCCCGATTCACAGGAGACTTGCCAAGAGCGGAGGGGGTCCAAGTTTCCAATTTTACCTTTTCCCCAGACTGTTGCGAGAGGCGGCAAGAAAGGGGTTGGGGGAGCCGGGTGGGAGGCCCATGGTGGCGCTCATGTGCTTGTCCTGGTTTGCTTTCCTTAGGGTTGGTGAGGCCGCATCCATCAGGGTGGCGGATATTCGGGGGGAGAAAGCTCTTGGGTTTCGGGCCACCAAGCGGGGGATCATTGGACGGAGGTGGCGCCGGTGGTCGGAGTGGTCCAGGGCGTGGGGCGAGTACTTACACAAGTACACGCCAGGGTGGGATGGGGACGAGCGGGTGGTCCCAGGAGGACCCCCGGTTTTTTAAAGCGCTGTGGCGCGTTTCCTCCAAGGGACAGAGTGGGAGGATCGGAGGTGGCACGGTCACCTTCGAGGGGGGGCGGCAGCTGCGTGGGCGCGCGGTCCGCCGGAGGCGTGGTTCCTCTCGTTCGGGAGGTGGGAGGATAAGCGTACGGCCATGGCTTATGCCAAGGACTTCCAGGACCCGAGGGTGCTGGGGGACCTCCTCCTCCCATGGCCGGGGGAAGGGGATGCGCTGGAGTTCCGGGACATGGGGGCGAGCCAAGTTTGGGCGGGGGTGCAGTTCGCTACGGAGAGGTTGGGGGGCGGTGCCCGGCGCCGCGAGGGCGCGGTGCTTGATTCGGATGAAGCTGTCCCTCGGGCAGGAATTTCACGAGCATCGGGGGCAGAAAGACGACAGAGACGGGGATTGGTTGGAGAGAAAGCCTGGGGGATTAGTGAGCCTGTGTCAAGGGGGCCTTCGTGCTCCGATGACGAGTCCCTGCCTGAGCCCGCCCCTTCTACCCCGAGACGACCGAGGCGGAGGGCACCGGCAGCTAAGGCTGGGCAGCCACGTGTGCGCCCAAGCCCGAAGAAGAACGCCCGCGGCCGGGGTGGGGGGAGGAGGCCGAAACGTGACGAGAAGCTTGTCACTTCGCAAGCCACCACTACCCCCCATGGGGGGGATTCATCGGCTGAGGGAGGCGCCGGGGGGGGGGGGGGTTGCTGAACCTCCCGCTCTTGGGCCACGGGGGGCACCGGCTGGCAATGAGGCCATCTGCGTGTCCTCCGCCTCGGACAGGGAGACCGGGGCTGGGGGGGGGGGGGGGCAGGGGATGAAGCGGGGGGACGGTTCGTTGTCGGGATAAGGCCCCGCCGGGGTGTCGGGGGGTCAAACCCCCCCCCCCCCAGTGCGGGGTACCCCGGGGAGGGGGAGGAGGCCGCTTGTGGCTCCTGCCAGGGGTGCGCGTCGGCCGAGGACGGCGCGTGCGCCGGTGGGAGTGGCGGCTGGGGGGGCGCACGTGCCGGCGGGGGGGTTGCTGGTCGCGTCAGGAGTGCGGCAGGGGCAGGGCTTCCGGGTGGAGGGGGAGGCCCAAAGCGACCCCGGCTGGCCGGCCCTGGCCAGGTGCCTGCCGGAGCTGGCGCGGGTGGCGCTGTGGCTGGCGCCAAGGCTCAGGGTCGATGTGCTTCGGCTACTGGGTAGGTGCACTGTGTTGGCGGAGCGGGTCTTCGCGGCAGCGGAGGATTGGGGGACGGAGGAGATAGTCACCCGCTTTCTGGGGGTCTTGGGGGAAATGACCGAGGACGCCTTCGAGTCTCTGGCGCATCTGGGGACGTCCCCCCGCCCAAAACAGGCGACTATTTCAGATGAGATTTTACGCAGAGGGTTGGGGGAAATGGGTGCGTGCCCCATTCCGAGAGATCTTTGGGACGAGCTCGTCCCGGCGAGTCTCCCCGAGCGCCTTCGCGGGGTACAGCTACCGGAGGGGAAGGGTTACCGGAGCCCAGAGATGGAGGTGATGCTGGAGGTCCTGAAGGACCAGGGGGTGTTCGCAGAGGTCCGCGTGGGGCAGGGGGATCGGGGAGGGCCCAATTGTACCCCTTTTGTTATCCCCAAGAACGATATCAAAGCATCCATGGTTATGGATTGCACCCCAAGGAATGCGGCGGACCCTGAGCCGCCACCCCATTTTATTTTGGCTTCTTGGACGGCTTTGGGTGAGTCGTTGCAGGTATACGGGGGGGGGGGGGATTTATGCGTGACGCACCCGGACCTCTCGAACGCTTTTTGGAGCTTTTTACTTCCGGCAGAGTCTGAGGGGATGTTCAGGTTTAGGTTCGGGGGGAAGTTGTGGGACATTAAGAGGCTCCCCTTCGGCTGGAAGTACTCGCCGGTAATTTGCCAGCAGTTATTGGGGTCGTTGGTCCGGGACCTCATTCCGCCCGACATTTTACTCATCCATTATTTGGATGACTTTTTGTTGGTTGCTAGGGATAGGGCTAGGTTGCGTGAGGTGACGGGGCGGGTGGCGGCGAGGTTAAGGGAGGCCAAGTTCCTCGTCAGCCCTAAGAGCACTTTGGAGCCGACTGAATCGCTTCATTGCTTGGGCAAGTTTTTCGACGTGGAGGGGGGGGCCATCACCAACTCGCAGTTCTCACTGGCGAAATTGGTCCTGGCTTGGCTGAGGCTCAGCGTTGCGCCGTATGCCCAGCATAGTTTGCAGTCCTTTATGGGGTCGCTGCAATGGGCAATGCAGCCACGTACGGGGTTGGGGCCGATGGCTGCGGGCTCCCTTGCGTGGGTGGTGTGGGGTAGCGAGCGCTGCGATGGGTTGCCTGCAGGCGCGGGCGAGGCCCTGGCCCAGCTCATTGGGCATGTCATGCTGCCGTGGAGACCGGCTGGGGGCACGCTAGGGCGGACGCTGGGTGGGGTGAGACCTGGCCTGGGTTTCGGCAGGCTCGGGGGGGTACTGGCCCCCTGTGGGATGGGGTACGACCATCCGGTATTGGTCTACCCAAACCTCTTCGCGGACGCCGCGTGGGACTCTTTACGGGGGGAGGAGGGTTATAGGGTGGGACTTTTCTCTCCAAGGCTGGGCACCCGTGTGGAGTGGTTGGGCACGCAATTTTCTTTGGGGTCCCGGGCGCGGAGGGTGAATCAGCAGATGGCCGAGCTTTGGGGGGTATGGACGGATGTCCGGTTGGCCTGTCACATGGGTTGGGGGGGGGGGGGTCACTCTATTCTTTGATAATGCGGGGGCCATTTACCAAGGGGTGCGTGGACGAGCGTCTGTTGGGTTGTGGGTACAGCAGTGGATCCTGCGCAAGGTTAACTTGCTGTCATTCAGGTGCCCCGTGGTGGTGCACTTTGTGTTTGTCCCCACATTCTTGCAGCCGGCCGTCCCCGTGTCACGGTTGGGAGCTTCGTGTGGGGGGTGCAGGGTGAGGGCGCTGGGGGCAGCCCGCGATATTTGGCGGAGGCTCGGCGATAACCTGTCCTATGCTCTGTATATCGGGTCTGTGGCTCGGTATGTGGGCGGCGCGCTGGGGCAGGTGATGGCATTGGCTAGAGAGCTGGAGGCTGGTGGGGACGAGGATTCGGGGCTTTTTGGGTCAGCGTGGGTGTCGGGACGTGTGGAGAGGGTGGGGGGATTTATTCGGTTCGTGGGGGCTAAGGGTGTGTGGGTGTGGATGCCTGAGCGCCCCCCGGATCCGTGCGGGAGGTGTACAGCGGCGGGTACCGACCCTGGAGATTGTTGGCATTGGGGAGTGGACAGCCCGAGACGCGGTGTGGGAGCATGAGACGGGCCCCTGGGCAGTACGGGACACCGAATGGCGGGGGCCAGGCGCGGAAGTTCCCTGACGGCGACCGAAATAAACACACCGGTGGACATTCCGCCGTAGCCGAGGGGGACGGATGCGCCGGGCTCTACCTGGAGGCGACCCTACGCGCTTTGGGGGAGACCAAAGGAGCTGTGAGGGTGGGGCTGAGGCCTGAGGGAGGACCGAGCTGCGACAGTGGCGGGTGGCGGGATGGTGAGCGCGTACGGCTGTACGGGGGGTCGGGGCTCCTGTGGGTAGCTGGGGTGCTTGAGGCCCTTGTGGGACGCCTTCAATTCTATGCCTCCATCTGTGTTGCTGCCTGCATACCGGCCCATACCTCCTCCGGCGCCATGGTCGGGGACGGAGGCGGATTGGGAGGAGTGGCGGAGGGCGACGCGGGTGCTGCTGCAGCGGGTACACCCAGTCCCAGTCATCCGCGGCTGGGTCTGGGAGATCACGGCGAGCCAGCCTTTGGCCCGGACCGAGAGGCGGGTGGCTGAGCATGCCTGCGCGCAGTGGGCAGTGCTGGAGGCGTCGCCGGGGGTGCTGGCCATGGAGGATGTGCTGATCGGGGCTCTCAAGCTCTACGTCACCACCGGTGCGGTGGAGCCCAGGGCCTCCGTTTGCAACACCCCTTAGGGGTCGGGCATCGCGGTGCCAGCACTGTTGGAGGCTCTGAGGTGGCGGTACCCAGGGGAGACGAATGCGTGCCGCTGCTGGAGGCTTGCATTGGAGCGAGGGGGCAAGCTTGCCCCTTTTGTATCTCTGTTTGCCCCACTCTGGAGAGGGGGCATGGTCCAGGCGCGCCAGGGCTGTACTTGGCTGCCTGGTTTGGACGAGTCCCCTCTGTAGAGGCTTATCATTGTGGAGGGGTACGTGCTGGGGGTAATTTCTGCGGGCCAGGGGCACATGGTCGGGGTGAACTGTAGGGGGCACGTTTTTGTTCTCGAATGGGTAACTCCCTGCAGGATCGGGACGTGTACGCCACCACGGACGTTGTGTTGGGCAGGGTGGGGAGGGTGTGGCAGGTATGGTACGTGCTGTTGCGTGGACCGCATGTGGCAGGCACACGGCCTCGGGTTATCGGGGGGGCGGGGTTCCCCTCGTGGCATTGGAGGGTGGGGGAAGAGCGTCTGTGGAGAGTTGTCCATACGGTGCTGACGGATTGGTGACAGCACCGTACCCCTGTCCGCGGATTCGTGGATTCTGTTTGAGCCTTGGTGAGCCTTGGCTGCCTGCTTTCCTCCTCCCTGCGAATGGGCGGCGCCGAAGATCGGGACTGCTGGGGCCCTGAGAAATAATCACAACGGTGGTCATTCCGCCGAGGGCCCGGTCTCTTCGGATGCGTTGGCCGTTGGTAGGGGTTTGTGCGTTGGTGACAGCGGGCGGCACTCTGCGGCGGACTTTTCTATTTTTTATCCGGTTGCGGGCGGCTCCCCAGGGGGGTTGGGGTGGACGTTCTTTACGCTGCGGGAGTCCTGTCTCGGCTGAGGGTGGGGTCTAACCTTGTATGTGCGTGGGGTTCCTAAGTTTCGCGTCAAGGCGTGCCTTGATGGATTGGCTAGCTCCATCAGCGGTACGGGTCCTGGCCCTATGCCCACACGGCGGTGTAGGGATCGGCGAGGGGGCGTTGGCAATATATACCGCTAGCTGATCCCGCAGATTCCTTTGTGCTTGTGTTGCCGGCATGGGAAACGACAGTTTGGCACTCGCTGAACTGTTGTTTTCCCTGGAGAGCTTAAGGGACCTTTGCTGCTTGGTGACAGGTTTTTCCAACCTATGAGTTGCCCACCCATCTCCTCCCGCCCAGTCACTATTGTTCGGAGGCGATGTGCTCCGAGAGCTGGGGTGCAGTTTTGGAGACATCTAGGGTACAGCTCTGGCTGATCCCGCGGATTCCTTTGTGCTTGTGTTGCCGGCATGGGAAACACTCGGAACGCGTAAAACACATAACACACGACCGAAGGCGGCTTCACAGGCAACTGATAAGGGAATGAATAGAACACACGCAACACATGGAACACCTTTTTGTATTTCAAGGAGCCATCCGTTTTGTTCCGAACATCCTGCACCACATGTGGAGTGTGTGATTTGCCCTTCGGGGCCTTCACCCGTAAGAAGGGTAAAAGGGTTCATGGTGGAGGACAAAATGCAGCGCGAAATAGTGCACACGAAAGAAAGCGGACCGCGCACCCTTACACGTGGAACACCTGGTAAGTTGCGAGGTTCATCAACGGAATTCTTTGTCTTGCCGGTCCTTGGCCCCTTTCTTCTTCTGATTTACCCATCCGGCCTGGCACAGCACTGCAACAGAGGGGGGTAAGTGGGGGGAAATGTGCAAGGCGAGAAACGAGATGAAAACGGAGACACGCACACATACTCGTGGCTTGTTTAATATGAAAGACAACGAAGGCGTCGCGCTTCACCTTCTCCGGATGCTTCCACTCTCCCAGCTGTAACCATTGAGAATGTGTGGCGGGGGGCAAGGGTGTAGGTTCCCTTTTTGCTGTTCTTCGCCGACGAACCAGCGAAATAACCCCAAACATTACCTCCGTCCATTTTCTGCACACCGATTGTCCTCTTGTTCACAATGTCCCCCACCTCATCATCGTCCACATCATACCCAAGGCAATTATGCAATAGCAGCTCCTTGGGGCTTGCCTTCTTGACCCACGCACAATGGTAGTGAGGGTGTATGTCCTTCTTAAAATGAAAACAACAACACATACAATGTAACCGGTGGTGTAACCGCTCATGTATCCGGTGACACATGACAACCACCACTGCAGGGCACGGAACTACGAATGCGTGATCGCACGTATAACCGTTGGCATTTGTGTAACCGTTGTATGCACGACATTCAAAACACATACCATAAGGACAATCCCGGCCTTGGGCGTCGCAACGTGCGACCACTGCACGACGAGAACAGAGCGTTCGAAAACAGCTGCTTCTTGAACTTCTTGAGGAGTGGGGGCAACGGCATTTTACAAAAACCTTGCAAACCAAGAACGAAAGGGAAAGCGGACAGCATGTAACCGCTGGTGTAACCAGTGACACCCCTGTGTAACCGCCCCTAGGGAATGAAAAATGAGTGTGCACTAACACTATGGGTTACACCACGGGGAACACACGCGTCGACGACCTGAAAAAAACCTTAAACAAAAAAAGCCTTCTTGACCTACACTACGGGAGTGGGTAACCGGCAGGTTAAATTGCAAATTACCTCTATTCAAGTCAACATCAAAATTTTCATATGTAACCCAAAATTTGATGTGTAACCTCGGTAGAGAAAGGAATATTGAAGCGTGTGTCACCTATCTGTGTGTGTGCCACCCAATGTGGGTAGCCGGTCCCCATACCCTCGCGCTTGCTTGCAACACACGCTCACGTAAAACCGGAGAGCACGTTGTGGTGTCGTAGGGCTTTGGTGTATGTCGGGGGCATGCTTTGCTGCTCAGGTTGTTACTACGGGTGTGTCGTGCCGCCCCAAGGTGGCTGACAATGATATCATGGAAAACGTTCTCATCCAGGTGCAGCGTAGTGGAATCTGGTAGGGGATGTGGCGCCTGTCACGTGTTGCGTAAAGAGGTAGAGATGCCGTTGTGGGTGCACGTCTCTGAAACCCAACAGTCGCACCAATGCACAAACCGTACAACATGTGCGTTGTCGACTACAGGCCATGCACGCAGTTGGTGTGATTGTGCGTACCTTGACCATAGTATGCGCAGTGTAGCATAATGGTGTATGTCATGGCCCAACGCCGCCACCATGACAGTGGCAGATGGGCGGCATAATCTGTGCAAAAATCAAACACGTCATGCGTGGCGCCGTAGGCAGTGGGGGCCACTTCGTAAAGTTGTAGGAAATGCTTTTGCTGCTCTAATTCTTTTACCCGTCGTGCAGGTGAGTGTTTTACTCCTCGCATGCCTAAGGATGTGTCCATGACGTCGGCGCGCATGTGGTTGCCATCCTAGCGCAATAGGTTGGTGGTGTTGCAAGGAGTCCTGCCCCGGGGTCTTCGGACTCTTTTGCACAAGCCCACAATGGACACGTGTGGACCATGCCATCGCCAATCTTTGGTCTAGTGTGTGCGCTACACCCGATGTTGGTGTTGCATAGTAGACATGACATGCGCAACGCCATTTGCGTGCGGAGTCAGAGGGGGGAAGTTGCGCGGTTGTCAAGGCACTGGAGTGGGATCCTCCCTATGGTGGCATTGTGGTATGACACGAAAGTAACTGTGCGGAAGAATTAATTTTGCGTATGTGCGATTTTGGGGGGCCTTGGGAACCAAAATGCGTTCTTGAGATCAAAGGGGTATGGAAAAGGTGGAACTTTGTTTCGTGGTGTAATGTGTGGGGAGGTGGTATGTGACTGAAAATTCCCATTTTTGCTAGGAAAGCCCTATGAAAGCCTCCTGGTTCGTAGGGGCTTTCGTAGAAAATTGATACACGAAAGGGGGGTTTCCTGCAGAATCTCGGCAGAATTTGGGGTGTTTTATGCCACGAAAGCGGTACGATGGGGATACCAAGAAGAAATGTGCCACTGCGGTCTGGTGTGGACCACGCAAGTCCTTTAAACGTTCCCTTATCGCCCGCAACAACCGTCACAAGGACCTTCAAGGCCACGTATTTATCAATTCGCTTTTACGGGCCGCCACCCATACATACTGCTGCGATTCAAAGTCGACGGCACCGCTGTGGGGTGGCTGTGGCATGAGTTGGGCAGGCCCCGTCGCTTTGACGTGCCCCAACTTGCCATCCAAGTGGTCCAACTTACTGTTTAGTTGTCCAATCTCACCATTGATCCCTGCCATCTCCGAGTCGTGGCTGCGCACCTCCGCTTGCACCGAGGTGGGCACCTGGTCCGCCATTGTGACGTCTCCACCGCCGTCAGACGGTGGCGCCGGCGCCGCTGGTGCTGTTCCCAAAACCGGTTGCATGCCTGTTGCCGGCTTTGGTGTGCTTCTTGTCGATGTTGAGGTCGTTCTTGCGCCCGTGGACGTACTGAACACCACCGTGGGCTTCCCGAAACTAAGACGTGCACCCAAGCTGCCGCCGTCTCGGAGAAGGAAACCACATTCAATGGCGTGCCGTTGTCGTGCGCTGCCTTGAACGCCTCTTCCACGGGGGGGGGGGGGCGACTCCGCGGGTCCTAGGACGCCAACTACCCCCCCCCCCCCCCCAAGGGGCCTCCGGCCGACAGGTAGTTGTCAAAGGTATGAGCCCAAGGAGCCAACGGGCGCCGAAGGCGCCCAATGGGGTTATGTAGCCACCTTGCCCACTTGTGGCCCTTTTTCTGATTCTGCCCCCCGCTCTGAAGCGGTGGGGATGTGCGGTATGGTGCAATGGCACGTGGCTCTGCACGAAATCCATGCACCAACCGACCCATGCAATGCGTGTTGTGCCGAGATACCGTGTGGTTGTATGGCATGGCCCATCATTTTGATTCAAAGCATGCTGGTTCTGCACCTCCGAGTGCTTTGTGCATCAAGGCAGAGGAAAAGGAAATGGTGGTGAACTGGTCGGGAAAGAAGAACAACAGCAAGCGGTCTCATAAAGAGATTGATGCTGAGGATGGAGGGGACGTGGCAGAGGGCCCTCCCCGTGCCAGCACAGCACCAGCCCCGCACCCCAAGAGCATCAAGTCCTCCGGCTCCTCCTCCTCCTCCTCCTCCTCCTCCTCCTCCTCCTCCTCCTCCTCCTCCTCCTCCTCCTCCTCCGAGGCATCTTCCGGGGCGGAGCGTTCTCGCCTGTTGCAGACTGTAGGGAGGAGGAACGAGGTGTTTAGTTGGCAGCCAAAGAAGAGGTCGGCCACCACAGCATATGATTCTGAGAGCTCATCAAGTGAAGGTGAGTTATTTAAGTAAGGGCTTTTTCTTGTGCCCTTCTTTGTCGGTGGCCTCTCCCCCCCCCTTACCCCTGTTAGGTCGATGCGTAGAAGGTGTTCCGAGGAGCCACTCTTGGTCTTAGGCCCCTCCCCCTGTTAGGTCGATTCGTAGAAAGTGTTCCAAGGAGCCACTTTTGGTCTTACGCCCCTCCCTCTGTTAGGTCGATGCGTAGAAAGTGTTCCAAGGAGCCACTCTTGGTCCTAGGCCCCTCCCTCCTTAGGTCGATCCGTAGACAGTGCTCCAAGGAGTCACTCTTGGTCTTAGGCCCTTCGTTTTCATTCCTCAAAACGTTTGGGGAGAAGGCTGGTGCAAGTGTGGTGTAAGCGGGGAGGGGTGATGTACCATCATGGCGGTCCGAGGCCACCGCCCCGAGATGCTATGACCACACTTTTGCAGCTGCATTCCAACCCCTATATTATATATATATATATATATATATATATATATATATATATATATATATATATATATATATATATATATATATATATATATATATATATATATATATATATATATATATATATATATATATATATATATATATATATATATATATATATATATATATATATATATATATATATATATATATATATATATATATATATATATATATATATATATATATATATATATATATATATATATATATATATATATATATATATATATATATATATATATATATATATATATATATTAGTATGTATGTATGTAAGTCTTGTGGCATGGTGTAACTCTAAACCCATGGCCGCCTCAGGAGCCCACCCCCCTGAGGTTCCCAGTGTGGCTGGGAATACCCAAGCCGATGATACCCTACCCTCTATTGTGGGAAGGGGCGGTGCGAACTGTCCGATCACACCTGGGCCGCATACCCAACTGTTCGGAGGTGCCCGACACCCCCCCCCCCCCGGAAACCCCGGGAACCGCGGGAACAGCCCTCCCCGGCGCCCCTCGCAGAACCCCCCCCTCCAAGCCCCCCCTCCCCCCCCCCCTAGGGGCCTCCGGCCGACAGTTAGTTGGGGGGGTAGTTGGCGTCCAGGACCGAGGGGTTGCCCCCCCCCCCCCCCGTGGCCTCTACGATCTTCTCTCTCCGCGCCTGAACATCACATGGGATCACGATGGTGTTCTTTTACATGAATTTCTTCCGAATGCGCGTTAGGCTGTCAGTGATGTATTTTGCATCCTGCTACGTGACCGGGCGTGTGAAATTGATATGTACCCCGTTTTTGATGATGCGAAGAATGACTTTCTCGGCATGTTCGGGGAGTTCCTCTACGAGGACGGATGCAATTTCATGTTGTAGTCCTGCGCTTTGTGGAGCACGCACACTTTGCTTTCGTTTGTCGAGTTAGGCTCCGCATGCCAGACTTCATCATCACAACAAGAGCTATCGGCACCCCAGCTGGGCTCCGCCTGCCATACTTCTTCATCCTTAGGACACAAAAGAAAGGGATTGGTCTGATGCCTTGCATTGCGCCAGGATGAGGGCTGCACTAATAGACATAGGGCACTGGGGCGGTTTGTTGAACGAAAGCCATGGTGAATGTCTGGCAGAGACAGGGACCCAACGAGCACTCTTCTGTTGTGTGTTTGCCGTCCTTGCCATGATACGGGCAATAAGTTTTTCGATCTCCATCTGGCCAAAAAAACGAAGAGTTCAATTCGACGGATTACGTAGAGCACGTGTCATCGTTTTTTGATGAGCAGGTTGAGGGGCACTCTCGGGCGAGGTGCCCTTCGCCTCCACACAGCTTGTACCTCTGACCATTGTGCAAGTTGCTGGTTCCGAGTAGATCCAAGAATTTCCGATATATGACCGATACCAGTACGTGCGTATTATACTTCTAGGTTGAACGCCATGGAGAACAAGCGGCTACCTAGAAGCTGCAGTAGAGCAACTGACGAGGGCACAACAAAGATCACGTTTTCAAGCGGCCATAACCCGAAGTTGCATAATGAAGGTGAGCCAATATCCTCTTGGGTTATAGTGTTCTTTGCATATCTACCCTTGCCTTACATATAGGCACCGGTTTCTATTGTTCTCTTCGAAAATAGTTTTTCGATGTGCTCTGCTGACATAACTTCTCATCATTGAACTTTCTTTATTTTTTTATTCAAGAAAACACTTTTGTCACCATGGGGCCCTCCTCAGGGAGGGTAAGGTATACCAGTAGTGCATGACACTTGTCGTGTGTGTTGGACAGCGAAGCAAGATAACGGACATGACTGGTTAATGATCAAGCAATGTAAGATTAGCTACGAGTTCTAGCGCCGTGCGTCCAAGCAGCTCATCCAAGCACACACAATACGGCAATTTAGAGTAGAAAAATCGATTCTCAACAACACATTTAACCTTTAGAAAGTGACGGTGCAATACATGTAG
This sequence comes from Eutreptiella sp. 'Long Island Sound 2002', assembly GCA_964036045.1. Taxonomy (NCBI): domain Eukaryota; phylum Euglenozoa; class Euglenophyceae; order Eutreptiales; family Eutreptiaceae; genus Eutreptiella; species Eutreptiella sp. 'Long Island Sound 2002'. Next base: position 21,758,368 of record OZ038395.1, read on the forward strand.
CCAAATACGGGGGTGGGGGGGCACGCTCCTACTAAAAGCAGTTTTGCTTGGCTCCCATGGTTGTCCTCACACATGGTGATTGAAGGCCAGGCCCTGATGATTGTGGTTAATAAACTCGATCTGGCCTGAAATCTATGCCTATAGAATGAACAGGTCGATCAAACATCGAAGGCGGCCCAACATCAATGATGACAGGTCTGAGCTTGACTCTGAGGAAGGTCCAATAGGAGGGGCACGGGGCAAGACGCAAAGTAGGAAACCCCCCCTCCCCAATGAATATTCATCTGAATCCATTGTGATTCCAAAAGAAGGTTTGTGGTCCCTCCATGATTCGCCCACCTCCGTATGTGGGTGTACCCCCCCCCCCTCTCGGCGTGCCAGGATGCCCTGGTGCAGGGTAGGGTTATATCTCCTTGCGCATGAATGGTGCTTGCACCATGATGACATGTCTTACACCGCTTTCTTATGATTCAAGAAGGCTGAAAGCAAAGGCAAAGCACAAAATGCAAAGCACAAAATGCACAAAATCGCGGTGCACCGACATTGGCAACATGTGTATCATTATGTTCACGAACACAGAGGAGCAGAACTGAGTTGCCTTCAGCAAAATTTCTGCGACATATACCCCGGGTTGGGTTTGGGTTGACGGGCGTTGCTTGCCCTCACCCGGCCCCCACCTCTCTCCGCTTGCCTTTGTGGGTCCGTGGTCACTCCCGCTTCCTCTTTTTGCAGTGCGTGCTTCGCAGCCGCCGTTTTTTTTTGGCTGCCCGGTGCACTGCATCCTGCCTAGCTGCCAACATCTTATCACGATATTGTTGACCAGGCATCTCCTTTTGGCTCCCATACCTTGCCTCCACCACCCGGGCCGTCTTGCTAATCCATGACACTTCATTCTTTTCAAGAGGGCAATCAAACTTACGATGAATTGCACTGAAGGCGGCCCGTTGATGATTTATCGTTGAACCTCCAAGGTGCAGAGTGTCACCCCAGGTACCAAAGAACAATTTGCGAAAAATTGTGTCACAAGGAGTAAGTTCCCAATTTTTCGTTGTCCGGGAGTCATCTCTGTCACACATGTGCTCCCACCGTAGCGGTACGAAAAAGTGTAGTGGAGCCAGCGCCAGCACGAGAACAACTTAGCCTTGGCTCGTTGCCTTGGTCCCCAAGCCTTCATCTTTTCCTTCCAATGAACGGCACGTGCCCTTTGCTTAGCCACACGAACCCGCAAATGTTTGATCTTCGCCTTAAGATCCCTATTTTCAACGGCAAGGGCATGAGAACGCCGACACTCCTCTTCACCGCCGATGGTATTTATTGGCTCGTTTTTTCGAGGCTTCGAGCTCCATCCTTTGGGCTTCGAATTGGCCCTCAAGCACGATTGCCCGTTTCTTGAATGGTCGGAGGTGTTCAACTTCTTTGGATAGTCTTTTCCTCGTTTTCAACCCCTGCTCTGATGCTGAAAGCATGTGATATAGCCTAAAGCGGTGAAGCATAAAATTTAAGATTAGGACCGGCTCGCCGTCATGGAGCATCGCCAATACAAACTCGCCTTACGGCCCTCCAAGCAACGCCGCAAAGGTCCCTCCACATGTCTGGTAACCTCCTATTGACGGATGTGAAGCAAACGGGCCACAACAAGATCTGTTCAAAACGTAAACTTTTTGTTGGATCCAACGTTGAGCTACTCCTAGCAAAGTGAAACTCACGCAAGAGGGGAGGAATACAAGCAACCAAAGGGAGGGCAACACACAAGGCTTGCACTGGGCACATAGATTGTAAGCATTGGTCGCAATTGGCAATGATGCACAAGCAAAAGGGTGGCAAGTAGGCATTGTGCAACAACGATCCTCACTAGAATCGTACGATTGTTTGAAATCTTTGGCTTCCAAGTGGTGCCTAGGCCCAGGCGCCGCGCTTCACAACCGTTGCAGCAGGCTTCTCCACGTTGGGCCTCACCCAAGGCCCTATAGTCCCCTGCGTAGCACCATTTGGGGGTCTTACCATGCCTCAGTGCGCCTGGAGCCTTCAGACTAAGGCCGTTAGGGGGCGAGCGGCAGAGAGAAGACATTGGGCGCTCGCCGTACAGCCAACAATAGGCCTGTATGTTGGGCATCACAGAGCACAAGCCTGTGGCAACAAAGTGAAAGGTCCAATGAAAAGATAATGATATCGGATGTTGATTCCACTATTTAAATTCTTGCCTGGCGATAGTGCAACATGAATTTGGGGGAAAATCCGAAAATCGCCGCAATAGGCCCCCTGCATCTCATCGGACCACTCCAAAATGGTGACCGGCTTGCTAGCAGGCTCGCTTAGCCTAGTCAACCACGCCGCAACATCCGCCCAGCTCACGGAGCAATTCAGGTCGGGCTGTAGGTAGATCATTTCCTGGCGCGAGATTTGCATGGTACGCATCCGCCATGAGTCACGTAGTGCTTCGCTCTTGTAATCCCGGATGGTGTCATCCCTATGTATGTTGGAGCGCTCCAACACTAGCAAAATGCTACCAGCGGGCTGCACTTCATCCTTGTACAGTTCACAGAGCTCGGCCGTAGCAATGGCCTCTAGGGCACCCACGCGGCGCCTAATGTGCCGGTCGGATGTCACTAGTGAGAATGGTCCCTTTTCGGGCATTGTGTGTTGCTCAGTGAACGCTCAGTAAGCTTTCAGTGAGCACGCAAAAAGGTCACTTAGCCCCAAATGAAAGCTCACTGAAGGCTGAAAACGGTTCATTCACCTTGCGGTCCCCGGCCGTTTTTGCTGTTGGCCTCGTACCGGCGGACACATATGCACATTTTCTCACGCAGGGGCTGCATGATGCACTTTAAATTGGTGTGACACAAATCATGCAAACAAGCAAAATGCACACCGGGCTACACCCATCCTTCAATTTTTTGGGAACCCCCGTAGGGACAGTGTAAAACTTCCACGCATGGTCCTAAAGAGTCTTGCACTGCCGCACATGCGGCCAATATGGCGTCAGTTCCACTTTCCCTCTGGGGGGAAAGGGCACATAGGGCAATAACCCTAACCTGGGCAATATCACAGGGGGGGGGGGGGCACCCCCTTTTTCAAACATTATCGCAAAAGCGCTAAGGAGGATTGCTGTCAGCCCCTGAAAGGCTACAAATTTATAAACTGACCACGGGGCACTGCACCCGCAATGCAGTGCGCCACACAGGGCTGCTAGGAGCCTGCATGCCTCCATGGCACACATAATTTATAAGTACACCACGGGGGCTCTGCATCTTGCATCGCATTGCCCTAAGGATGGGTCCCAGGTCATAGCTTGTGTGCCGCACTGGCACCTGCCACAAAAAACGGGACCGTCGTGGGCAAGTTGGGGTGCATTAGGCAACAACACGGGGGGGGGGGGGGTCACACAAGGGCTTACCTGTCCCACAAAGGTGCAGTCAGGCCGGTCTGCGAGCCAAGGCTGCCCACATCTGACTATGACCCAACCTCCCCAACCCAACTAGGCCGCTGAACTGCCGCGGTGAGGTCCGCTTTGAAACAGGCATCAATAGCAGGACACCCTTGTGCACGCTAGGGCAGCCAGTTTTCGTGTGGTGCAGTCCTAGGGGGAGCAGGACGAAAATCTTTTTTCAGAGGCGTAGACTACGATGCGCGCCCACGTCGCCAACTTCCGTACTAGACACAGGGAGGGATTCAACGTGGATACTGCAGACGCTGCCGATGGCTACCGCAGCCGTGAGGAGTGAGGCAGCAAGCGTCGCAAGCGCAACGATAGTGTGCACCAGCAGTCAGCCCCCCCCCCCCCCCCCAAAGAAGGGTTCCCGCAAGGGAGACACGTCGGGGAAGGGGTTGGGGAAGTGGTCGGGGAAGGGTGTGGTGGCTCGGTTGTCAACTAACTTTACGCCCGTTGGCAGTCCTTCCTGTGACTCACCTGGGACAGTTCCCATTTCCGTTTACCTGAAGGTGTGTCAGGAGAGGGATGTAGCTGTCCAGGAGAGGGATACTGCACGTGTGGCAGCACGTGCAGTCCCCTTGGTAGAGCAGGAGCTAGCAACCATAAAGGGGAAGCCGCAGAAGCTTCAAGACGAGCTCCTGGACTCAGAGCACCAGCGGGCCGCAGCAGAAGCCCGGTACGACGTGCTACAGAGGTAGAAAGGACTGCGTCCGGAGGCTTTTGCTGCGATCGAATCACCCGCAGCAGCCGCATGTGCAAGTGCTGCATCCATTCTCACTGGGGAGTCAATCAAGTTTGTGGCGGCGGGCCTCATGGAGTATGCCCAGCTTTGGTCGCGGCTGATGGCTGATGCTTAGTCATTCTGCAGTAAGCTGTGTACGATTGCTCGCTCAGCTTGCCCGCCAGACCTCGCTGCCACAGCTTGCACCGGAGGACCTTCCCAAGGTGGACAAGACACTGCAGCCCTGCCCCCCCACCGCAACGTCAAAGCACCAGTGCTTCCACTCCAGCCTGTACGCGAAGCGCGCAATCAGCTATTCCCACCCCTCCAAAGGGAAGAACCCCGGGTCGGTCAATTGGATCCGGCAGGGGAAGTGCATTACACTCTTGCGGCCTGCAAATCCTGTGCTTAGCTGACGTGATGTGGATGAGGATCCACTTTTGCTGCCCCCTTCCAGGGGGGGTACAAATCCTTTTAGATGCACGGACCATTCGAATCTGTTGCAGGGGCGCAAGGGAAGGATATGTACATAGCACGGAGGTGTGGGGAATGAATGACTTTCCCCAACGCCTCAGGGAATGCATAAGCACATCAAATGGTGTCCTGTGTGCAGGCATAGCAACACATTTGAATGAGGTGGTGATGCCAAGATGAATATTTTTTTAAACCGCCAGCGCATGGAGTTTATGTGTTGCGTTCCTCCCGGTCCTCCAATCATCCCATCCCCTTCTGCGTCTTCATTGAGCCCCGATCACGGGAACCCCTTCAGAGCGGGGCGGTAAGAGACCCTAAATGACCCCGCCTAACACGCACAATTAAATGCGTACTTGTCTACTTGTGTGGGCTCATGTACATGGGTTGGTTGACAACATGTGCGAAACTAGGGGGAGCTCGGTCGTGGTGGTCGTATCTGTGACTTCCCACGCACTTTTCGCACCAAAATGAGGGGTGCTGGGAGGCGGAGAGCCAAATTCCTTTTGGGATTTAACTAAATCGTTCACATCAGAAAAAAATTTGCAGGTGTTCCTATGATACTCCGGTGACAGGCGTAGTGGGGCGGTGCATGCACACAATTACTGCAGTACTATGCACATGGTTAGCTCAGATCCATCACGGTTAATAGCGCCCTCTCCACCCCGCCAATTTTGGCTCCCCAAAAGGCGTCGTCCACTTGAGTGAAGAGCCATGTATAACCAAATTGGACATGCCCCTAGGTTGTGCACGAGTGGTTGAGTGAGCAAGCAACGTGCCCCTCCCAGTTCTGTGAGCACGCGACCTCGCCGGATTAGCTTGCCCTTTTGCGGGTACCTATGCGTAGGAGACAAAAAGACGCATGTATCCAAGCTGAACTACTCGCTCCAAGGGACGAAAGGGTGGTAATGTGAAATTCACGCCTTTGCATGTCCAATTCAAATCATGCAGACCAAGATGTGACACACTCCTGGTTGAGACATATACATTGTGGCTGAAAGACAGCTCACTTTGGGTCAAACTGGGCATTTACAGGTTTTAGGTGAGCTCCCTTTCAGGAACATGTCCTTGATCCAAGAAGGCCATCAACTTACGATGCTGCTCCTTGGGGTTCTGCTGGTATTCATGGCGCTCGAAAGGGGGCCACCCATGGCGTAGGACGTCGGCCTATGAGCGGGACCGTGCAACCTCAAACGCAAGAGGCCATGAGTGAGGAAGCAGAGTTTCCAAGTAGTTGACTTGCACACATATGACCATCTAAGGGTTGAGCATGTGAGGGAGGTCGGGATTGGGAGCAGGAGGCACAGATGCAACCAATACACGTGGCCGCCAAAGCCCCAAGGAACTCACACGACCGCCTCATCCATCGGCCGCATGGAAGACTCTGATAGTCTTCCACACAAGTGCCCGCCTCTGAAAAGTTGCCGGGTGTCCTCAAGTTTGTGACCACGGCAACCCCAAAGGGTTGTGATGGGGCACATGGTTGGCTCCGGCACATTTGCTTAGATAGCCCTGCTGGCAGGTGTTGCAAAGCAACGTCCCGAGTCTCTGGCTGAAAGGAACCATACAAATCACTTCCCCTGCCCGCGGTCGCTTCAGTCCCTACTGCACTAGGGGCCGCGCTGGAACGTCCTTGTGGACAACAATCTAAATACTCCACTCCCGTTGCGTTCATAGAGGCAGCTCTTGAGGCGCCTTCGAGGTACATCGCTAGTGCATCCCCCCGAAGCGGCATGTTGGTGCTGCCATGCCACTTGATGTTGTGCCCCGAGGCTGAGCTGAAGAGTTTGCTGACTTGCTCCGTGGCAGCATGCCATCCGTGTAATGTCATCCCAAGCGGCATACCAGCCCCTCCTTCGGCAAGGGAGCCATTGTGTCCGGCACCGTGATACAAGCCTACTACTAGCGGCATGGAAATGGCACCCAGTCCTAGTTTCCATCCTAGTAGAGCAGCATGGGGTCTTAGGACCAAGGGTGGTATTTCTCCTAATGGTAGACCCGTTCGCTGTGCGCCGCAGTGCGGATCATATTTCTTGAGGATAGCCCTGTTTCATCCGTTTAGACCCACCCCATCCCAGTGTTAGGCAATAGGAGTGTGTTTCTGTTGAGTTACCACCAATGTGCCTGAACATATGGCATATCAAAGCAAAAAAGATAACTTCTTATCAAGACATGCCAAAACAAACCGTAAATGCCCTACTGTTGCCTCACGCTGCAGGGGGAGCGGGGGGTCTAAAACCGGGCTATTCTCAAGGTATCCAATGCGCGCTGCAGCGCACAGCCAACCGGTGTACCACGAGGAGAAGTACCACCCTCGGTCCGAAGACCCCACACTGGTCCACTGGGATGTAACCCACAACCACTTGCCATTTCCATGGCCATGTATGGGCTTCACAATCCCCTTTTTGTGCCACCTCTTGCAAATATGCCACCTAAGCTTGTGCAAGAATGCATTTCCTTCGATGAGCTCGCAGAGCATAATACGCACCACATGAAATCTAGCTTGATCAAGGACAAGGTGTCCTTCCTCGGCCAACGGCACATGGGCTTTTACCCCAATGCTGCAGATGGAAATTCGTTTTGGCGTGCATCTTTTTTTTTGTGGGGACAACGGGTACTACCGACAAGTGAGTATGAGGCAGTTTGCTAGCACCACGTGCATACCTTGACAAGCACACAAACCGGCCATGTCTCTGCACTTTGGTATGCCGGAACAGAATCACCACAGCAGTTAACTACTTGCTCTAGAGCCGCAACGACCTCAAGGCACGGCTCTTTGGCTTTGCTGGTGCGGTCCATCTATTGGCTGCAGTTGGTAGCATGTGCACACAGCCGTGCCTACAAAAAAAACATAGGCAACTTCACGTCGAGTTGTGGACGTGGCAACCCATGGAGACCCGCCATGTCAAAGAAGTGGAAACGTGTGGCGCTTCTAGGGATGCCATGCAAGTTAAAGCCCTTGCTAAAGCACTACAAATTACGCAGTTGTGGACGGGTTGACTCTTAACCCATGCTACCTTTGGGAGTCCACATAGCAGGCACCAAAGCAAACTAGCTACATTACCGGGGCCGTCCTTGGGGCACATAGGAGGGCTAAGGGGCAAACTAGGGGGATTATCTGCGCCGTGCGCGTGCCGCGAGCTACTTTTCCACCGTGTTTACCCGTAAGGGGCTGACTTTGACACACGTACCGACACCCAAAATGCCCTCTAAGGAGAGATAACCCCCTTGGGTACCACACGCCGGGGGTGAGCTTCGAGGGCGGGATCTTCAAAGAGCAACAAACAACATTTGTATGATTCCTCGTCTTGCACAACTTGGCACTCAGAGCATGGACGGATTGATGGAACAAGTGAGCAGTAGTTCAACTCAAGAGTATCACGGACTCGGCCCAAAACCTCGAGACAACAGCCCCCGGGGCAGAAGGTGTAGATGCTTGGTCAGGCCAGACCGCTAAATCTCCGCACCGCCCACGCGCCCCGTCAGGTGCTCCCCTCTAACCCCTACCTTTTGGAGGCCGATGTGTGCGCAAAGGGCTACATAGCCCTTGCCCTTCTTTGAGTCCCCAACGCGGGGAAAAAATTGAAGTGCCTACATTACATGGCTTGTACCATCTTCGGGGCCCTGGTGTCGGGGAAGTGGCAAACTGCCCAAGTAGCCCTTGCCATCTTGGTGGACCCAAAGGCGGCAGCGAAATCAAAGCAAGGAGGAAGTGAAGAAGACTATGTAATGCATGGCATTCCGGGGCCTACATGTGGGCAAAGGGGCAACGCAACGCCTGCTGTCTTGGGGGCTTAGGTCTAGGCAATGTGGCTACATGACCTGTGCTGTGTCGGTGGTCACCAACGCAAGAAAAAAACCAAGTGGCTACAAAACCCATGCCCTCCATTGAGTGCCCAACCAGAAAACAACATCAAATTGGCTACATGTCCCGCACCAACGGGGGGGGGGGGGCGTGGGCGAAGTGGCAGATTGGCTAAATAGCCCCCGCCATGCCGCGGTTCACAAAACGGGAACCAAAGAAAAGTGGGTACATCATCCGTGCCATCTTGGGGGCGCCCAAAGCGGGGAGGAAATCAAAATGCCTACATAACCTGTGGCGTCTTGGGGCCCAAATTTGGGCAAAATGGCAACAAAACCACTGCCGTCTTGGGGGTACCAAAAGGGCGGAGGAAATCAAAGTGGCGGTCAAGGACTCCCACATTTTAGTGTGGCCCCTCTAGTTGGGGTTATGGACTCCCACGTGGATTCTCTCCTAGAAGCCACTTTACCCCCTTGGAGTTTTTGAAGACGAGGAGGACACATACGAGGCTTTTGTACTAGTTGATAGGGTTAGTGCGATTTCAAATGAGGTGCCCTTCTTATTTGATGAGGAGGACTTCCCACCTAGAGTAGCCAAGCCGTCGGATGGAGCATGACACAGTTGTGCCTGTCACTCCCTCCAAAGTAGTCGAGCCGCTGGATGCTGGCACTCCCATGGAGGATCCCCATGTGTCTGGCACTGTAGCACACAAGATTACCCGTTGTACGCCTGTGGATGATACCAAGCTCCTTGTGGTGAGAGATTGGTTGAGTGACCAGGATATTACTGCGTGGTTTCTTGACAAGTTGTATCACAATCAAATCTGTGAGCCATGGGTATGAATTGCAGCCGTGACATACATTGTCCCGCCTCAAAAAAGTAAGTATGAAGACAATTAGGCAACCCGTGGTGTTTTGGCTTGGAGGTGGCAACACGTCTTCATTGTTACCAGTTGCGATGGCGAAGGGCTCCATTGGTTTGTTTGTGCCATGGACTGTAAAGTGCCAATATGGGCCTTCAAAGTCTAGATTTGGGAGCCATTGTGTGGTACTTCCTTGATCCGGCCAATGTTGAAATGCCTCCAACAAAATGGTGTTTCTACACATGCTCACATGGTTGGTCATGTGGCTATGAATCCTTGCATCTTTGTTATGGCATGGTTGGCCATCAGGGAAACTTGGAGGACATTGATGCCATCTTGACACTATCAAACCACCCGAGATAGCCACTCTGCCGCCGAAAACACAAGCCATACCATCCGCGTAGAGTCCGGGGAGTCCACATCAACTTGGGTTCTTTTGCCACTGCGTGCCCACTAGCCGTAACAAAGCACCCGCCCACAGTACAACGCATACAAATCTGCACAGTATTTGGAGCCATGGCCACATGCGTGCACCTCACCACAACTAAAGCCTCCGCCAAAGCAGCCATATGCCCGGAAAAAGCCAGGACCATCCTCAGAGAACCGTCTTACCAATTGACAAGTGCACACACGTGACAGTGGGCGGCACAGTCATCGACAACACCGTTTGGCAACCATTGAGACCCTTTCGACCAGGACCCTTTTCTTAGGGGCTGCCATTGTGTATCATTTGTTGTCGCATATCCTTGTCGTAAGTTAAGGAACCTGCTGTCTTTCCATTTGTGTCCATTGTGCATTGGGGGTTGAAGACAGCTTCTAGGCTTGCTCCGTGAGGACCTCCAAACCTGAACCACATGCGATCGCACCAGACACAGGTGACTTTGACATGTCATCTTCTTGGCAACTGCTTGCGCTTTACTGCCAACGTGCTGCTGAATCTGAAACGTGTTGTTAGCACACCTTCCCACGGAGTTGGCGAATGTTTGTTGGCTTCGTAGTTGCAATGGCATAGACAGTTCCCTTTGACTTACTGTTCCCACAGTGCTCCTATTCCTTCCGACCTCATTGTCCCACAGCCGTGTTAACCATTGCATCCGTCTTGTGCTCTTGAGGGGAAGCTATGGCATCCAATGAATACCTCCCTACATTGGTTCCGCCTTGCACTCCACCACCTATTTCTTTGCTAGTGGGGGTGACTGATAATAATGACAATCATATCCTTTGCTGTGGGTTTTGGCAGGGGCCAGTCCGCAGCCTGTTTCGCCAGTGAATCTAACATATCATATCCCCGTGTTTTATCTACCGGTACGCTTTTTTGTTTCTTTTGGGGAGCACCTAACATGACGCACACGACACACACATTGTGTGTGTGGCGCGGAGATTAGGTGGTCAAGCCCAAGCACCCTCACCTTTGAATTGGCACACACACCAAATTGTTTCCTTTTCTTTGCCATCTTGATTATGCAATGTTTCCGGGAAGGAGGGATGTCATCTTGTAGCCATCATGGGTTTGCTCTGCCAAGCGGTCCTTTTGGGGGGGGCTAAAAGCCAAGCAATGGTGGGTAAACCCGCCGTAAAAGTAGCACATGGCACACATGCGGTGCGGATGCTCCCCCCTTTGACCGGGTATGCACCTCTCGGACAACCACTTCTTTTGGCTACAATGTGTTGGAAGTCTCATGTCCATGTCTACACATTCACGGTGCAGTGATAGGAGCCACTGTGCACCAAAGGCTACTAGACCCCTCACCCGGACAAGGACATGCAATCAAAATAAGAACACACCCGCTGTTCTGATTAGTCAGTCCAAAAATAGAACACACAGCCAGCCCCAAGGTCCTGGGGTCCCAATTTCTGCACCTACTTGTTCGTGCTGGCAATCCGCCATTCTACTGTGATGCTTGCCACGGGTCCCAGACTCTCCATTTCTGCACCTACCAGCACAAACAATGCACAACAGGGTTTTGAGCACATTGGTCGATTGTGACATACAGTCATCACAAGGAGCGGTGTCACTGTCACCTCCACTGATACTGCCAGCACGGTTTGAGGCATCTGTGGCCGCCTCATAGCAGTCATCCACCATTGCCTGGTCCTCATCTCTGGCAGCCAAAACTTCATCAAACTAAAAGGGAATGAACATTCACCTCTGCAATATTTCTGCAAAACAAGGAGGGCTTGGAACAATGCAGAGGGGGGTCTGTCAAATAATAACACACAAAAAATAAGAACACGCAAATAAATAGAAACACGCGCATGTCCTTATATGGGGGAGGGGTTTACATTGTTCTGTATTCGGTGTAGAATTCAAGCAAAACTGGGTCGGAAGGTGGGGGTCCTGGAGAAAATTGGTATTCACGGGCCACTCAGGTGAAACCTTTGTAAAGCAGCTCGCCCCATCCAATGGAAAGGAACTTTGGGAAAGGGCCGGCCACCACCAGTATCAAATGCTGCTCGGACTGAACGCACTACCCCCCCCCCCCCTTGCGCAAGCACGGCCTTGTCTAAGCACGAAGACCCCGTGTGACCGTTGTTTTGATGGGTTTTTCTGACCACGGTTTTTATGGTCAGAAATTCATTGTTTCGTGATTGTGCGCTGATTGTACAGGGAAAGAAGGGCTGGTTCATGTTTGTGATGGTTCCTCTTGCTCACAACAACATTCTGATTGGTACGGGGGGGTCCCTAGTCCTGCCCCAAGTCGCACACTAGGGTCCAGGGGGGGGGGGGATGCGCGTATTCCCCGTATGTGTATATATGACACTGTGTGGCTATATCCAGTTGCAAGGCAGTATGTACATCAAGAGCAGAACATTGTATTTCAAGAACTGCCCATGGCGTGGACTGAGAGCGCGTAAATCCAACCCCTTGGTGGGGCAATTGGCAACTGGCACACAGATGGCAGTCAACCTCCTGGAGCACTGATGGCGATTGCGACTGTCCTCACATACACAGAAACAGTGTATATCATTCATATGTTTACCATTTCTTCCATTTGTCGGAGGGATGTGCATCAGGAAGCAGCATTTTCCCACTGCGTATGCCGATGTCAGGCGCACTTGCCAAAATAGTTTGTTCCCCTGCGATGGTGATCGCATGTTCACATGCGGAATATCCTGTGTTGTATCAGATTTGATGCTGAGATGGTGAGATTATCATTTTTAGGGTGAATCTTTCTTTAATGCCTCGATTGCAGATGACGGTTTTGCCTGTCAATCGGCTCTGAGCACAAGCAGACAGTAGGGCTGGTGCCTCGTGGAAGTGACCACAGAAGCAGACAGCGGATCATTTTATGCCCAAAGGCCCATGGCTGATATCTGTGATGCTGCTACTCGCTGTGACGTCAGGAATCGATGCTGCCGCTACTTCAGTGGACCTTAATTCGCTGTTTGTGCATTTCAACGCCGAAGCACCAGGCAAGCTGCCCACAGCGGTGCATTGGCCGCCGGGTCTGAGGAGAGCACTCTTGGCTCTGGGGCCTTCCTCCACACCCACAACGACACCCACACCAACTGCAACACCCACTGCAACTTCATCCCCAAGCATCACACAAAGCCTGACCCCAGCACCATCCAAAACACCCACCAACACAAGAACCCAAACCTTTTCGCAGTCATGTACAATGACACGAACGCAATCCCAAAGCACCACACCCACGATGCTCCCCACAATCACACCTTCACAGTCGGGCACTGCCACAGCCTCCGCCACTGCCACAACAATACCCACCGGCTCGTGGACACCGACTTCGAGTATGTCTCCGATCCCTACCACTACACCAACGGAGACTGCAACTCCCTCGTGTAGCGCAAGCGCTACCGCGTGCATCACCACAACCTCCACGACCACGTCCAGTGTGTCATGCAGTCGGAGCCCCTCACTGACCACTGTGCCAACGTTCACGCCATCTGCCACAGTAACAGCAATCCCCACGCTGACACCAACCTCGTCCAGCACCATCACAGTCATTCCCACTTTCACTGCTACACCATCACCAAGCAGCACCCCGAGTGCCACGCCCACGTGCTCTTCCACTGTCGTACCTACGTACAGCCCCACGGCAACGCCCACAGCCACGCCTTCGCCAACTGCAACCCTCACAGCAACACTGAGCCCCTCGCCGACACTTACCGGAACACCATCCAGGACTTGCTCCTCCAGTATCACTGCAACAGAGACCCCCTCGAATACAATCACGGTGATCCCCACCGCAACCCCAACCGCCAGCTTGTCGTCGACGCCCAGCTTAACATGGAGCCCCACCTTGAGCCACACATCCTCCACAACACACACCCGAACGTACACTGCGACTGGCAGTGGAACCCTCACCACATCAACCACGTTGAGCTACACACGCACACCAACGCCCTCGTTCACAGGCTCCGCCACCCCCACAGCCACAACGGCGGTTTCCCGGAGCATCACACCGACCCCCACCTGGAGCATGACCGCCTCGCGGTCCTCCACCGCGACGCAGACGCGCTCTCTCACAGCCACGCCCACACTGACGGGCACGCCGACCAGCACGCCCACGCCAACGCTCACGCCAACACCCACAACAACTGGCAGCCCATCCCCGAGTGCCTCTGTCAGTCGCTCATCCACGCCCTCCAACACGCAGACCTCGTCCCCAACAGCGACCGCAACCTTGTCCTGCACATCTACCCCTACACCCACATGTACGCCCACGTCGACACGGACAGCGTCTCGGTCGCTCAGCGCGTCCTCCACGCGGTCCTGCACCCCATCAGGCACCGCGACCACAACCCCAACCGCCTCCCCCACCGCTTTCATGACATCGACCCCCACACCCACAACAACGCCCACTCCCACAACAACCCATTCCAAATCCCCCACCTCCACCCCGTCCGGACAGCTCACGAGGTCCCGAACCACAACACCAACCCACACGCAAACGCCCACCAAAGGGGCCTCCGCCAGTCCCACCTGCAGCCCCAGCAGCTCCCCCACCAGCACCGCCACGCCTTCCTGCAGCGCAACGCCCTCCGCGTCCTGCACTCCGTCCGCCTCTCTGACCGGGGCCGTGTCGGGGACGTTGTCCTCGACACAGACCCCAACGCGGAGCAGCACTGCCACATGGACCGGGACTGGCACCACCACTCGCACCCCCTCAAATACCCGAACCGCTTCGGCGACACTGACCCACACCTGCACCGCCAGCTCCACCGTGAGCAACACTCCGGCCGCGTCTCTGACCACTAGCCCCACTGACAGCCCAACCCTCAGTTCCACACCCACGCCCACTCCCACGCCCACACCCACGCCCACACCCACGCCCACACGCACGCCCACGCCCACGCCCAGCACCGATGCGACACCCAGCGGCACAATGAGCAGTTCTGCATCGTGGTCGCCATGGGACACCTGCAGTCGCAGTCCAAGCGCCACCGGCAGCAGCTCCCTGACTTTCACAGCGCCCCTCAGCCCGACAGACAGCCTGCACGGCTCCGGAACGCCGACGCCCACAGACGTGCCGTCGCCCACTGCCAGTGACAGCCCAAGTGCCCCTGCCCCGCATACCGCCACGTGCACTGGGATCAGGGCGACGTGGTCCGGCACGCCAACGCCCACGGCATCGGAGCTGCGCGCAACGCCTTCGCAGTCCCGCAGTCCCAGTGCGGCCCCGTCGCCATCGCTGTCGCGGTCTCGGACGACCACGCCGTCCGGTCCCCCAAGCGAAACTCCGTCTTCGTCTGCGGCAGCGCCGCGGTCCCTGAGCCCCAGTCGGACGCGGTCGCGGGTCCATCTCCCAACCGCCAGTCGTTCGTCCACCGCCACCGCCTCCCGGACGCGGGCCCCGACCCGCACCGAGTCCCCGAGCCCCGTCCAGAGCCCCACGGACGCCACACGCACCCCCTCCCTCTCCTCCCGGACGCCCACCCCATCCCTCTCCTCTGCGCCGTCCGCCTCGTTCCATGCCCCACCCACGCCCACCCCGAGCCCCACCCGCACGCCCTCCACCGCCCCGTCCCGCACGCCGACGGCGGAACGCTCGCTGTCCCGGACGCCCGGCAGCAGCCCCACCCCGACATGCCGCACGACCCTCTCCCCCACGCCCTCCCTCCCGACCCCCACATCCCCGACACGCACCCCCGCCAGCGCCTCCCGCTCCCTCACTGCAAGCCTCACCGCGGCGGTGACCGCCACGGGCAGCCCCCCGTCGGCCTCCCTCTCCGGCACTGCGACGTCCCCCAGCCCCGCGCTGTCGCAAACGCTTACCCACCACCGCACCACCACCCAGACCCCGCGGGTGTCCAGTACCAGCACCGCCAGCCGCAGCCTCAGCCGCGCATTCACTCGCAGCTCCCCGCCCCGCGCCTCGCTCTCCGTCTCGGTGCCGGTCACGGCATCACCCCCAGAGGCCGGCACGCCCACTTGCGCGCCACTGACCGAGACTTGGAACTCCTCGGCCTCGCTCTCTGCTGCCCCGACCACGACTGCCGTGCCCCCAGCAACGCTCAGCACCCGAACCCCTTCCGGGTCGCGTCCTCCGGGGCTGAGCCGGAGCCTCTCGCGCGTCCGCCTCACGACCACCGCGTCCCGCACCGCAACCCTCCCCGGCGTCGCCACCCTCTCGGCCTCCCTCACCACCACCCCCACGGATGTCCCGTCGCCCACACCTGCACACGCGACAGGAACAGCATCCGTATCCCCCACCGCGTCGCGCGTGCCCGTGACGGACACGGCCTCCGGCCCCGCCAGCCCCAGCCTGACCGGCACCCCCACGGCCTCGTCCATGTGCGCGTTCGAACTGTACATGACGCGCCTGCCCTCCTCCGAGATCAACGCCGGACACCCGTTTGAGGTCGAGGCGGGCTACCGCCTGCACCCGCACGACCCATGCGGCACCTACGCCGCCCACTCCGTGTGGGACTGCCACCCCAGGCCCTGCGGCGATGGGCTGTTTCCGTGGGACAGCCGACTGCAGGGCGCGCGCTCCTCCGTCACTATCCCGGCCCACGCCCTCGCCTGCAACACCACGTACACCATAACATATCGTGTCGCGTACGCCGACCCCCTGGCGCACGCGACCTTCGCCGAGGTGCGGGAGCTGCGCCTGCGGCCGCGCCTCCTGCCGCTGCTGCCCCACGTCCTGCCAACCGCCGCCTCCGTCCCGCCCTGGACCCCGTACCGCGTCACCGCGCGCTACTCGCGCGACCCCTCCCCCTTCCCCGGGGGTGGCCTGACGTTCCGGTGGACGGTATGCGAGGGTGCCCTCACTGGCCCTTGCACTGCATTCCCCGCCGCCCACGCCTTCGCCACCGCAGCGGCACCGGCGGATGGGCCGGAGTTCGTGGTGCCCGGCACGGACTGGACCGGGACGCTGCGGGTCACGCTGACCTTTGCCCACGCCGCCTCGAATCGCACGTCCCAGGCCTCCGCCTCCCTCACGTACGCCGCCTCTGGCTCCGTTTTCGCACTTCAGGTGGACCTCGACGGCAGCGTGGGAGAGGGGGGTATGTACCATCCCAAGCCCCTGGGGCCTTTGGTGGTGTACCCCCAGTGGGTGCAGGGGAATGGGCCGCCGGGTGTCTCGCGGCGGCGGAGCCGGCAGGCGGCCCCCGGCAACGTGACCGCACAGGTGGCCGGCTCCTACGCCTACGAATGGACCAGCCCCGCGCTCTCCCTGGCCACGCCCTCCGTCACAGGGGTCCAGACGGGCACTGCCTTCATGGCCCCGTCGCACCGCCACCTCCACCTCCTCGTCCTCCACCCGCACCTGCAGAACTTCACCGGGCCGCACCTGCCGCTCACGCTGCGTGCCACCGCGACGTCCCCCGGCTGCAGCCGTGTGGAATCCGTGCCCTGCCTTGGCCAATCTCTGGGCACCTGCCTCGGCGCGGACCCGCAGTGCGTGTGGGTCCCGGCCCCGGTCGCGGGCTGCTACCGCCGCGGGTGCGCGCCCGCGGGCATCACGTTCTCGGTCCCGGTCAATGCGGGGCCGCAGCCGATGGCATCGCCGGAGCTGCAGCTGCGGGTGTCGGTGCTGAGCGGCACTGGGGCGGAGGCGGATTGGTGGGACCCGGGGCGGCCGCTTCTGAATGGGGACACGCTGACGTGGGCGCCGGGGCAGCGGCTCGAGGTGAGCACGGACGCGTGGCTGTGGGCGGACCTGGACCGGGGGCTGGAGGTGCTGTACTGCTACGTGCACGCGGGCCTGCAGGTCCCCGTGCAGCCCCCCGAGAGCCTGGGGCCCGGGCGGCTCTGGGCGCCGGCGAGCGCCGCCCCTCGGGCGATGCGGCGGCGCCTGGCGGTGCCGCTCCTGCACCCGCGGGAGGCCGTCGTGCGGTTCGGCGTGGGGGTGCGCGACCGCGACGGGGCGGAGTACTGGCTCGACGGTCCGGCGGTCCGCATCCTCGGGCCCGACTCCAACGCCACCCGCGGGGCTGCGCGCGCGCCCGGCCCCGCGGGCGCGTGTCGCGACGCGTCCAGTCCGCCGTCCTCGTGGCACGAGCTGTTCGCGGCCGCCGCCTACGCAGCGCACGGGCCCGGCATCGGCTGCCCCCCTCCCTCGCCGTGTCCAGCCCCGCAGGGCCCGTCGTCCCATGTGCTGGCGGCCCTGGACGGGCTGGCGGCGGCGTGGGCCGACGTGGGGGAGTTGCGGCACGTCTACGCCGCCGTCGCCTCGCGGGCGTTGCTCGCCACCGCAGAGCCGTGCCCCGCGGTCCTGCGGCGCCTCTTGACCGCGACGCAGCGGCTGCTGGCGGTCGGATGGCTGTCGCCCCCTCTGGCGGCGCTCTACCTCGCGGTCCTGCAGGGGGCCCTCCGCCGCACGCTGCCCCGATCCGTGCGCCCGCTGGCGCTGCGCTGCGTGGCCCTCGTGCACGCGGCCGTCGCGCACCGCACGGGCATCGGCCTTGAGGTCCGGCTTGTGGTCAGGACGGTCCGGGGGGTAGCCCTGGCCACGCACACGCGGCGCACCGTGCGCTCCGCCCCGCCTCTTGAGCCCATCCCCCTGGGGCCCGCGTGGGCGCGGGTGCCAGTCCTGGACGCCGACGTGCCCTACGACGTCCAGCTCACCCTCTATTCCGACGACGTCCACCCGGTGCCGTTGGCGAACTCCGCGGGGGCTGCACTCGGCCTGCGCTGGGCTGCGGTGCCGGGCCCGGCGCGCGCCGGCGTTCCCGGGGTCCAGGCGTTCGCCAACGAGGCGGACGTGGAGTACTGCTTTCCGGTCGAGCCCCGCGGCGACCGCCGGGTCGCGTGCGCGTCCTCCGACGCGGGGGGTGCGGCGTGGCGGGAGCTTGGCCCGGCGGAGGTCCGAGGTCTCAACGCAACCGCCGGGGCCCCGCACCCGATGCACTGCTGCCTCTCCCCAAAGGCCTCGGATTTCGCTCTCCTGTTCCCCACGCCCACGCCCAGCACGACCCCCAGCCCCTCCACCACCGTCACCCCCACTCAAGACCCGGCAGTCGCCGCCGGCAGCGCCGCCCGCAGCGCCGCCCCGGCGCTTGTGGGCCTCGCCGTCGCCCTTCCCCTCTGCTGCCTCGTGTGCCTCTGCCTTGCCGCCGGGCTGTGGCTGTGGGGCCGCCGCGGCCGCCGCGCGCTCACGCCGCCGCGGGACGGGGCGCCTTGTCCCGAGATCCAGTTCAGCATCGGTCCGCACGACGGGGGCACCCCCAAAGCGCTTGCGGATCCGGCCCCGCTGCCGCCCGTGCTCCTGGTCTCAAACCCGACGCTGCCCCCGCGCATCGCGAGGCCCGAGGCGGTGTTGGCCGCTGCCCGGGGCGCCGCGCCGGACTGGGGCAGCGTCAGCACCGTCTCGGGCGTTTGGGACGAGGAGCTCCGGGTCCCCTCGGCCCTGCCCTCCTCCGCGGCGACGCAGGCGCTCGGGATCGCGAGCCCCGACGCGGTGCGCACCCCCGACGCGGCCCCGCACGGGGGTGCCCCGGCCTCGCGGCGCAGCAGCGCGCCGCCCCTCCCGCGGGCCCCGCCGCCGCCGAAGGCCGCGCCGTCGCACGCGCCCCCAAAGCCGCGCCCGCTGCGGCCGACGGCGCCCACGCCGCCGCCGCCGCCGTCGACCGGACCGCACTTCCCTGTGGACCCGCACCCCGAGCCCCCGGGCCATCCGGCGCTGGCCCTGCCGCCGTTCCCAGCGGACCCGCACCCCGAGTGCCCTGCCCCTCTGGGGCCCTCCGCGCGGCAGTCCCCTATCGACCCCCGCAGTCCTTCTTCGCCAGTGCCCCGAGCCCGGGCGCCGGTGCAGTTCCCGGTAGACCCCCCCCCTGCGTCGCCGCACGCGGCAGGGGCCGTGCCTGCCCCTGGCCTCGCAGCGCACGGCCAGTTGCCCCGGGCGATTCTCGCCCGCCTGTCCCCCGCACTCCGTCCCGATGACGTGGTCCCCCTGAGCGCGGCGGCCCCGCCCATAGGCCCCGAGCAGCGCCACAGCCCCCGCTGGGCCACAATGGCGCGACTGTCGCCGGGACCGCGTCGGGGCTGTGCGTCGGCGGTGGCGCCCCCGGAGGAGCTGCTGCGCATGAGGGCGAGCCCCCCCCCGCAGGACCCGCCCCCTGCGGCAGAGGCGGGCGGAGAGGGGGGCACGAGCCCTCGGTTGCCACGTCGCGGGTTCAGTGCGTGGGGCTCTCCCACTTCTGATGGCCAATAGAGCTCAGCAGAGGTCTGCGAGACGGTGCCCCGCCCCTTCGAGAACGGTGCCCTTGTCACTGCAACACGCAGTGCCTTTCTGCACTTTTCGGAGGCGCAGCCAGCGCCGGTGGCGGCAGCGCGGGGCATGCGCGGATGGCGGCAGTGCCCAGGGCCCAGGGCCTGAGCAAGAAGGGGCCGGCGATGCGCCCCCGCGCAAAGCGGCCAGAATTGCCTCACGGGCGGACGCCGGTGCCGACAAACGGCCGGTCCCGCGGGGGCCGGCGGGGGAGACTACACCGGCAACGGCAACACGGGCACGGCCGGGGGGAGGGGGACGGGTCGCCCCACTCGCAGACGGGGGACGTTGGGTCGATGGCGGCCTCCACAGCGCCGCAATGACAATGTGCCCCCCCACCCCCACCCCCGCGCTGGGCGATGGGGACGGGGGGGGGGTCCTCAATACGCCAACTACTGGGCGCCGCTGACGCGCAAACGGCACACCACGCCACATTCAGCACAGCCCCAACACACCAACTATTGGGCTCCGCGAACGCGGAAACGACACCAGCAAGAGCACCAGCCGCAGCGGCCGACAGAACGCAGCGACCCGACGCAACATGCGAAGGGACGAACGGGTGACTGTCCAGGGCCCCGTAAAGAAACAGACGGAATGTCACACAGGGGGGGGGGGGGGCGAGGGAGGCAGTCCCAGACCCCGGGGGGAAGTCACACGCCCGCAAAGGGGGGCTACGGCCCGCCACGAATTCAGAGGCGCACGGCGGTCAGGGGACTCTTTGCGCTGGGGGTTGCCGGGGGGGCACGGAGCCTCGTCGGAGGGAAACGGGCACGGGACAGCGCCGATGCCCCACGGAGGACGCACGGGTCCCGGCGAGGGCCATGGCAGAGGCAGTGAAGAGGAGACCCGAGCCCTTGGAGAGGGTCCTTCCCTTGCGGCGTGTACACGAAGGGAAAGGCATAGGGAGGGGGCGCGCTGGCCCAGCCATGGCCTGCCTCTACGCTGACCCCTGTACGCAGAGCACCGCGTGCAGGACCTTCATCGGCTGCTTTGTTTCTGCAACTTTTGGAACCGTGGAATTTGGCGGCCCCTTGTCTCTGGTTGTCTGCGAAGGTCAAGTCCTTTCTATGATTCGGGGCTGGGGGATGGCATTCCCTCCCTTCAGTCCGTGCCTTCGATGCACCTCCATAGACATGGCTGTCTGGGCCTCGGTGATGCACTGCTTTCCTGCGTGTCTCTTCTCACGGTGCACACACATAACGCCCTTATGAGAACAACCGGAGGTGTTGTTTCCGTCATTTTCAGTGCTTTTGCTGTTGTTGTCGCAGGGGGGGGGGGGGTGCTGACCACATCGCTTGCCGCTGCTAATGCTCCTGCTGGCGTCCTTACATCCAAATGACCCATTTGTAAGGGGGTACGACAGGGGGTGGGGGACGGCAATGCCCATGATGTCAGGTTTGCAGTCCACCGGCATGTCCTAAACCCATGGAGTAGCAACTCAAATACGCGAAATTGCCACACGCAACACGCACTGATCTGTGACCTGTGCTCTATACCGGTGTGACAAGCCGGGGAATAATGGGGTGGGAGGGGCAAATGGAATTTACACTGTAAATTATGTACATTTTTGTAAATTGCTCAAAAAGTGGCGTAAATTTCTGTAAATCCCTGTAAATTCGAAATTTACGCCACTTTTGAGAACATTTACATCAATTTACACAATGTCAGGGCGGGAGCCAAAAGCACTGTAAACCCCTGTGGATCCCCGGCTTGTGGTGTGTGCTTTCCCTCCCGAAGTGCAGGTATCGCAAAGTGCAGTGGCCCGTTGCTCATTAAGGGCACTGCTGCATTGTATTGGTGCGGGGCTGTGTGTGGGGCGGGTGGGATTCCGGCCCTGACGACATTGATGGACAAAGCCTCAACCCCCCCCCCCCCCCTCCCCAGCTCCGTGGGGTGTCACTCAGAGTGCAAATGCAACAAGAATGATTGAAATCGTCCTGTTGGGAGGAGGGGGTGGGGCGGGTCACATTGGTGACCGGCAAAAGCAGAGAGCAAAGGCAGGTCTCTGCTTTTGCTGGTTTCTGTGGTACTGCGGGCAATTGTCACCCGCTCTTCTTGGCAGGACACTTTGTTGACCTGCTTTCGCTGCCATGGGATCTGTCAGCGCACCCAGAGTCCCTGCTCAGTGAGTTGTGGCCAAGAGGGAGGGCCTTCAGTGCTGTGTGCCGCCGTGTCACACACCAGTGATCACCGCTGTGGGCCTTTGCCCCTCGGATTGATCTGTTTGTGCGTGCCCCTGCCTCTGCCAAGGCACGTGGCCTCTTCATCCTGGTGGGCAGAGATCCACTTCTTTTCTGAATCCCTGTGATCCCCCCCTCCCCCCAGAGGACATGGCAGTCCACTTGATGGGCCTTTTGCCCTTTGGCGGTCGCCGTGCTGCTGCCGTCCAAGTGCCCGGCAGTTGTCATTGATTATTTTAACTTAACTTAACGCCGTCACATTGCCTGCACCCGCCTTGCACTAAGCTCCACCCGCGGTCGGTTTGTCCACACCCAATCTCCAGCTCATTCGCCATCAGTTGCCTGGGAGGTCTCCAAATTGTTTCCGTGACTCTTCCATCAGCATCATCAAAGCCTCCTGCACATGGTTGAAATTTGTCCACCACTCTTTATGATGGGTTAGTACGACTGCTGCATCTTCAACAAGGTTTGCGGCAGACGCTTTTGTAATATTTGGTTGCCCATCGGCGCACTGACCTGTCATGCATGTAACACTGCCCATATGGACGGTGCATAGTGCCCACCGCTGCGTGTCCACCAATATTGTCCACAAGTGACCGAGGCGTTCCCAGATGTGATGTCGGGTCGTACCCATTCTTGTTATGGCCCAGCTACACGACCCATTTTTGGCAAAAAAAACTTTGTTCAGGGCCACTTTTTGCATCCATTTTTATTGGTGGGATTTTTCCACTTTGCTGGATATGGGCCAACGATATCCTTTCTTTCTGGCCCTTGTGTTTTGTAAGGGAGTTCATCAACGGACCTCTTCAGTTGTGCTAATCAATGCTTTCTGGACGTAACCAACTTGCCCCATGCCTCACCCATTTGGTGGCCAGAACCTCATACCCCCTGTTCCCTTACTTTTATCCAAGATACACAAACTACTGACCAAACAAAGCACTAACGGCATGATGTGTGTTACATCCACCCTTTCCGAGCAAATAGCATCCCAAGGATGAAGCAGCATGACCAGCAAACCTGCCCCATTCAAGGGATGTCGTGGCTCTTATATGTATGTGGCATCTTAGATGGCCGTGCATCGCGGATGGTGGATGCTCTTAAAAAGAGGCCTGCTCCTGCACCAGCACTTACAGGTGCGGGTGCTGCAGATTTCATACGCCATCACAGAAGCGGATGGCTCAAGGATATCAAGGACATCGATGATGTTGGGCAGTGTTTTTCTCTTCATCTTCTCTTTTGCACGTCTACAAGTGTGTTCTTCAATACAGTTGTTTGCCAAACTGTTTGCCTCACATTTTAGACGAGGTTTTAGGCAGAATGACGCTTTCATGGCAATGTAACGCCCATCAAGAACAAGTGGCAACGGAAATAACTTCTTTCTCAAATCTACACCATCAAAATAGGGCCGAATCCTTGAAAGCCTTTTGATCATCGTTAAGCGAAAAAAGCAACCGACTCCTTCGTCAGTACTGTGATGTCCTCTTTGAGAGTGGTGGCACGAATAGAAATTGACCAGTTCTACCATGAGTACCGCTAGATTGGGCACCAGGGGAGGGCCTTGCCGCAGCCTGAGGCGGGGCTTAAACGCGGAGGCAAGCCCCCCCCCCCCCTCCGCTCGCAATGGCACCCATTTTCCGTAAACAGTGACATTTACTTTTTTGAGATGGCGCCCATTCTTTGTCGCAGGGTTAGACAAGGTTTTAGGTAGAATGACATTTTCATTGCGATGCAACGCCTTTCAAGAACAAGTGCCCATCGGAAATGATGGATGCAGTGCGAGGCGCAAACCACACTGGCCGGGTGATGGCATGTGCCACAGCATCAACAACAGCAATGCACCGGGTAGGTACTCTGCTGTGCGGGTGTCCAAAAGCCAGTCTTAGAGGACCCAAAAGTCCCCCAAAGGCATTACTACAATAGCGGGCTGTTAGGATCACTAAAACACGTTTGCACTACGCACGGGTTTGCCAGCCTGTTCACTAACGGAAATGTAGGATGCTTGGGCCTTACCGGCATCACGCAGCACGGGGTGCAACGAAGGATTCCAGTGCGGTGTATGGTCACCGGCAGCAATGTATGTACCGATGTCTTTCGTCCTTTTTCTTCGGTGCGCCGTAAATTGAAGCCGTCCACGTGGTGCAATGGTGTAAATCTTCAATTGATTTTTTAAATATTTCTTTCCTTCTGGATAGTCACAATTCAGAAAACTCTTGTACTCCTCCCACTTGTAGCCATGCAATATTTTTCAAAATCCTCAGATCCTTTCCCAGTCCTGCATCTTGGTCTGCGAACTGTCTCCGAGCACAAGCAGCGGACGCGAATCATCAAACATCACACAAATGAACCAAAGGGTCTTCGTTTAGCATGCATGCGCACAAGAAGTGAATGCAGTGCAGGAAACCTAATTTATGAATGCCGAAAAATGTACAGGACACACAGAAAAAATTAGTAATCAAAAGTGCACTCCTGGGGGTACCAAGGGTGCACACATGAGATGTTTGAATAAAGACTGATACCCTGGCATTTGCTAAACTCTGTGGGGCCTGTGCCGGGCTTTATGTCGCTGTACCTACCATGTAGGTTCTGTCCTATACTTCTTATTCTAAGACATCATGTTATCTACTCCTCATGGCCCCAAATCCAGACATAGGCCAGCACCCACAAAAACATTCGTGACAATCAGCACTTTCGTGGTTGCTGACCCCAGGACAATATGGAAATGCATTAAAAAGACACCTTGCAAGCAGTTTGCAGTGGTGGGTGTACCAGAGGCCGCACTGCAGGACTTCATGCGGGTTTGTGGGTGTTTGACATCAATGTACATGTGTACCCCAGCAACAGACAAGCTTTGGTGTCACATTAAAGATTTATAGATATTTGAATTGTGTCACAATCAATCTGTAAAAAGCACAATTCTTACACCCGCAGTCCGTGGCTGCACCCTGCAGTGCCGTACTAGCATACACCCTCTGGGCCCACTGGCAGTCCTCCTGTGCCACTCCCAGTGGGAGGCACAAGCCTATGTCCACACGCAGACGTCTCATGACATATCTAGAGTATCCACAACGCAATGGCCTCATCAACATGGGGCTGTAGCAGATCATACATGACCAACGAAATAGGAATACAAGGCCCATACAAGCGAACATATATAACATAACCCCCGCAACCTCTCAAATGGTCTCACCCTCCCGCCCCTTAATGCACGATGGTGTCCCTAACCCCGGGGGGTTAATGTCACCAAAGAAACATGTGCTAGCTTATTTTGTCGCATGCACATCATTCCGTTTTTCCTTTCTTTAGCCAAGAATAGATAGAAACTGAATGCATTCCCAAAGAATGTAGCACAAGAAATCTTGGATGCAAAAACATTTGGGTGAGTTAGAAATCACAAGAAAGGTTATCTCTGAAAAGCCAGTGCCAATCCGACGTGGCACCATAGGACCCGAAGGTTGCAACCCTATCCCAGAGTGCCAACCTTGAACATTACGCCTGCACTTGGGGGGAAGTTAGTCCGTGCATTTCGGATGTACCCGGCTCTGCCGCAAAGATATTTTGTAGTTACTGCACACGCGTTGAGGACGCTTTGTCACACAACACTTCGGGTAGCAGCTACCGATCCTGGAAGAAGGCGAAATGGGGTCCCTACAGGTTGCGGTGCTCGTGCAGGTGTAGGATACGCTTGCGGCCCACCTTGACGCTCGAGATGGCGTCGTTGGTCCAGCCTGGTAGCATGTTGTATGCGCCAATGGGCAGCCGGTGCTGCGGGCCGCTGTAGTTGTGGTGTTCAAACAAGACCGCGTCCTTGCCCGTGGGGTTGTGGCGCCCCACTTGCGTCAGCTTCACCGTGGGGCGCGAACTGATGATCTTCAGATCCTTCGTGATCGGGTTGCGGGGATTGGTGGCGGGTTTTCGCGGTGGCATAGGCGCACCCATTTGTTGCCCGCCACATATCCAGCGTACGCATGTCCTCATGCCAACGGAGTCGGGGTTCGGGTAGTGGGGTAGGTGACCTTCCGTCCAATGGTGTAATTTGGCCGCATCAGGTCCCTGATAGCGCACGGAGCCCCCCTGTTGTATATTTTGTTTTTGGGTCGTGGTGGTGGTGGTGGTGGTGGTGGGGTGGGGGTGAATGCCTTCATGGGCAGCATAATGTAGGAAGCATATACAACCGTGTGGCTCGAACCTTGAATCAAGGCATAGCAATGTAAGTGAGATGTGCGAAGCTACCATGGCTGTAGAGGGTGGAGAATGGCAAGCAACACATGGCAAGGGTTGAAAGCAAGGCCGGCACGGGAGGCGCCCTTCCTTGCGGTGCCACGCAAGCGCCCACACATGCCACTTACACCAACATGGGCCTTAGGCTGAGGATAGTGCACAATGTAGGGTGTATCACCGGTCAGCTATTCTGATTCTGCCCCCCGCTGTGAAGCGGTGGGGAGCCCCCAGGCGGCAGGGGTTATGTAGCCACCTTGCCCACTTGTGGGCCGCCTCTGAT
This sequence comes from Eutreptiella sp. 'Long Island Sound 2002', assembly GCA_964036045.1. Taxonomy (NCBI): domain Eukaryota; phylum Euglenozoa; class Euglenophyceae; order Eutreptiales; family Eutreptiaceae; genus Eutreptiella; species Eutreptiella sp. 'Long Island Sound 2002'. The sequence continues at coordinate 21,785,014 of OZ038395.1, forward strand.
GCAGCCCCCCGCTCTGAAGCGGTGAGGATCCCCTCAGGCGGCAGGGGTTATGTAGCCACCTTGCCCACTTTTGGTTCACTTCTGATTCTGCCCCCCGCTCTGAAGCGGTGGGGATCCCCCAGGCGGCAGGGGTTATGTAGCCACCTTGCCCACTTGTGGGCCACTCTTGATTCTGCCCCCTGCTGTGAAGCGGTGAGGGTCCCCCGGGCGTCAGGGTTTATGTAGCCACCTTGCCCACTTGTGGGCCACTTTTGATTCTACCCCCCGCTCTCAAGCGGTGGGGCCCCCTCAGGCGGCAGGGGTTATGTAGCCACCCCGCCCACTTGTGGGCCACCTGTGATTCTGCCCCCTGCTCTGAAGCGGTGGGGACCCCCTAGGCGTCAGGGGTTATGTAGCCACCTTGCCCACTTGTGGGCCAATTCTGATTTTGCCCCCCCCCCCTTTTTTTCTTTAGCCCTTCGTGTTTGCAACGGTGTCCTCCAAGCAAAGCTCTACGGATGGCACCGAGGCATGCACGGCGAAATCGGCCACAATGAGTCCCGTGGGCACGGATGATACCCTTGGACTATGCATGCCCCGTATTTTTCCTTGTTGTTTGTGATCCTCTACCCTTGAACTGATGAAGGAGCTTACTCATCACTCATAGGTAAAGAGTCGCAGACACATGCCAAGGTGCAGTTCATGTGGGGGACCGACAGTCAAAATGCATTGCATCATTAGACACTTTATAAACATTAAATGACATTCATGTTTGCAATGCTCATTGGAAATTATGAGGATCATAATGAATCTCCGGTTTGGCCTTCTGCCCTTCATTGAATGTTGTATGTCGTCGCCTCTTCCTCCTTTTTGTGAACGTGCATGGGCACAATGGGGTGCTCAGCAGGGGGGGGGGGTGGAAAAAAATTGCGCGCATGGAAAAAATTGCGTACCCCCCCCCCCACCCTCCAGGGGTTGCTTGCGCAAAAAAAAGCTGTCCCGCCATAATTGTAGCATTTGGAAAATTTTTTACCTATGGCCAACTCTTGGTGCAAAAATGGAATTCTTTGCACCAAATTTCCCTTTGCACATTGGCACGTACTGAATTGTTTGAACCCATTGATCATTTCAAATTTGTGCTTTTGGTAGAGGTTATTTGTGAGGGTGCTTTTTTTTTTCTTCTAGGGACCAATGTAGGTACAAGGATTGAATTCTTTGCATCAAATTAGTGAACGTGTCTGCATTTCCCTTTGGCACATGGCATATAAAGAATTGTTTGAACCTATTGATGCATCAATTTCGTTATGGTGCTTCGTGTCAGATCCGCTACCACAGTCATTTGTGGGATCATCGTAGCACTGGACAGCTCTGAACGTTGATCCCGAGGGGTCACCTCGAGTACTGTGAAATGAGCAGGCTACGCCAGCTCATCTTGGTCTGAGCCAAAAAAAAAAAATCTGAGAACACGACACGTTTGAATTTCGGACTTTGGAATTGCTCATGAATGCTTCTAGAGGTGGCAGGTTTTCAGGGCTGTTACCGGGGTAAACACCGTAATAACTGGCGCTGTGCGCACGCTGTGCGAAAACGCCCCCATTGGAAGCATTTTGGCCTCCAAGAAGGCACGATGAATTAATTGCAGGGGTTTCGGGACAATCAACCAGAGTATCTCCCATACACCCCGCCCGACATTGGAAGTGCTACGAGGCAATGATTTGAAGGCAATTTCTGCCCCAAAGGCTGACAGCCATGTAAAACTCCAAAACGCAAGCACATGCACAGGATGAAACAGAAAATGCCAAAAACACAAGTAGTTTGGCGTGCTGGACAGTGGTACATTGTGGCCACCCTGATCCAGCATATGCACAGGTGATGCATCACTTAACATGGTGGGGACATCACATGTATCCCCGAAAACACGCACCAAACCTGGCAAAACAGGTTTGGCCATGGGTGTGGAGATGCGCGCAGGGGAGCGGGTTGTTGATTGGGGTGCTATTGGTGGGCACGGGGATGGTTGATTGGCACGCTGTTGGCAGGCGGGCAGGGAGGTGGGGTGTGGGGGGTTGGCACTTGCGGGGGCGGCGGGGGGGCGGGGGGGGGGGGCTATTGGTGCCAATTGGCTTGGTGCGTGATCCAACAGTGTTCCAATTACACCCCAGTTTTAAACCCAACATGTAAAGGTGTGGGTCCAGGGTTGTGGTTTGTTACCTCCCCAATTTTCACCCAATAAATCTCGCAATCAATTTAGGGGTGCGATGTGTTACTGTCCCTGCAATTATGTGTTAGTCTCTAGTCGAGAGTTGAGTAACACAACGATTTTAGGCAAGAATTAGGTGGGGGCACGATCTTAACAACATGAAAGACAGAAATGGGGGTTAGATTTGCCAACCATTGAGCGTGTCCATATGGCCTCCAAAGCCTGTCGGGATGCCAGCTCTAAGTCAGGAACATTTTCTGGAAAATATTTCCTGAGGACGCAGGTTCTATGCACCACCTGAGTGCGGCCCGAGGACAAATTTTCCCGAGGATGCAAATCTGTCGTAAAAAACATGTTACATTTTGAGCAAAAAGAAGCTGCAGCCTGCCCCTCCAAGAAAACAATGGGGTGTAACAGTTCACAAACCTAACCCTACATCCCCATCCATCAGGGTACCAAGGAAATGGATTTCCCACCACAACCCTAACTCACGGAATGGAAAGAAGAAGAGCGAGTGAGGGGTGAATAACAGGAATGACAGTCAGGTGTGCTCTTGCTCTTGATGTGGAGTTAAGATAAAGGTGAAGAGGGGAGCGGTTTGTCAATCGTTCATGTTGATCATATGCACAATCATTGTTGTATCCATTGACTTTTGGCTCGCACTGCGAGGGACAAACACACAACTGGCGCATGCAATGGGGCAAGGCACTCTCAGAACTGATGCCGAACTATTTCATTGCAAACAAAAAATGGGTAATCTAGAAACCTCCCGGCCTGCTTGTGTGACGTTTGGGGTGATCAAGAAACGCTGACCCTGGCCCTATTTGTGTGTAAAAAGGGGACACCCACAGGTTGAAGATTTATCCAGGGAGGAAAGCAGAGGGGAGACTCTTACAGGGGAGACTCTTGTGCTGTGTGTGCTGTGCGCACTGCACGCTGCTTTAAAAGCATGCTATCCCAGAAAGCCGCAAATTGATTGCCTTCCCAATGCCCACCCAAACTAGCGTGCAAATCACCCTTTGAGCCCTTCACAGGGTAGAGTATAATAGAGAATAGAGAATAATGTCACATTTGCAACCACGTTTCACTGGGTAGACGACCACCTTTGTACTTTGTCCAACAAGCCCTTGCAAGAAACACTGTTGCTGCAATGTGCCTCTGAATGTGTGATTGAAATGAAGCCATGTCCTGCAAATGCTGATGCCTCCCCATTGGCTTTGTGCACATTGCCTACTGCAAAGTTATCAAATATGCATCTGGGTGCACTGGCAACATTGCTGGGCAGCTCAGCAGTGTGGTGAATGTCTGTGAAAATACCCTGTCACTTCCCTGTTGCAGGATTTGTGAATCTGTGTGCAGCCCATTTACCCTTTGGGAATGATGCATTGCCCGTCCCTGAGCAATCAACCTCTGTGGGTGCGCCGAGCGCAACGGGAAGTTCAAGCTGTGCTCAAATGCTTGGCAATGGCTATTGCTTTGATTGCAGTGCTGAGCATTTGTGTCACGTGGGCTCCATCACCAGTGAGGCCGACAGCTTTGGTGCAGCGTGTGAAACCCATGACTGGTCCATACAATGTGCATTCCCTTTATGATGTGCGTTCCCAAATATCAATTCCTCGTGGGATCAGCAGCAGTACCCACAGGTTGGCAGCAGGACACTCGGCACTGCCCAGCTTCCGGGACCGGCTTGAGGCGCATACTGGAGGCAATTCACCCACCATCAGCCGCCAGGTGCCGTGTTTGCTTTTTGGCACATGCTGCAGGGCATAGTGTGGGTGCGGCAAGTTGCTGATTCTTGCACATTTGTGGTTGTGCAGTATCCCTTTTGGACACACAGAGGATTCTGCAATAGCACCTTGAACGCACCACGTGCGCACCATGCATCTTTCAATGTCTTGGCACATACTATACTACTGCGAAACCGTCCCTCCTCTCCCATAACTATTAACCATTGCTCCTGTACCGTTCCTCCGAGCCGACAGCCACCACACCGGCATTTAATTATTTGCACATCCGCACGTGTGGTTTTCAGTGTTACAGGCCCCATCTTAATTGGAGATTCAGGGTTCCCTCTGTCGACGCACTGCGGTACACGTTCTGCAGCTCTAATGACTTGATTGCCACAGTTTAATTGGGGACACCAGTGGCACAGGCAACGTGAGGTAGTCAAAAGCCCTCCAATGGTGGTGGCATCTGCGCTCACTCCAACAGGCCATGGCTCAGAGGCTCGCCGCAGTACTGGTGTTGGCACTATCTGCCAGTGCATTCGTGAACTGGAGACTGCTGCAGTGCACAAAGTTGATTCCTTTGAATAGTTGCAAGCTCCAGAAAAGGAGATTCAGTATGATGTCCTTTGCCAGCCCAGGTATCGCCCACCTCCTGTAGTAAATGCATTCGAAGCGGAACATATAGGAAACACCCATGGAAGTCCAATTTTCAAGGATAATAGAATGGTTCGCACCTTTCAGATTCCGTAAGGAGGATGCATTCAATAACACTGTGCCATTATTCCTTTGCTGCTCTGCTGGTTCTTCTGTTGGGGTTCACTGCCTGGCTTCTCTGCACAGCTGAAAGCAAGCCCAGAGGTGCCTCTAAGGCATCACTGGTGTCATTTGATGAAGCTGAACATCAACAATTGGACGAGATGCTGCATGCATGCACGCATGCATGCACGCATTGCTGTTGGGATGCATCATACCCCCGTCCCATTTGAAATCTCCCACCCCTTGCAGTCCCCCCCTTCCCCCCGGAAGACCGTCACTTCAATGCTTTTCCAGTTAACATCCATTATGGCGGTTTGTGTTGCCCATCTGTCGCACACGGCCTTGCATTGGGTTCCCATTACTTCAAATCAATCACCTGTGCATGTTCTGTGATATTCTCTTTCCAAAAGCGAGGAAATGGATCACGAGAACGCTCAACTCTCAAGGCTAGAGGCTGTGGTGGTTGCATCAGCCAAGTCTCCAGAGTTGCTGGACGTTAGCATGCCTTCAGAACCCCAATCGCACACACGGCCTGAACACTACCCCATCCTGCCAAGGGTGTGACAAGGTCCAAATCAACCAGACCTTTGGACAAGATGTAGAGGAGCATCAGCCCCCCAGAACGTCCCCGGTCTCCCACTCTTGCCGAGGATGCCCGTCCACCCGTGTTCTGTTTGCTTGCATCATTGGAGGACACCACATTTTGCCTTGAAATACCCTTGCAACCCCCCCCCCCCCCCTTCTGGAAGACTGTCACTTGGCGACCATCTCCCCCCGCCCTCCCGGGAAACCATCGCGCACTGGGGGGGGTGGGAGATTTGAAAGGGGGTGGGGTACTGGAAGTGGTTAGCTTGTACCACGTGTTCCCTAGGTCAGGCAATGTGGTTTGTCGTCCGTCTGGTTTCCGAGCTGCTGCTGGCTGCTGCCGGCGGCTGCTGCCCATGCCTCACCATCTCATCCATGTTCTTCAGAGCCACAAGAAGTCGTTTATGACCCATCTGCACCAGGTCTGCTCCCTGGCATAAGCCCCTGATTTGTGGACCTGTTGTGATAGTACCGTTCACGTAAGAATGGTTGGTGCAACAGGACAAGAGATGGTGCACGATATTCCATTGCCACAGTGGAATTCCTCCCAAACATTACCATGAAATCATTGCTCCTGTACGCTTCCCCTGAGAGCACAACCGCCATAGCTGAATCTGCACCAGGCATTTTTGTGGGTTCGTGACACAAATAATCACGAAGTACCACGAATTTTGGCCATTTTCAAAACCACGAATAATCAGCAACAATCACGAATGACCATGAATGGGTTTTTTTATGATTCTGGTTAATCACGAATCTACTTTTGCTTGTCCATTGCTTGTTTACGTTGTTCCATGTCTAATTTTGAATCTGATGCACATACTGCCCCTGAGCGCACACCTACTGTTGCAACTGATGCTACTAATGCAGCTGGGCATGAGGCAGTTAGAGCTTGGGGATTCCCGGGGGTGGTGAAATCCCCGCCCTGAAATTTTCCGCGGCAAACTAGTCCCCATACAACCCCCACCCCCACCCCCATTTCACAGTACACTACATTCGTGTTTTTTTCTGGACAAATACACTAGACTATGATTCTGAAAGATCCTTTTGGGGCGGCTGGACGTGTCTCTGTTGTTATTTTTCTCCCTGCAATGCACCCATTGTGCCTTGTGCAGAGGCAATGGAGGCGCCAGTCCAGCAAGCGGACAGGGCAGACACTGTTCTGGATGATTATGACCCTGAGATTTCGGGAGCAGGTCTGCCCTTCTCACTGCTAAGCAGCAGGCACCTGGAGGGAGGTACACGTGCGGCACCAGGATAAGTAGGCCCTGAGCTGTGGACAGATCTCTGTCACGGATGCGCTGAGACACCGTGTTAGGGGTTGCATTGGTAGGTGACGAAGCAGGCGTTGATAGGCAAATGGCAGCCACTGCGTTCGGAGGGCTGCTGTGACCTGCAATCAACTCCCTAAGTGTTGCCTCTGCCTTGATGCTGTTTTGCTTAATTCAGATTGCCCTGTGACTCAGTTTTTCCTTGTGGATGCACAGCTGTCACCAGCACACTGCAGAAGTGGCGTCTTCAACTGGAGGGGAGGGATCAATAGAGCCACGAAAACGTGGGTCGGGGGCAGTGGTTGTGAGCACCTTAAGTTTCGCTGTCATGTGAACGAGTGAATTTGAAACATGCTGGCGCCGGTGTCGGAGGGACGCCAAGGGGCAGAAGTGGTACTTGTGAGCAGAGGGACGACTGTCCCACTCTCACTTCCCCTTCCTGGGCCTTTGTGAGAGCAACATCTTTGTCAGAACAGCAGTAAGTTTTATTTCTGCACCTTTTGGAACCATGTCCTAGATTGCCTTTTATGAAATCCCCCCCCTTGTCAGAGCAACAGTACGTGTTGTTTCCATCAAATGCTGGGACTTCGGTGTTGCTTTCTGGCACTGTGCTTGGAGAGAGTGCAATGGTTGGTTCTGATCGACTCAGAGAATGCCTTGCCCGCAGTGCGCCCGCAGTGCAAAGTTGTTATGTCGGCAAATACTCACGTCCCTTACCCCCTTGTCCCTCACTTTGTTACCCACTACACCGCTAGTATGCCTGTGTGCATTTTCTCTAGGGATTTCAGACATCAGAGAATCAGATGGTTCTGTTGTGTTGCTGCATCCGCATGTGTTGCTTGATGTTTCCTCCCTCCATCCCCTCTGGGTGGTCTTTGATACATGTGCCCGCAGTGCGCCCGCAGTGTGCCCGCGGGGCTGGGGTGCAGGGCAGGTGAAATGTCTTTTCTCCTGTTCACAATGGCAGCATTGGGCCCCTGTTGCCTTCACCCCCCTGCCAGCCCTGACAAGAGGGGGAGGGGAGAGTCGGAAACGTAACACAAGGCCAGACTCCAGATCACCAACTGTTACACATCAGCGGTGCACAGCATTTTCAGGCATTTTGTGTATGGGCGGAAAATTAGTTTTCTCCATGGGCTGTTGATATGCAACGTAGACAGTGCGTACACGTGGAAGTACCAAGCAGCACACTTGCTCAGCCACCAACAACAACAGCAGCAGCACCAACAACAACAACAACAACAACAACAACAACAACAACAACAACAACAACAACAACAACAGCAGCAGCAGCAACAACAACAACAACAACAACAACAACAACAACAACCGCAACAACACGGTGAGCAGCGGAAACACTGTACCATCAAAGCGTATGCCATCTACAGTCCATAGGCATGCCTCCACCAACCACATCCAAGCACGTTAAACTAAAAGCACCAACCGGCATACCACGTTGATATTTCACCCTGCCAATTGAAAGTACGGGAGCCAGGAGCCCCTGTCCTGGATGTTCGCCTTTTACCAAGATAATAATTTAGGTCGGAGTTTCGCCATTGGCTCTCATGCAAAGCACATTTTGTGTGCCTCCCAACCCTCTGAGCCCTTAATGCAGGCAGAATACAAGCTTCAGAGGTCATAGTGTTTGCCATTTTGCAAACAGAACAGATGGGAAAGCCTGCTGGCACCAGACTTCTGTCCCGGGCCCCCAAGATCATTTCAAGGTCTGAACACGTGCCTTGGAAATGGTCTGATTCCTCAAAATGGGGTCCTTCTGAGCCAGGACTGCCTGATGCAATTGGGTATGTGTGAAAATGGGGCCAGAGCAGGAAAGCAAACATTCGCATTTCCACGCTGTTTTTAGGAACCTCCCCACAACAACAAACTGGACAGGGGCTGGAAGCCCCCGCCCGCCCGTCCGTTGTAATGCCTTTATAATAAACACCCCTCGTTATGTCAGTGCAATCTCATTTGACCCAAGAGGCGAGAGCATCTCTGAAATATTTGAAACAAACAAGTTATTTCAGGTACAAGTTGGCACGAAAGCCCAAAGTTGCGGCCACGAGTGTACGAATGTGACAGCTGTGTGAGAACTGTTGTGTGGCAGTCATTTCTGGTTTGGCTTGGCATGCAGTTCAGAGCAGCACTGAGTAGGAGGCTTCATCACAGCAAGAGTCCAGACCGGGGGGGGGGGGGGTCCGCGAACGCGGAAACGCCACCAGCAGCAAGAGCACCGGCCGCAGCGGCCGACAGAACGCAGCGACCCGACGCAACATGCGAAGGGAAGAACGGGTGACTGTCCAGGGCCCCGTAAAGGAGCAACAACCCGACGGAATGTCACACGGGGGGGGGCACCCCCCTTTTCCAGAAGCCCTCCAGCCAACTCAAATTTGGGCTTATCGGACAAATGCGGGGGAAATCATATCCACAAACCAACTCTCATACTGTTCAATGGCCTTTGCTTCAGTTCATCAGTGGAGCTCTGGAACAATTACCAGAGCCTTCGTTTGTGACACCCCCACCTCATGTCTTTCTGCAGAGGCCCTGCCCGGCTACAACATCGCGCCCCTCCATAATATTGTTGTCATTGAGCACGTTGAGGAGCCGCGCTTGGAGGGGCCTCCACCCCAACCCACTGGCGCCCCACACATCAATGATCTGCTCGCCCTGGAGGACGACGAAAGGATTCGGTGTGGGCTGGTGGTCGCACACGGCGGTGGCACGCACTCCGTTCGGCTCGGGGATCGGGTACTTGTGATGCGGTCCACAGGAGCCCGGCTTTGGTTGGACGGGAGGGAACTCTTCCTTGTGGGCGAGGGGGAGATCATGGGGGTCCTCACTGACCCAGCCCCGGGTATGCCAGCGCCTGGGAGCACCGTGGAACGTCCCTGACAATCTGGTACCATTTTGTCTGATAAACACCGAGCGCTGGAAGTAAGGTCCAGGCAAGACACGCATCTCAGGACGGTAGAGGGTAGCGAACTCTGTGTGAATGGCAGTGCGTGCAGCATTGCATGCAGAACAGGCCATAGCTTAGGGACTGGTTGATACTGTACCGGGGGGGGGGGGTCTGAGGGTGGGTGGGTGGGGTTGTCTGGGTTTTCCCCTGATTTTCGGGAAAATGCAGCCCCCAAGGGGCTGTCCGCTTTTTTGGGTGGGTGGGTGGGTTGCTGATCTTGGTGGACCACCAACTTTCTTCATGGGCTGAGGCTGTGTGCAGGCTTTGTTTGGGCCTGAAAAAACCCTTTTTCTTTCAGGTTGACCACTCCAAGGCAGGCGATAAAACTTTCCAGCAGCAGGAATTGAACCAGGGATATCTACCGCAGGGTGCATGACACCCGTATCACTAAGCTATGGCCTCATGCAGAATGATGCAGTCACCGTTCACACTCCTGAGTGCCTTGCGAATGCTTGCTCTCGTGGGCCCTTCAAACGTGTGTCCTGGATGGCACAGGGGGGGGGTGTCCAACATGCTGAAATAAGACTCAGCATCTGTGCAGCATCTGTGTTCTCTGTCACCGAGGATTTGAGTAGGAATGTTCTGCAATCGGCATGAGGGTCAATGGTTGGCTGAGAGAGTGGCGTCCCCTTGCTGGATGTGGCGTGGGGGATCGGCTGCAGTGTCATTCCGTGGCAGCTTAGAAAGACAGGACACGGAGCGGAATCTGTGAATGTCCGGCTTAGAATCTGTGAAGGGCTCTTTTCTGTGGACCGACAGGCAAAGACACATGTGGGGCAAGGCACATGCCGCATACATGTTCAGATATCATGCAACACACTGCACAGTGCCTCCAGCAGTTTTGTGGCACGTCGTGTTTGATGGGTGCACCGTGGAATCTGTTCCTCAAGTCATACCGCACCGAGACGTCCAGGACGTGCTGCAAAACACGAGGACACAAAAACGGCCTCGCACGTAGACATGTTCTCTCTTTCTCGAACATGCAAGTGACCCCAACGCACCAGCTCACTACCATCTTTGGGGGGGGGCTTTCACCTCCTGTCAACGCCATGGGAGTGCCGCCCATGACTTGTTTAGACGTAAACAGGCAACAGCGGAGTATGGGCAGGCTCCCAGGTCACAAAGCCATAGCAGTGAGCTGCAAACAAAAACGAAGTGGCCTGTTGGAACAACGTCCCCCCGCCGAAAGCAAACAAGCAAACGTGGACAGGCGGTGGCAAATCACAGCGGAACAATGCTAATTGAATGCCTTTCCTCGCCAAAGACCATCACCACCGCTCAAAACCACAGGTGTATGTGTGCGAAAGTACCCCCCGCCCCCCTCAGTATCATGGGAGGGTACACTATGGTATTACGGTGTACAAGGCCCCGAGGTGTGGGCTGGACCGCGGTGACTTTGGGGGGCGGATTGGAAGGGGACACAAAGATATGGACATGTAATGTTGTACATATGGACAAAAATATCCGATTCGACCTTTGTAGGATGGTATCATTTACATGCAGCATTTCTCTCTCACGTGCGCACATTCATCAAGACATTTGCGGAATAAATCGTCTTCGTTGAGGGCATTGAATTGGCATCTTTTTTTTTTACATTGCTGTCTTGGAGTCAGGCCTGATGCCCATGTCTGTAGAGGCTGTGAACAATGCAAACCACGCCAGGGACCTGCATCGTGAAGGAACCAACGTGGCTGCAAAGGTTTGTGCAAATTTTCGATGTTGTGCGATTGCAGTGTATATAGCCTGCGTACTCCCCCCACGCGTCCACAAGCCCAGCAACACAACAAAGCAGCAACCCTGAAGCCAACCATTTTTGATTGCAGCAAACAAGGAAGGACAGTAGCTGCAACTGTTCGATGGGCTGCACTGCAATCCATTGAACTGCTCGTGTGCTACTTCTTGTAGGCCTCAAGGACACGGTTTTAGCCGTGTCTGATCCCTTGGACCTCCCAGCTTCATTGCTCTGTATTGTTTCACACGCACACACACACACACGCATATATATTTTGTGGCCTCATGCGCACAGGGAAGCCTACGGGCGTGGCAGTCTCCTGGTTTCAGACTCAGCTACTCCTCATTACATGTCAGATCCGCTACTACAGCCATTGTGGGATCATCATAGCTCTGGACGGCTCTGAACCTGGTAACCTCTCGAGTACTGTGAAGTGAGCAGGCTACGCCAGCTCATTTTAGTCTGAACCCCCCCAAAAAAAGTTTCTGAGCAGCATCCCTTTTGTGTTAAACTTCAACAAATGTTTCTCATTAAATCATTACCGTGCTTTGGATATTGATTGCTTGATTGCTATTTTGCCACCGAATTTCACCCTTTGTTGTCTTTTGGAGGGGAGATGGGGGAATCACTTAACTAGTACCCCCGTGTCCTAGCAGGGGCATGTCGACAAACGGCGACCCTATCCGCACTCTTGGGCCCTTTTTCGAACCATCGTTCCTGCGGTTCCAATTCAATAGAGAATGTGGTTTGTAGTTTTGTGCAGGCTGCAGGAAGAGTCAATATTGGTGTTAAGGTGTTGGTGTAGCTGTAATTTGATGCGCTCTTTTTCCCTGTGGTGTATGTTGGCCTGTTGGACAAGCGTTTGAATCCGTTTGAAACCGCTGCTCGTGTAGAAGGGTAAACCGGGTGCCAAAATTGACATCAACTGCAAAAGGATGCTCTGGTGTCTTAACAAATGCGGACGTCATGCATCATATTGTGCATGAGACATTGAAAGACCTCTTTGAGAAGCAGGCTGTATATTGTGTTGACAGTACACCCGCACACATGCATTCCTCTATGGGCAAGGTGATGCTCAAAGTAGGCTTGTACCATAGTAGCCAATCCCAAAAGGCAAGTATGTCCAGCTGTTCAAGATCGGGTGCAAGGCAGGCAAGGGGTTCTTTTTGATATCTCTCAATCACAATGCAAGTGACTAAGTGGTACGTTCGCCGCTTTGCTAAGCCTTGGATGTATTGGTGGCCATATTGTGTCTGTCAGAACTGATCATTGGGTTTCTGGATGACGAATGGTCCCACAAAAGCAAACATGTGTTTGTGCAATGGTGGAATCCATTCACACACGGAAGACGATGGTCACCACTCAGACAGTGGGCGTGGAATGCCGTGAATTTTGAGCCAGTGCTGTGCGGGGACTCAGAACAGGCTCAGTTGTCAAGTGTCTGTGCTGTGGCGTCCCGTTGCCGTCGTTAAATGTTGGATTTCGGGGCGTCCAACAGCCGTGGTGTGTATGCATAGTTCTCCACGGCGGGAGACACAACACCCACACATAGTAGCACCTGATCCTGCACCAAAATATCCTTTGGGCCCCCAAGAAGGCAGGGGGGATGTGGCCACTTTTGAGTTTGTCCCCTCTTCTAGGGACCCCCGAGAACGGAGGGGTTGCTTAGCAATTTCGCCCACTTTTGGGGACCTCAGAAGGCAAGGGGGACGTTTTAAGTTGTGTGTCTTCTTGACAATAGACCGTTTTTGGTTGGGGTGTTTGTTGAGACGTGAGCCCTCTTTTCAGTGTTGCAAGAGTTTCAGTTGTTGCTGTCTTGAGTTGTGTTGTTATGGCATTTTTTTTCCAGTTGCAAGGCCCTGCTAGTGCAAGGAGGGGGAGGGGGAAGGTGACGTTGCAGTGCATGGGCACTGTGTGCAAGTTATTTGCATGCTTGGTCAGACCTCCCATGCAAGGAGGATTTTCACTGTCGGCTCCCCCCTCACAGAAAGCTGTATGCCCACATCTGATCCGTGATAAAAGTAGGGACTGCTCCTGGAGAATACAGACCTGTTTCTAATCCCACACAAATCCACCTTGAGGAATTTTGGAGAGAAGCAATGAATAGCAGAGTTGGCCTGCGCAGCATGCAATGAGCAACGCACCCCGTAACGTGATATAAGCTGTTTTCATTCACAGGTCACCTGAGTCACAGAACTGCTAACATGGACGGCTTGCATGAATCAGGCCAAACTTGCAGCTTCCCCCATCAGTGGCGAGATGCCCGCTCAGACTCGGTTTGGGTGTGATTGAATGGGAAGCCTCCCCGCACTGGCAGGGAAGTGGATGTCACAGGGATAGTGGTTGCCATTGAGAGCAATAGGGGGGGGGGTTGGTGGGTGGGGCAAGGACAGTGGGACGTGCAGTGTAGTTCTGTGGATGAGAGCAGAATGTCTCTTGCCCCCCCCAGAAGTGGCACTAGTTACACTGCGCAGCAATCCACCATCCCGCCGCCCACATCCCCGTGCTTGGGCTTCAGGGGTCACGAACTCTCACCTCGTGGGAAGAACCCAGCCTTGGGCACAGGGAGCACACTCCACTCGCGACACCACGGGCCAAAGGCTTTGAAGTGCAGCACACCACCGATGGATAACTGGGGGTCCCGCAGGGAACGTAAGTTCTACCCACAGGCAAGTGCACAAGTGTGGTGAAGTGTGCAATGAGTGATCACTGAGAGCCTATGAGCAATGGACGGCCCCCGTTACAATCACCATGAACCATGAACCATGTACCATGAATGTCGCGTTGCGGTAGACAAAACACGGTCAAGCGGGCAGAACGATACCACAGGACGAAGTGTGTAGCATGTAGATGGCGAGTGTCCATTTGTAGCATAGCAGTTGTGTGTGGCCTTGGCCAATGAGAATGGAACTGCCGAACATTGCTGCATATGCATACCAGGACGTGCATGTGTGGAGCGCTTTGTGACCTGCTTACGACCCCGTTACAATCCCACGTCAGACACGGTGGAGACCACCCTCCGAACCACGGTGCAATTGTGAGCAATAGGGCAGCCATTCCACTCTTACATGCCCTCATCCGGAGCTGCCGCCCGCAGGGCTCCCTCAGCCCCCCGTTGTGTGGGGCCGGGGTCGTCCAACCGGGGCCCCAGCGCTGGGCTCCGCGGCGTGCGGAAGGGGCCCGGCTGTAGCCAGGGGTCGGGGTGGAGTTGGACAAGGGGGGCGTCGGGGGCGGTGGAATCCAATGGCAAAGGCTGTCCGTGTCTCGTCATCCAGAACCATCGCAGACCTTTGCTTCAGTGGCATCGGCGGATGTAGCTCGATCTGATGGAAGACTGCAAGGGAGAGGAGCGCCTGTGCCTCAGCCACTCCTGCGATGCCCCCGACACGACCTTTGCCGGGTGTGTGCGGGCGCGCGTGGCGCGGGAGGGCGACGCCCTGCGCGACACCGAGACGAAGGCCTTGGTCCTGCTCCTCCACGCCGTCTGCGGCTGCGGGGCCGCGCTCGCGGCGGCCGCCTGCCTCATCGCGGGCGCGTGCGGCGCGGCGGTGTTCCTCTTCGGGATGGCCGCGGCGTCTCTGGCGGGCGCCGCGCACTTGTGCCGCCGCCGCGTGCTCTGGTTCGCCCGCGGCACGCTATGCTACGGCCTCGCCGTCACCGCGTTGGGGGTCCACTGGGCGCTCGGCGGGGGCCTCGAGTGCGGCGGCGTGGCCTACGTGGGGCTTCTCGGGCCGCAGCTCGCCCTCGTGACGGGCAGCGGCCTCCGCCAGAGCGCCGCGCTGCTCGCGACGGTGCTGCTGGGGGCGGGGGCCATCAGTGCCCTGCAGTGCGCCGTCGGGCCGGGCCTCGCGCCGCAGCTCGTGCCGCTCACGGAGCGCGCGCGGCTGGTCATCTTCGTGGCGGGCCTTCTGGTCGCCGGCGGCCTCTCGTGCCTGGGGCTGCTCCTCCGGACCGCGCAGGACGCGCGGGAGCGCGCGCGGGCCGACGCACTGCGGGCCCGGCTCGCGCAGACGGCGCAGACCCTGAGCACCGTGGCCGCGGAGCAGCGGTTCGCGCACCGCCTCATCTGCACGACGTTCCCCGAGGCGGTGGCGTGCAGTCTCTTGGAGCTGTTCCACACCGTCGCCCGCACCGAGACCGCCCCCGCCGCCGCCGAGCCGCCCCCCCCGACCGACGCCTCCGCGTCCGCGCGGACGCTCGGGGGGCGCCTCCAGACGGTGTCGCGCCACTCCGTCTTCGCGACGGGGCTGCTCGCCCGGCGCCGGCACGCCCTCGACCCGAGCCACGCCTTCTGCAGCCTCATCAATCCGCTGAGCGCCCCCCGCCCCGGCCCCGGGCCCCCAAACCCGCAGTGCCATCAGGTGTCGCTTTGCCACGATCGCTCGTACGTGGCCCTTGCGGGATCTGCTTTTGCACAGCGGCCGTGTGGGGGCGCTTACTGCGCGCCGCAGGCGCCGCAGGGGAAGGGCAATTGGCTTTAGGGTGAATAGCACAGCATCAGTTTTCCTCAATTTCGGGTGAAGGAAGTGGGAAGGAAGGCACCGCGATGCATGACTGAGCGCCAAACGAGCCCCAAATGCATATGTCCACTGCCCGGGGGGGGGGGGGGGGGGCGACTCCGCGGGTCCCAGGACGCCCACCCCCCCCCCCCCCAACCGACCCTCCCGGAGCGCCCCCCCCAAGCCCCTCCTGGACCCCTCCCCCCCATTCGCCCCTCCCTGATCCCCCCCCCAAGGGGCCTCCGGCCAACAGTTAGTTGGGGGGGTAGTTGGCGTCCAGAACCGAGGGGTCGCCCCCCCCCCCCCCCCGTGGTCCACTGAGCCATGAGGGAGCCGCAGGTGCAAAAGAATACGGTTTCCCTGTCCTAAGATCATGAATCGATTGCGCGCCGCATGCGCCGCAGGATTAGCACCCCCTCCTCTGCGGTTCCGAATACAAGTCCGCTGCCTGACTTCAGAGGGGGTCCAGATCCGCATAGGCCCATGCCACCTCTCCGGCGCACGGGCGACCCTGTGTAGCTGTTTTGCCGCTAATTTGGCTAATCTGAAGCGATACGTGCCAGAATGAGCGGCATGTTTCATGAATTTGCTAAGTTTTTTTGCCAAATTTGCAGCTGGGCCCCAGGATTCCTGGGCCAAAAAACCTTCCAGAGGGAGGGGGGGGGCTTTGTATTCGGAACCGCAGAGTGTGCCCACACACATTCGGTCTGTTTGCATTACGCCGCGCTGCACATCGCTTACCAAGACCCCACGTACTCTGCCCAGTGAATCCCGACCGCTTCGTCAGGTGGTCAGCAGCTGCGTGGCCCAGCTCACGGGGCGGATCCACCCCTTCGCCGTGATCCTGTTCGCGGACCTCGTGGGCTTCACCCGCATGGCCAGCGGCATGGCCGCGGGGGAGCTGGTCCAGTTCCTCGACACGATCTTCGGTCGGTTCGACGACGCCGCCCAGCGGAGGGCCGTGGAGAAGATCAAGACGATCGGGGACTGCTACATGGCCGTCGCGTGGGGCGCGGAGGAGAGGGAGCGCGCGGACAGCGCCCTGCGGGTCGTGCAGCTGGCGCAGGACATGCACCAGATCGCCGAGGCGCACGCGGCCGACGCCGGTCCGCTGTGCCTCCGCGCCGGCGCCCACGGGGGGGTCGTGGTCAGCGGGATGATCGGCAAGCGGCAGCTCTGCTTCGACATCTGGGGGGACGCGGTCAACGTGGCCTCGCGGATGGAGAGCACCGGGGAGCCGCGGGCGACGCAGGTCACGCGCGAGCTCTGGGAGCTGCTGCGCGACCGGCTGCCGCTCCGGCCGCGCGGCGTCATCGACGTGAAGGGGAAGGGGCGCGTGCAGACGTGGCTGCACCGGCCCGAGCCGGAGCCGGCGCCCGTCGGCCGGACGTCCTCGCCCATCACGCCCCTGTCCCTCCGCTCCCAGTCCCGACCCCCGGACGACGGCGACGACGCCCTGAACCTGAGCTACACCTGCGCGACCGCCAGCCTCGCGCACGCGACCCACGGCTTCAGCCCGCGGACGTTCGCGGGGTCGTTCTCGTGGGGCCGGGACGGCATGTGCTCGGGCCTGTGCACCGTTCTGGACGGCTTCCCCTCGCCCCCGACGGGCCGCATCAGCGCCGTCTCGGCCCCGAGGGGGTCCTTCCAGAGCCCCGTCACGGGCCCCTCCCCCCGGGGGTCGGCCATCGAGGTGCCGTGGCTGCTGCCCCACGCCGCCGCCGCATCCGGCGACATCCTGCGGTCCGCCAGCTCCATGACGACGTCCTCGTGGCCCGCGCCGTGCGCCTTCGAGCGGCACGTGACGGAGCACGTGCCGGACGTCTGCAGCCCCAAACTGCCGGGCTGCTGCCGAAGCTGAGCAGAGGGGCCGAGGCAGTGGAGCGGCTGCACACGCGCCGCCGGACCCGGCGCCTGCGGGGCCGGGCGTTGTGTGGGCGCAGCACGCGGCCGTCCGGCCCGAAGACGTCCGCGGCATATGTCGCTGGGGTGCACGGCAGAGAGCGTTTTCCCGCCTCCGGACCTTCGTGGAACGGGCCCCAAGATCCCGCGGAGGGGCTGTCGCGCTGACAAGCCCCGTCCCCGTCCTGCGCCAGCCCCCCCCCTCCCCCGAGCAGTGGCGAGAGGCCAATAGGCGCCGCCAAAGGCAAACAACCGAATACCGAGGCCTTGTGCTACCCCCCCCCCCCCGCTCCTTTCACAAGTGGCCTTGTGCTGGTGAGGGAGTCGCGCCTCAGACCAAGGGGTCGTCACCGCCCCCCCCCCCCCCCACGGGGCTTTGCTTGAAGGGGAGGGGGGGGGGGGAATCGCTTGAAGGGGGGGGGGGTACCCCCCTCCCCCCCTCCCCACTGCCCTGACTCTACCCCAAAGGCATTCCCACACCCCAACACCAGCCCCAACCGCATTTCCAACCGCCAGAAACCGCCCCCCCCCCCAACCGCTTTCACATCCCCCGTGACCGCTCTGCAACCGCTCTGGGACTGCCTCGATGGCCCCCCCTCCCCGCGTCTCAAGGCGCCGGAGAAAAGTTTGCCCCGTGGCCCCAGACCCCTCGGTCATGTATTTCAGACACCGGGTCGTCCAGGCTGCCCCAGGGGATGGGGCAGGGGGCGTGGGCCTAGGGATCGAGGCAGTGCTCAATGCGGAGGCGACGGGCCGACTGGCGGCGCGTGCGGTGCAGTGTGACGTGTGGCATGGGACGATGTAAATACCGCCTTCTCTCAGCACCGCCAGCCCCGCTGACCGGCGTTCTGCCTGACTCTGGTGCTGGCGCTGAGGGGGGCCGGGGGGGCCTTTGGCAGTGGTAGCAGCCGCGCGCACCGCGGGGCCACCGGACGGGGCCTAGTGTCGGGCGACAGGGCCAGGCCACCGGGCGGTGTGGGGCCTACAGCCGCGGCTGTGCGTAGGGCCCCCAATGGTTTGGTTCACGAGACGGCCCTTGAGAGTAACCGACCGACCGGCGGCGGGCAACCGCCGTTCGCCGTCTCGTAACCGCCAACTGCTGTCAATTCAATGCCCGCTGCTCGCTCTGCACTGCCAACTGTTTCGACATCGCTGACGAGCCTGGGCCATAGGGTCGCAGTACGGGTGCCACAGACTTGATATTTGCCCGAAGCACCCTCGCCCCCCAAGTGTCCTCCCACCCCCCTGCCCTCCCGGCAAGGGGACCATCACCAACGATGGGCAGCGGGGCAAGCGTCCAGGCTGGACGTTTCTGAGAACCCGGTGTGGGTGTCTGCAGCCCACGAGGGGCTGAACGAGCGCGTTGGGAAGTGCCGATGCCCCAAAACCAGCGATGCCATCCCAGGGGCAGGGGCGGTGGGGGCCCTCTGAACGCTGCTCACCTGCACTTCCTCGAGGGGTGTCAGGTCGCTACACTTCTGCGGTGCAAGCCCCCCTAATTCCTGGACCATCCTCTGGTCAGTGAAAGTGGGCCATGCAGCCCCCAGCCCCCAACAGATGACTTGCATGATTTTCATGTTCCGTCCGTGGTACAGGGCAAACCGGGTGGTTTCAGCTTCGAACCTCTGTGCACTACACACTGATTCTGATTCCGCAGAAGAGGCAGAACCACCGTCACAGAGAGGCGCCAGTGCTCTGAGCCAAATGAGACGGCCGCCTTCATGCTGCATTAGGGTCTACCTCACAAATAGTACACCCTCACCCTCCCGTCGCAAGAGCGGCCAGGACATTATAAGTCGCCAACCTCACAAATAGTACAGATCACGCACACACACACACACACACGGAGGACATAGGACACCCTCCCCCAGCCCCTCACCCCCTCCCAGCACCAGAGCTCCATCGGGACCCGTGGGCTATTGCCCCCGCGGCCGCCAACAGCACAGTGGACTCGCCCGTGGGGGCCTCCACGAAGGGAAGCACGGGAGCACGGAGATGGGGATGCAGGATGCAGTAGGAGCACGGCCGCCGCCCCCTCTTGTTGCATGTTGTGTATTGCCCCCTCAACCCGGTTCCTAACGCTTGTCGACGGGGTGCACGTGACAATCGGAACCCATGGTTCGGTCGCATAGAGGTAGGGCATAGTTGTTGAACCTCACAGTCTGAGCATTGATTGAAATACTTGGGCGTCACAAACACACACAGAGGCGTCCCCCCGCCAACACAGCTACAACCTGGGACCGTGCTCCTGCAGCAGGCCCTGTCTCAACCTCCCCCTTGCCCCCCACCCCCCCCAGCACCGCACTGTTTGCAATGGCCCTGGCGCCCATGCTGCAGGCCCTGGGCCCACACAGGAGGTTCTTCGCTATGCAGATGAACCCATGCCATATATCCCGCTAGCACCCACTCTTGCCGACCCATGATCCCCCGCATTTTCGAGATTTTGAGGCCTGGGACTACCCTCAAAGTTTGGGGGACACCTGCTGCCACAATCCAGAAGGTATTTGCCATGGCAGCATGCCATGGACTTTGTCCTTTCCAGGCATGAACCCCAAATGGTCGCACCAACATCCGCCACACATTTTGAGTATTGGGCTCGAAGGTTTGGAGTCCCTCCAGACCCCAGCCGTGCTCCCATGCCTGCGATTGGGTCCCGTTCCCTGGTCAACCTGCCCGTTCCTGGGCACAGGATTCCCTGCTCCGAAAACAAGCCCCATTCCCGCTCAGCCTGCCCCACGCCTACGCCAGACTGCCAGCCTGGCACTCGGTCCTATTCAAGGGCACAAACAGTCACACATACTTCTCGCCGAAACTAATTCAGGAGGGGTGAGGGTATTGTCGCAGCTGAATGCATCTGCACAAGAGGCCCTACGCGTGACATGGCCGGTCTATAAAGCTCGAAACCCCCCCCCCCCCCTGTGGTGCCCACACAGACCCCCATAGGAAGCGCCCCCCCCTTGTTTTTGGGGGTTGGAACTTGCGCAACATGCTCT
Organism: Eutreptiella sp. 'Long Island Sound 2002'; assembly: GCA_964036045.1. Lineage (NCBI taxonomy): Eukaryota > Euglenozoa > Euglenophyceae > Eutreptiales > Eutreptiaceae > Eutreptiella > Eutreptiella sp. 'Long Island Sound 2002'. The sequence goes on from OZ038395.1 coordinate 21,805,617, forward strand.
GATATCTCATGAAACCGCACCCCCCGCCGCCCCGACACACCCCGGAACCATGGCAACACTGGAACAAACTGCCCATACCTCCCACAGATCTAACCTTCCAACTGGCTCTGTGGAAAAGGCTACCGGGAGGGGCGAGATTGAGCAATTGGTTGCCACATGACACTGGATGCCCCATCGACCATCAACCGGAAGACGTACACGACACAGTCGTCGGGTGCAAATGCCTCAAGTGGCATTTCACGTCACATTGCGGTGTTTAGGCACAGCAAAGTGTTAAGATTTTGAAGATTCGCACCTCAGATGTTCTCCTGTGGGAGCAACTAGCGCTGTCTCTGCAGATTCCAATGGGTCTAGCTATGTGGACAGCGGTCAAACGGGAGGTAACGGAGCCTAGTTCAGTTCAAGGATGTTACCCCCACCCTGACCTTATTCCTGACGCAATGGCTCTATGTTTTGCGAAGATGGGCACCCTTACCTGGGCTCACCCTACCAAATTCGGAGGCCAGGGACCTGCATCAAGCTGTGCATACTCTCAAAGAAACCGAACATCTCCATCACCCACGGGTGCGGGGGTGGGGGTGGGGGGGCAGGATCCCTCCCCCAGCTCCATCGACTGCAGGCCCGCCTAGTACACACGGGCGCAAACATCTCGGCAGCCCCGTCGGCGCCAGGCGGGCACAGACACCGTGGCGGTGGAGCATAGGTCCGCACACCGGCTCATCTGCACCACCTTCCCTAAGGAAGTGGCCATCAGTCTCATGGAGCTGTTCCACGCAGTTCTGCCTGTCCCGCAACCCGCCCTGTCCAGCCCCAAAATGGACAATCCAGCCACTCCCCTCCTCGGCATAGAAAGCTGCACACCCGCCTCGAAGCGACCCTCCCTTGAGGTAGTGATCACGAGCACAGCCTCGCCCACACACGAAGGCATCTTCACCCGCAACGTCTCTGATACCAATTGTGTCTGAACCCGCCCCTCCCCCGCCTCCTCCTTCAGTGAACAGTGCCCACCTGCAGCACCGCAGCCTCCGGGTGCGCCACACCAGAGCGCTCCCTCTTTCATTGTGTGCTTCCAGATGCCCATCCCTGTGTATGCCCCTCCCCCCTTTGTCCACCCCCCCCCCCCGGAGGGGGGACCGAACAAAAGTCATTAATCTGACACGCTTGAACACTGGAGTTTGATTGTAGATATGGATGCAGTTTTAATGACAGATGGATACCTTGTGGTTCATCTAGATTGTCCATAGCATATCCCTTTGAACACAAGAATTGTTGTAGTTTGAATGATGATTGTGCGGAGGGGTGACCGTCAGTTGGCCAATGAACAATAAGAAATCAATGGGAAATCACAGGCACCAAAGCCGCTGAAGAACAATTTTAATTGGGTACACTAGAATTCAGGTCATTGTTGTGTGGTGTCCGTCCCCCCTCGGGGGTGGGGGGGAACCGTCATTTGGTGACAGTCCCTGGGGGGGAACCGGCGTCCCTGGGGGGGGGGGGGTGGACATGGAGGGGGGGGGGGGGGTGTATGTTGTACGTCACATTGACACCAACAACAGCCCGTACCCACTAGACTCATGGGTCCAAGGACCAAACTTCAGAGGTCGCCGTGGCCAAGTGAAGCCCGCACGTGAGCAAATGCTGACCCTCTGATGGCCCCTGGCCGGCGTATACCCCCCTGACCCGGTGGAGGTGCGGCCCGCACATGCCGAACGTGGCGGCAAAGGGGCGGTGCGCCATCGTGTGTGTTTGCACGGCACGGGCCCAATATGCGACTGCCTATCCAGAGCAGGGCAGGTCAACGAGCAATGCTCCTCATCTCTGACCCCAGCCGAGGCGCTGCGTGCGCCGCACGCAATCCCAAACGGACACATGGGGCGCACCGTGCGCTGTGACCGCGCTGTGCGAGAAGTCGGCTGTTTTCCACCGCCGGTAGCCATGGGTCCCAGGACACTGAATTCTGCACCGCCGATGCTGTTTTGAGTGGATGATGCACGCTTCTGTAGGCGGGTGGTTTGCAGGGGGTGTTCCCAGGATCAACGACGTAATAATTGGCGCTGTGCGAAAACGCCCCCATGGAACAATGCGAGAACCGATGGAAAGCGATGAAGGCCGCGGTGGCAGGCGCGGTCGGAGCTGATTGCAGTGACGCAAGTCTGACCCATTTGTGGCCCCCCTTATTGCTGTTCACGCCTGAAGGTCCACACTGCACCGCTGTTTGCGCTCGTGTCGGGCTGCCGGGCACTCTGTCATGGTACAGTGCCTGCACTCCGCACGGAAGATTATGGCCCAGTGGATCCTTCATGTGTTGGTGCCATGACCCGCCACCGACGGAGGGACAGAAACGGTGGGCCAACACAGCGGCTTCGATGGGTCAGCGGCTTCGATGGGTCATCGTGAGTGGCGAGACGTCGATTCGCGCCAGGAGAGCAGCAACATCCGAGGGCCTTGTCCCCACCACGCCCCCGCTTCATGGGAATCAGGGCGTGCGGCCTTGACAACACTTGGCCATGTGTTTGTGTTGTGCTTCATGATTTTGATGCCCCGCTCTTCGTGCATCCCAATGTTCGTATACGGCAGTGATACCACCCAGGGAAGGAGGACGCGCAAGCGGCACATCCCGCCACACCACACGCCACACAGCCCCGACACACCAACTACTGGGCTCCGCGAACGTGGAAACGACACCAGCAGGAGCACCGGCCGCAGCGGCGGACAGAAAGCAGCGACGCGACGCAACATGCGAAGGGAAGAACGGGTGACTGTCCAGGGCCCGTAAACAAACAACAACGCGACGGAATGTCACACAGGGGGGGGGGGGGGTCACTTGGCAAACCCCCTCTCGGTGATTTACGGGGGTTGGCGGCAGAACAACAAAGGGGAGGGAGGGAGGGGAGTAAACAAGGCCCATTCCGCAGCAGCGTGGTCCCGGGCATAAAACCAGCTCCGGCTCGTAAAGTAGAAGGACGGGACCAACATATCAGGGACCACTTGGGGCTTTCCGTGCCCATGTTCCAACGCCTTCGTTGTTGCGTGGATTGGTGGAAAAAGCATGCACCCCCAGCATCGTTAACATGATCCAGGGCGGGCTTTTGCCGAATTTTGTTCTCCCGGTTCGTCTTAGTGCGGACCCCGCTTTGTCATTGTACGACCACAATTCAGATGAATTTCGTTCCACGCTTGCGGTGTTTGCGGACTACCTTAAGGTAGGAGCGGTTTCAAACTTTGCATTGCACGATGTGCGTGTTTTTATACCGTGGTTTGTTATAAGCAAGTTTGATCATGCCTCGAATCAGGTGAAGAGGAGGTGTATTTCGAATTGCCGAAAAATCAATCACTTCATGGAAACGAAGCATTTTCGTTTGGATCACTCGGGAGTCGTCTTTCCTCATCTTAGATGCCACCAATGGGCGGCAAAGATTGACTTTGCGCAATTATTGAGCAAGACAGAAACAACCAAGATGACCAGATATTGTAGACACGCGCTGCTCTCCATGGAAAGTTTTGGGGAGCATACGTGCCACACGCAAAATGAAATGACATGCCAACACGGCAAAGAATGAATGCTTGAGGGTCACGAAGCACAATCTCGATGTTGTTTATGTTGTTGTCGCGTGTCTGCTTATGTCCTCGCATCATGCACCGCGGGTTATACGAATTAAGAAACGAAAGAGTTGGGCTCTATATCCATATCCTCCTTCGGAGATCTATGTTGCGCACTTCCCAACGGCGCGGCGAATTTCCCTCTTAGGTTTGTAAGGTCTTGTACACTCTTTGAAAGGCAAGTAGATAGGAAGGGGTTGGGGGAAGCCATCAACACATCAACTCTCCAAAGCGACCCGATGTCCCAAATATGGAGAGGGACAATATGCATGTGCAAAGGTGATTGTTCCTCGTGCATACATGCAAATACACTGGGCTCAACGTGTGTTTCAAACGTTTTTGAACCCATCCAACAAGATGTCCGCTTGCGGGTAAATGAGTGGGTGGTCACGGGACTACTTTGGAAGCAAACGGATCCGGCAAATGCATGTAAACCGAGGAGTGTTCGCTACGGCTGCGGCCACCCGACTCTCCGTACTTGATTTGGAACAAACAAAAGACGTCGGGCAATATTTCGGCCCTAAACACTCCCGACCGGCGCTATCCCAAGGGCCACCCAACTCCTCGCGCTCCGGGGACCGCGGTAACCGAAGCCGTGCGGGACCATCCCCTTGTGCCCGCTTGATACTTCCATCTGTAACGGAAGCTGTGCGGGATCTTCCAGTCATTGGGGGCCACAATGGGTGGAACCTGCAACTGATGCAAACCTATTCACTGTTTGCTTTTTGAGTGTCTTTCCGGGGTCCTTTGGGGGCAAAAAATCCGACGCCTTCGGCGCCATTTTCCTTTTTGTACACCTGGTGCCCAATAGGTGAGCCTCTAAACCTTCGGCGGTGCAAATTGGAGTCCTCTTATTCCCCGCTCCCACTTGCGCAAGCACCGCCTAGGTCCGAGAGAACAACGGTACCACGGGGTCACCATGCTTCAACAAGGCGGTGTGTACGTGTGGACATGAAACGTCGCATGGTTGGCGCGGTATCATTCGCGAGGCCTCTCGCCGCCAGTGAAGGTCTATGTATCAAAAGTGCACGCACATGGCTCACTCAAGGCCGCCGCCAATTCACACCGTCCAAGGTCGCCACAAAGCAGAGCAACAAACCCTCCTCCCTCGTAGAATTGTTCCACCCCACCGAATGAGTGCAGCATTGCTACTCGTCACCATAGGCCTGTCGGTGTTGCCTAAGATTGTGGGGCCGTGGTTGATTGCCTTGTGCAGTCATACTAATTGTGGTGGCAATTACTTTTGTCCAAGAAATACACGCTGTGTGCCTTGACTGTCATCTGGTGGATGATGGGCACAACCACTTTGCGTGGCGGGCAACGAATTTGACTGTGGCAAAAACAATATTTCTCTGTCGAGCGGATCAAGGAACAGTGACACCTTCCGGGACAATTATCCTATCCCAGTTGAATTCGGCAAGTTGGTCACTGCAGGCCTTGGTTTCTACTTCTTGAGCGGCTTCTGCTTCTTGAGCGGATTCTACTTTTTGAGCAGCTTCTACTTCTTGAGTGCATTCTTGAGTGGATTGAGTTGGGTGGCGATACCAACACTTCTCCCCATGCTGGCAGTAGCCTCGGAGGTAGTAAGCGCAAACCCCTCCAATCTCCTTCATACCATGCCAAAGCTGATGCTAGCCCACAAATGATACCGATTGCTTGGCGACGGTGCTTTTCTCCGTCAATTAGCTGTCCTCATTTGCAATAAACAGTCAACCTTTTTTATCCGCCATGCAATCCTGGTATGGACCAGAATCCTCTCCTTCATCATAAGAGCTGGTTCACTGCGTTGCATAGTAGCCATTTGTCCCAAGGACATAGAAAAAGGCAATCACATTGTGAGACAAGTCTGCTCAAGTCCCCTGTGAACCTGGCAAGCTGAGATCGTGGCCCTAGAACACCAAGACCAATGTTGACCAAGTCCCGAAGGGCTGTCATTTGCGCCATCAAGTGGAGAGTCTTTCGTGAAATTATTGCCCAAGTAGGGTCTTCCTCTGGATTACGGTCGGGACGTGGGCTCACATGAACTTCACCAAGCAACGAGCTAGCAAGGGCAATCCCAGTCATAGATCGCAGAGCTCTTTGGTGAGATGTGACAGAATTCAGAGTCTTGTGACCGAGGGCTTCACGGATACCAATGGCACTTTGATTCACCGAAAAAGTGTGCTGGTCATCAACGGACCAGGTACATCAGGTGACTCTTGTCCCCGGTTGGTGGGTTGTTGGTTTTTTGATTGGTTGCTGCTTGGTCATGTGTTACACAGCAACGGACCCCTAGCTAGGCTAGCCTCCTATGCATGAATAATCAAACCAGCAAGATCACGGATTCAAAGTACCACAACATTTGCAGCAAAAGTAGCACAAGGCACAAGGCAAAGCCAGCTTGGAAAACACACTCTTCTTACTTGGGAAAAACCAGTATACCCTTTGCAGCCTGTGTGAAAGCTTGTATTTATTCCTCTTATATTTGATTTTGTGTGAAAACTTGACATTGTCCGCACAGTTGTGCCACTACAAAGGTTGAACGTCCAAGTCCCCCGACAGAGGACAGGGGACGGAGGGAAGGCGATGGCACGGCACTAAGCACTCGTGAGGTAGCTTCTTGTTACCGGCAACAGTTTGAAATCTATAATTGTGTGTGTGGCCCTCTCTCTCTCTCTCTCTCTCTCTCTCTCTCTCTCTCTCTCTCTCTCTCTCTCTCTCTCTCTCTCTCTCTCTCTCTCTTTCTCTCGGTACGCTTGAAGGCCCGACAGTTGGCGGTCGAACATGTCAGCTGTCCCCATCGCTCAAGGCAAAAGAAGTGGCGGCCATACCTCACTGAGTAAGGCAAGGCCGCTTAGCGCGCTGTGATGCATGAGATATAGCATTCAGAGGACGCTTAAGTGCCCGGCTACGTGTTCGGATAGCCACACCATCCCAGCGCCAAGCAAAAGGCACCGGCATTGAAGCACGGACTGGGCGGGAGGGTGGGTCAACAGCGCTTAGTGCCATGTGTTTGCCTTCCCTCCGTCCCGTGTCCTCTGGCGTGGGACTTCGAGAAGGCTCATGCATTTCACTATTTACTGGTGAGGCTGTCTACACTGGCGAGGCGAACCTGTGATCCAACTCTACAGCAACACGTAGTGCCGCCTTAAGGCGCAAATAGTGGCGCCGCATGACATCGAGACTTGGCCACTGTCCAATCCTAGCGACAACCTCTGCAGATAAACCAAAACCAGCCAACATACTCACAAAGGCGCCCCTGGTGCTTTTTGCAGTGTAACACTTGGGCACCCCCACCGTGTGTAAGGCCTCATCTCTGAGGCTGCCAACCCTGTCTGCAGACAACGGGGCATAAGGGGGCTTTAGAGCCCGCAGGAGTTCCGACCCTAGTGGTGCACGCTGCTGTGTAAGCATGCAATAACGCAACAACACATGCCACGGGGAATTTGTCTCATCACTTAATGACATCAACGTCTCAAACTAGGGATGCTCACGCTGCTTTTGTCGCATGGTTATCATTCACCGACTATCCTACACTAACAACACACGGTAGGTCCTCGCCAAATCTACATAACGAAACAAGTGGAAAAATTGCATGACCAGTATGACCCGCAAACGCGTTGCTGGCACACTATCGGGATCGTAGGGATAACAATCCATGAGCTTGCAACAAACGTCAAAAGCATTGAAATACCCCGCATAACGCGGCGTAGATCGCCCCCAAGAGGCCTTAGGACGTCGCAGCACCGTCTCAAAATATAATTGCTGCAAATGCGGAAACGAGAGACACACAGAGTACGCATTGCGCGCTTGGTTGTGCACCCCCGGTGCCATCTCACCAATAAGGGAACTCACGGACATCAATGATGCCATAACCAAGTCCACTTTCTGAGTGTCTATTTTTTTTCGCTTTGCCTCGCCCAAAATGCGCGGGCTGAGGCCTGGCGCGGCGTCACGAAGGTCTGCCGTATGGCTGCTGCTGTGCATGTGGCTCCCGTTGCTGTCCGCACACGAAATCGAAACCGCTCCAGTGCCCAGCAGCTTGGAGGATTATGTGGACGATTCGCACACCCTTTGGGCCCACATTGATCACGTGACGTCCCCATTCGGTGAACCAGAGCCGGTTGACGGGCTGCCCAAGAACTCCCGAGTCATCGGTGACATGGTGCTTGTGGACGACGACGACGGCAAGTTCGAAACTCAAGCGATCTTCGAGGCCCTGATGTCCCGGCGGTGGCCCGTGAGCAGCGGCAAGATAACGGTGCCATACACCTTTGCGACGTCCTCGGCCACGATCATCGCCACCGTCAATGAAGCCATTGCCCACTGGGAGACGTACGCCTGCGTCAACTTCATCGCGTATGACTCGAACACGCATACCGACTACGTCGAGATCACTGATGGCAGTGGATGCTCTGCACATGTGGGCCGCATAGGGGGCAAGCAAAATGTGTATCTGACCAGCTCTTGTGGGTTTGGATCAACGGTCCACGAGCTGGGCCACTCGCTTGGGTTGTTCCACCAGCAATCACGCTGGGACCGTGATACGTGGATCTCGTACTATCAGGAGAATGTCCAAATGGCTGACTTCGATCAATATACAAAGAAAACATCCAGTCCCGTTGTGGGGGCGTATGATTACAACAGCATCATGCATTATGGCCCGTACTACTTCGGCAACAACAATGGCTCGACAATGTTTGCGCCGGCGCCCATCGGCAGCCGGGCTGGCCTCAGCACAAACGACATCAAGACTGTGGAGTGGATTCACTACAGCTGCGCGGACACACAGACACAGATACTGTGCGAGACCAACTACGTGAATTGGACATACGCTGTGCGGCCGGGCACCGCGTTCGCTGTCAACATCGTGGGCTACTTCACCCCCAGCACCCTGACGGTTACATACACACTGCCCTCCGGGGCCGCAGCAGATGTGAGCAGTGGCACATCCTCCTCAACGGACGCAATTCGCGTGAAGGTCTCCTGGACACCGTCCAACAGCGACGTCGGTGTTCACTACATCCAGACCGCCTGGTCTGCGTCGGGGGCCACGAATAAACAGTGCGATTTTGAGGTCATTGTCTCCAACGATGTCTGCGACGGGCACATTGCAAACGGCGACAACGACTGCAGCGGGCGGGGGTCGTGCACTATGAGCACCCAGCAGAACCCCTGCATGTGCCAGCCTCTGTACTATGGGCGCATGTGCGAGTATGACTACTTCTGCAACTACGCCTCAAACCCGTGGACCGAGACGTTCACGTCAGACACCGGCGCATTAACCAGCTCCTGGTCCGGAAGTGCAATCACCTTGTCGTCGGGGGTCCTGCGGGTGCAGCCCACGGCAGACACAATGACGGCCCGCGGCCGGACCGACCTCAATGAGACGGCCAAAACCGTCCAAGTACAAGTCTACATGGCCACGAGTGTGCCCACCTCCGGGACGGTGATTGAGTTCATGACGTGGCGTGCCACAGGCACCAACACGGCCTCACGGATGTGCGGCATCAAATTCGTGGACAATCGGTGGGTGGCGTACATGGCGACCGACAGCATCGTCTTCTACGCCGCAGCCACCCCCGTGGCTGACACATGGTACACTTTGAAGATGGAGTTCGACTTCAACCTCCGTCAAACGGTTTATTGGGTGGACTCCGCGTTCATTTCGCTGAGTTGGGTGTATGACATGCAGGGCACCAGTGCATACATGAACTGGCTAACCCTGGGGTCATATAAGAGTGGGGCAGACGTGCGCTTCGACAATCTTGAGTCCTCCTGCATCCGCTACACAGTAACCCCCACACAGACTGACACCATCATGCCAACCCACACCTCTACAGGGCTGCCCACCGCAACCACGGTCCCAACTGCCACCCCAACCGTCACCTCAACGCTGCCTTCCATTGCTTACATTTGCCCCTCGGCCAGTGGACTGCCCGTTGGCTGGACATTCGACACCAGCACAGATCTCAATGATTTTGGCAGCCATGTAGGCACGGGATATTCAATCGACACCAGCACGAAGTACGCCGGCGCTGGCAGCCTGGCTGTCACCGGCAGCGGGAACAACGGTCCGGTCAAAATAGTATCGTTCACGCCACTCAGTGTCAGAGCGCAGATGCGAGGCAGTGACATCAGCACCGGCACAACCGGCTCTCTGTTGCTGACCCATGAGCATTCATTGAGCACTACGAACACTTTCGTCAAGATCTTCTTCGACACGGGCAAATTAAGGGCGTACATGTCGCAAGCCAATGGCTTCGTCAGCGCGTGCGATGTCGTTGCATCTGCCTCCTCCAACACTTGGTACCTTGTGGAGATGACGCTGGATTACGCGACGGAGACAACCGTCATTAGCGCCGATGGGACTGCGGCTTGCTCGTTCAATTGGGCTGCTGATTTGACCAGTGGAACGCAACCGATGACCACCACCATCGCCACCGGCATCTGGCTGATCAGCTCGAGCAGTACCAGCACGACCTATTTCGATAACGTGGAGGTGGCGTGCTCTTACGTTGGCACACCCACTTTCAGCCCCAATGGCGGGAGCATTGCCGATGGGACGAGCATCACCATCACGTCTGGCACCAGCGGGGCCACCATCTGCTATACCACCGATGGCAGCACCCCCGCATGCTCCACGGACAAGGCGTCGTGCTCCGCTGGCACGCTCTACAGCAGCGGGATCAGCAAGACCTTGGGGATGAACGGGCAGCAATGGAAAGCGATTGCGTGCAAGTACATAAATGCTGATAGTCCCGTCAGCACCATGAGCGCTGTGATTGCTGCTGGCATCAGCACCACTACCCCTACACGCACGGGCTCGCCAAGTGCCATGGGCTCGCCAACCGGCACCGCCAGCGCAACACTGAGCACAACCTTCTCTGCCTCAAGCACGACCACAGGCACCGCCACTCACACTGGCAGTGCCTCCTGCACGCCAAGCCCCACGCTCACTCCATCAGGAACACGCAGCTCGACCAGCACTGCCACCCCAACACACACAGGCACCGCCACTCACACGGGCACTGCCACCCGCACGTGTGTGCCTGCCGCCGCTTGGACTGCCTCCTGCACGCCAAGCCCCACGCTCACTCCATCAGGAACATGCAGCCCGACCAGCACTGCCACCCCAACACACACAGGCACCGCCACTCACACGGGCACTGCCACCGGCACGTGTGTGCCCGCCGCCGCTTGGACTGCCTCGGCCACGCCAAGCCCCACGCTCACTCCATCAGGAACATGCAGCCCGACCAGCACTGCCACCCCAACACACACAGGCACCGCCACTCACACGGGCACTGCCACCCGCACGTGTGTGCCCGCCGCCGCTTGGACTGCCTCGGCCACGCCAAGCCCCACGCTCGCTCCATCAGGAACATGCAGTCCGACCTGCACTGGCACTGCGACGGCCACGACCACGACCGTGTGCACCCGCACCCCGAGCCCAACTGCCACCTCTACTCCCACCCCCAGTCGCAGTACCACTATGCCGCCCACAACAACTGCCTCATCTACTCACAGTCTCACAGCCAGTTCCATGGCCACCTGCACCTCCAGTGGCAGTGCCACTGCCACTCCCACACCAAGTGCCACATGTTCCCACAGCCTCACAGCCACTCCCACATCCAGTCTCACAATCAGCCGGACTGTGACTTATACCTCGACTCAAACAGCTCGTTCCACCTCAACACTCACCCCCAGCCCGACACCCACATGTACTCGCAGCCGCACAGCCAGTCGCACAACTGTATCTTTCCCTGCCACTACCGCCACTACTGTCCCCACACACACCAACACCCCTACTGCCACAGCCACAAGGGTGATCGCACTGCCCACGGTGACAATGACGACCACGCCCACTGTGACCGCCACAGTGACGACGATGTGCACTCACACACCAAGTCCTACGCCCACATCAAGTCTCACCATCAGCCGTGTGACAACAACCGCCACATGCAGTGCGTCTCCGACTTCAACTCTCACCCATGTCCTCACTGCCAGTACTACTGCAACACATACTTCCAGCCTGACAGCCAGTCCGACATGTACCCGCACTCTGAGTCGCAGTACCACGGCCACTCTCACAAGAAGCGCCTCTGCTACTTCCACAACATCCGATACAAGTTCCCAAACCCTCACAGCCAGCTCCACATCGACCACCACCGCCTCCCACACTCCAACTGCCGTTCCTACATGTACCCGCACTCCAACGCACACCTGCAGTGCCGCTTCCACTGCCTCAAACAGCCTCACAATCTCTTGCACATCTACCACCAGCCACACCAGCCCCACAACTGCAACCGCTACCCATACTTCCAGCCTCACAACCTCTTCCACTGCTATTCCCGTCCCGTTGACGACAACCTCCACACCGACAGCCAGCCGGACATCCTCTTCCACTCGCACCACCACGCATACCAGCACGCGACCATCTTCACCAACACCCACTTCGACGCCGCTCCCAACCCGCACTCCCCGCCGGACACAGACTGCCAGCGCCACTCGCACGCACTCCACCAGTCGGTGCGCCACCCACAGCACCACCAGCAGCCCAAGCTGCACCCGCACGCCGACACCCACCGCAACCAGCAACACCACGGGCACTGCCACCAACACCCGCAGTGCCACCAACAGCCTTTCGCCACGGCCCACTGCAACGCCCACACGCTCTGCTACGGTGACGGCACCCCGCACCAGCACCGTGACCGGCAGCTGCACGCCGACCGCGAGCGCGCACGCCACTTCAACGGCATCCACAACCCCATCGCAGTCGCGCATGCCGTCGCTAACCGCGACGCTGACGCGTTTCATGACCGACAGTAGCACGAGAACCGGCACACGTACTTCTACCGCGACCTCCTCCGCCACGGGGACGCCGACGAGGTCGGGCTCCACGAGCGCCACAACGACCGCGACCGCCTCCTTGACATGCAGCGCCACGTTGACGCTCTCTGCCACCGCAAGTGCCTCCGTCACGGGCACCGTCACAGGCTCGTGCACCGGCACTATCACCCCCAGCACGACCGAAAGCCGCAGTGCCTCGGCCACAGGCACCCTGACCCTCACCCCCACCGGCACATTCACTGACTCGTTCACCACGACGCCCACCCAGACCCTGTCCCCCACCGTCGGGGGTTCCCCCAGCCTGTCCTTCACCGACACATCAACGCCCCCGGCCACTGCCACCCTCACGTCAAGCCGCACGCAGACCTTGACGCCTATGCGAACCGGATCTGGCACCCGCACCCTCTCGCCGTCCCTCACGGGGCCCATCACCCACACCGCCACCCCGACGGCGTCCCCCACGCGCACGGCCATGGGCACTCGGTCGCGCACCGCGACGCTCACTGCGACGCCCACGGCCACCCAGGCGGCCACGCACTCCCAGACCTTCACCGGGAGTCCCACGTCTTCGCCCGTGACAACGATCTCGCCCGCCATGACGGCTACCGGCACTGGGACCGCAAGCGCCGCGCCGACCGGCACGCGCACCGGCACCGGCACCGGCACCGCGACTCCGTCCCGCTCCGCTGCCCCCCCACACACTGCGACTGTGACGTGCGGTCGGACGTGCTCAAGTAGTCCCTCAGTCACCGCAACAGCGACGTCAAGCCCTACGCCGCCGGCCCTAAGTCCCTCGTCCTTGCCCTCCCCCTCCCCCAGGGCCTCCCCCTCCCCGTCCCCGAGTGTCTCGCCCTCCCCGCCGCAGTCCCCGTCCCAATCCCCGTCTTCCTCCAGCAGCCCCCTTCCCTCGCCCTCGCCCTCGCCCTCGCCCTCGCCCTCGCCCTCGCCCGCGCCATCCCAATCCCCCTCCCCTTCGCCGTCCCCTCTGCTCTCCCCATCTCCATCCCATACGCCATCCCCGTCACCCCCTCCCTCCCCCTACAGTTCGCCCGTGCCTTCCCCTTCTTCATCCCCCTCCCCTTCACCGTCTGCACCCCCGTTCCCGTCACCCAACAGACCTTCTCCCGCCGTCAGTCCTTCCTTCCCTTCGAGCCCCGGAGCTTCTCCCTCTGTGTCCAACAGCCCCTCCCTGTCCCCCTCCCCTCCATCTCCGGCAGATAGCCCCTCGCCATCCCAGTCCCCGCTTCCCTCTCCTTCAACCTCCACTAGCCGTGCGACGGCCTCTTCGTCCCCATCCCCCGCAGCCTCCCCAACCGCCTCGCCCTCACCACTGGGAAACCCCTCGTCCTCCACCAGCCCCACAGCATCTTCGTCCCCTGCTCCATCTGCATCACCCTCCGGCAGCCCCTCTCCATCCCCTCCACCCTCACCTTCCACTAGCCCATCTGCCCCGTCTCCCTCTGCCTCCCCCTCCATCAGCCTGTCCCCATCGGTCAGCCCTTCCTTTCCCCCATCCCCACGTCCCTCCCTGTCACCCTCCTCGAGCCCCTCTGTCTCCCACCCCCCTACCTCACCCTCTCGCAGCCCATCCCCTTCCCCATCCCCGGTCCCCAGTCCTTCGCCCTCCACCAGCGCATCACCCTCTGCCTCCCCGGCCCCCTCCCCGTCTCTGTCCCCGACTCCGTCCCCACTGCCATCACCCTCCCCTTCCGGCAGCCTACCGCCGTCCCCTTCCCCGAGCTGGTCATACCCTCCCACGCCACGCTCCTCCCCCTCACCCTCCCCCAGCCCTTCCTGTTCCCCTTCAGCAGCTTCGCCATCCCACACCCCATCCTCCTCGCCGTCAGCGCTATCACCGTCGAGCGACTCGTCACCCTCCGCATCCCCTTCCCCACTACCCTCTCCTTCCCCCAGGGCCTCGCCCTCCACACCGTCCCTGTCGAACAGTCCGTTACCATCCAGCAGCCCTTTGACCTCCTGCAGCGCAACCCCGTCCCCCGCGTTCAGTCCCTCGTTCCCCACGCCCCGTCCCTCCCCTTCCCTGAGTCCCTCCCCTTCCCTTAGTCCCCCCCCTTCCCCGTCCCCTCATCCCTCTCACTCACCCTCCAAAAGCCCTGCCTCTTTCTCCTCCCCTTCTGCCTCCGCTCCACCTCCCTGCGGCTGTGATGAATACATAGGCTCAGCCACGCTGGCCGACCCTATCCTCTGCGCAAAGACCGAAGGCTCTCTGAGCATCATCAAGTGCCAGTTGCCCGACGCACAAGGGGACTGCACGGCACTCCGCATGAAATGTCGCAACATGCATTCCCCAAGCCCCTCCCCCTCACTGTTGCCCTCCCCCAAGACGTCATTGTCGTCGCCTACCATCGCTCCAACGTCGTCAGCCACGCGAACGCTATCCGCCACGGCCATTGAAACTGCCTCCCGAACGGGCTCGAGAACGGCAACGCCCACGGCTACTTGCAATCACACGGTATCGGCCTCGCTCACACTATCGCTTAGTGGAACAGCCACGGTCACACCAACAAGGAAGACGGCGGTGACAAAGCCTGTCAGTGGGAACACGGTCGCTATTGCCGTGGGCTTACAGCTGCTGCAGACATCTGCGCCTGTCAACAACAATGGTCGGTTCATGTTGGTGCAGCTGTCGAACAGCAACAACGACAATGACAACAACAACAACAACAACAACAACAACAACAACAACAACAACAACAACACCAACACCAACACCAACAACAACAACAACAACAACAACAACAACAACAGCAACAACACTAACCAAGGTGGAAATTCGCAACAGCACCGTTGGCTGCTGGCCAACGCCTTGGACGCTGTCCCTTCCCGGTGGCAAGTACTAGCCGCAGCGGCTCCCAGCGCAGACGTCTGCTATCAGGCCCTCGCCAACAGTCAGGCCCAACTGAACATCTCAGATTACGGCAGTGTCACGGCTGCTGGGGACCTGACGTTGAACGTGCCTGGCATTGCTGCAGGCAGATACGCCCTCTGCGTGACGGCTGGGAACGTGTTCGTGGCTCTGTCCTCTACCATTGAGGTTGTTGGTCCTCAACAGTGGGCCTTCACTTATGGCGATGGGCATCCGGTTCCCCCTGACGCCGCGCCCACTGTGGGGCAGGAGCTCATCGTCACGGGTACCGGCCTGGCCCTCAGTGTGGGCGACCGACTTCTGATCGCCCCTGTGGCCACGCCGGCGGGCCGCCGTGCGCTTCCAGCCTCCTGCCCGTTCATCCGCTCCATGTCAGTCTACGTGAACAACGTCACTGTTGACGCAACGGGCCTGAGCCATTTCATGACCAACTTCAGCATCCCGACAACAGGCCTCCATTCGGTGTGCTACCTCCTGAGTGGGGCCACCACCGCGACGCCCCTGGGGCTCTTCGAGGCTGCGCCCCCCCCCCCGCCCCCCACCACGTGGTTCAAGCGCAACATGGCCGCGGTCGTCGTGCCTATTGCCGCGGTCGTCGCCGGGGCCCTCCTGTGCCTCGTGCTCCTGCTGCTCTGTGCCCAACCCCCGTGCCCGACCATCGAACCGGAGGTCATGCCCTACGACGAGACGCCCGGGCCCCCGACCGTCGTGTCGCCGATGTCGCCGGTGGAACCCCGGGCCCCAGACGCGCCGCAGGCCTGGGCCTCCGCCAAGGCCTTGAAGAGGGCGCCGTCCGGCTGCGCTGAAGCCGCGCCAGACGACCGCCCGCAAGACGCTGTGATCGCCCTCGTAGTGCCGTTAGACGCCCTGCAGAAGCCTGCGGCGGAGGCAGCGGCCCAGGGCGCTGTGCCCGCACTGCAGCACCCGCCGACGGAGGCGCCCGTACTGGACGCAGCGGCGCGGCGGCGGCGGCAGTGGCGGCCGCCCCCGCCTCGCATCCCCGAGGGGCCGAACGCCGCGCGGCCCTCCCCCCCCGTGCGGAGCGGCCCCGGGGCCGAGGGGGCGGACCTGCTCATGGGGTGGCTGGACTTCAATCACTGGATGCGCCACCAGGGCCCCCCCGGCGCCGCCCTCCCGGTCCCCTTTGCCCAGGCGCCCCACGCCCTCCCCGTGTCCTTCCCGTTCCCGGGCGCCTCCAGCCTTCCGCCGCCCTCGGCTCTCCACCGTTCGGCGGCCAGTGACCTCTATGACCCGTATCCGCCCGGATCGGCCCGCACAGCCCCTGCCCCCCCCTTTCTCAGGGCCCCCGCGATGCTGCGCCCCCACGCGGACAACACCTGGGCCCAGCAGATGCGGCCCCCACGCCCCCTGCCGCCCCACGAGCCCCCACACAGACCCCTCGGGTCGGAGCCGGGGGCGCCGCGCGAGCCTCGGCCCCTGATCCCGTAGGCTTGTGCCTCGGGGCCCCCAGTGGACACGGCCCTTTCACCGCCGCTGTGCCGCGCAGCCGGGCGGGCCCCACACACACAACATGTGAAATTGTGGCCGCGTGCCTCCGCCAGCGCACGGGCCATAGAACAGTGCCTGGGCCCCTGTTGCGCCCGCAGATCCGCGAAGGGCTGCTGCAGAAGATGGGGCGATGGGGGGGGGTGCATGTCAGCACCGCGTGTCAGCGGCATTGTCCCTGTAGTCACCCCCAGACCTCCCTCTCGGCGGCGACATGGGTCACGGGGTGCGGCTGCGGTGCGGTACCAACTGAAGCCCCTCGTCCAACGACCACTGGGTGTTCGGACTGCCTCCAGTACCTCTCGGTCCCGTCCGCCGCGGGTGCAATGACGAGGGGGCCTCACCCGTTTGTCCTGATCACTGCCGGTCAGAGGGCCCTTCCCTCCCTTTGATGCTGCGTGTGTGACAGCCCCATTTTTGGATTTAAGGCCTGTTCCCAGCCCCCCCCCCCCCCCACACCCTTTGCCCTGAGACGGTGCTGGGTCTGTAGTAAAACCTAGTAAAAAAAACTTTTTGAAGAAATTTTTTTTACTAGGTAACAGTTTACTAGGTTCACTAGGTTTGGGAAGCATTCGAGACAGTGGTAGGTCGCCATGACCCTTCAAAGTTGCTAATGTTAAGTGATTCTTACCGAGTGACATCATCTCCAAAAATAGCCTCAAAATCTAAAAATAGCGCTCTCTGCGTCACAAATCCACCAACACCATACCATTGCCATCAATACCTGCTCTTGGATCCATTCCTCACCCTTTTGCCCCACTAGGGCCAAGGGAGGGGGCACCTACACCCCACAGTACCATTTTTTGGCAACCTTGCATATTTTGCTGTTTTGGTGATGTGATGGGTGACCCTATTTTTTGGTGATGGGGAATATATTTTGCCATGATGACTGTCCACGATGCTACTGAGTGTGTATGTGTGTGTGGGCATGCAGGTGTGTCAGGGTGTCCACATTGATGTACAGACCTCCCAATCCTTCAGTCCCTGTGCCGGGCCCCATGACACAGGGGCGCGCGCGTGTGTGTGGTTAGGTGCGGCACCCAACACAAGTTGAATGATTGACGCAGCACGCCTCCTGTAGGTATTTTGCTCTGTGTGGGGGAGGGAGGGGGCATCTGATCTGGTAGCAAGCAGACGTTTCTTGCTCTGCACCGCCACGACAACCCGTAGGACTTCTTTCCCCTGGCGTCTGTATTTGTGTTCTTCCCCTCACAGAACGAAAGCCGTTTAGGGCTGCTCTGCAGCTGCGGCTGAGTTGTCTTGTTGCCGCTGTAGCGCTTTGTTGTGGTTTTGTCGTGGTTCCCCATCCTGTGTCTGTGTGCGTGTGTCTATCGTACCACATCTCCACATTGTGTGCACCCCCGGCACCTGCTTCATGCTACAGACCACACAGTGCTCCGACCGCCCCATATTTCAGCAATCCACTCAGTACATACCATACGCTGCAGCCTATGACATCTGCCTCTTAGGCAGACCGATATCAATGGGGCAGTATGCGATTCACCTGTTTTTTTTGTTTTGCATTCTGTTTGCCATTGCGACAATTGGTGAACGTCAAGGGGCTCACCCAGCCAAGCCCCAACATGTTGTGCCGGTTTTTCACCCGCATAACGGTCTCCGTTCTTTTGTTGTGCAACAGACGTGCCAAAGGATTGTGATTTTTCCTCAATTTGTGACCCCCATTTTAGAGGATGGCCAATGCACGCCCCCCAGTCGCTGTGTATAGGGCATCACAACAGGTGGTGTCGGTGCCAATTATTGTACATGTCCTCAAGACACCGCAGACAGCAATTTCTCGTGCATCCGTTCAGTTCTGGTGTGAATGACTCCGGATTGGAGATACTGCATTGTGATGGTGGCAATCAACATGCACTTTGCAATGTAATAGGGCTCTGGGCCTCTTAACTACCACAGAAAAACCGCATTGTCGATCACCTTTTCCGCTTATTGCCTGCATGTTTTCGGATTATTTGCAAACCCCTATGATGCCATAACCCCCGACCCCCAGCGCCGCCGCGCTGATATGTGAATTGCCCTGCTCCAAACTGCCGCAGACGTGCCAGTTGGAACCTCGGCCCCGCAGATGTGGCATTGCAGTTGTTCAATCTTCGTTCGGTGGGTCCACCGGCCTCCGTATTATCTGCGACTGGCCCTCATCAGTCCCGCTTGTGTAGTCCTCATGTCTGACTGCCCTTTGCACGATGTGGGGCATCTGAGGCCTGGAGCCCCAAGCCCCCGGTGGTGCGTGCAGGACTGCGGGGGCCTGGCGTCCTACGTGTGCGTGGCCAATTCACTGTATGTACCGCTTCGAGACCCTCAAAGGCGCTCAGCAATGATATGGTGCTGTGACCAGCCACACAGTGGCTCTGGCTTGCGGGGCAGACTGGTCGTATTGGGCCTGACCGACGGCAGTTGCTGGTCCCCTGTGGAATGCACACTGACGTGCCTCGACCAAAAACCTGGGGCTCCTGATACTGTGCACCAGGCCTGACCTACTTGGCTTGAGAGCACACCTCGGCACACATGCCTATGTCTTCCCTTTCCCTCTTCCGAACATGGATGTCCCCGCTTTTGGGGGGGGACGCATTTAAAATCAGCGTTCCTCACCAGACGCAAGTGCCTTTGGACATCTTGACTGCCCCAGCTCATCCGTCACAAGAGAAACCTTCTTCCGCTTGTTTGTCAACCAGAGCACTGGGGGCCCAGCCCAGAGAGTTGTCAGACTTTGGGGGGGGGGGGGCGGGTGAACCTCCACACCACCAAGACCCCACAGCTCTTGCCCCCAGACACTCGCCAAGTTGCAGGTCGCTACCAAGAATGTCACTGCTGCTGTGACATGTACTTAGGCGATTCCCATGGACCATTTTCTGCCGGTCTTTTGACCGGGATGTTCAGTCTCTTTTGAGCCAACCCTCGATGTGCCCCAAGGGATTTGGTCCAAAGTCCCTAAGGCGATCCATCGTATGACCAATTCAGTTGTGTCATTGCATTTGCGGGTTTTCCTTCGCCAAAAACCTGCTTGGAAGTGTGTGTGAGAGTGGGAGAGCGGGGCCACCCCTGATTCGCGTTTGTTGAAGGCCCCGGAGCGACCATTGACCCTCGGTTAAGCTGAAGAAGTTAGTCCCATTGGTATCTCCCAAAGACACGGTTCCCGCATTTTGTGTGGCAGTGTTCTGGCGTGCTCATGGGACACCCCAAAAGAGTTTTTGTACCCAAAATTGGCACCAACGTCCCCGTCCCACTTGTGAATTTCATTTTCCTCCTCGAGGGTGCCGCCCACATGGTGCGCACAGTGCGGCACACAGTGATGTCAGCCCAGTGTGCACACACAATATGGTGACACTACTTGTTGTCAAAAAGGGGGCACTGGCACTGATTCTCTTTGTGTGTAAGGGTGACACACTTGAAGTCTTATATGTGCAACTTCTTGGGGGGCACTGGGCATACCTAGATGCATGCATACAAACCAAAGTTCAATGTTGCAGTGTATTGCCTCTGCAGTTGGCATTTCAATGCATTTTGAACTGCTGCAACCAGGCATCTACAAGCTGCAGTTGGCATTTCAATGCATTTTGAACTGCTGCAACCAGGCATCTACAAGTCACCATGAAGGATCATGTGGGTGCTGCAACCATCAACACTTGAGGGGTAAGGTTTTTGGACTGCAAACCCCGTAGGCCACCACCTCTGCGCCCGTTTCGAACAGGGTGAACGTTACCCTGAAGTGTTATGTTTTATGACGTGTGCAGTGTGTGCGGTGCAACTTAAGAACCCCCGTGAACAAAGATTTCTAGCTGTCGGGTTTCCTAAATAACCACATCCCCCAGGGTGGTGGGGAGGGCGATTTGGATGAAGCAATGGCCAGTGCTCTGGTGGTTCTTAGAGAAGCAGAGGGTGCTTGTCCCCCCCCCCCCCCTTGCGGATGCACTGCCTTGTCTAAGCACTGGGACCCGGTCTGACCGTCGTTTTTCTGACCACAGTTTTCATGGACAGAAACTTAGCAGAATGTTATTGTGTGCCAATTGTAGAGGGAAACAGGGGCTGTGTCATGTTTGGGATGAGTCCTCCTGCTCATAACAACATTATGCTTGGTACTGCAACCCCCTGCTGTTTGTTGCTGTTTGTTTTGATGTGATTTTCAGCCATGACTAATGTCATTACTCCTGGCTTGGCTGTCACGTACATCTGGGCCACCCTTCACATGCATAATTTGGGAAGTGCGCTTCCGCAGCCTGGCAAGCTTTACTTCACCAAAGATATTGTTGATGACAGTTTTGTCCAAGGAATAGAAAGCCCAAACCCATTCCAAAACCTGAAGCCAAGCCTGCTCCAAAGCCTGCTCCAAAGGGCAAGCATGTGCAAATGTTCAAGATAAGGCGCAAGGCTGGAAAGGGCTTCTATTCCACAGCTCTTGATGCCCCTGATGGGCAGTGAGGACCTCCAGAACTTGCTGAAAAATGCTGCACATTATGTCCTAGTGCCCTGTTACGACAATTGTGCTTAGGGTAAGGTATGGGCAGGTTTTCGGTGACATACATTCTTTGGTACCGCACATCGCGCGCAAGCACCGCCTTGTCCAAGCAACGGGGCCAGGTCTGACCTTCGTTTTCCTGATTTATCTGGTGCCTGCGCAAGGCTGGGGGGAGGGTGCAAGCAACAGTCCACTGCGCCCCTCAGTGCAACACACTTGTCTACAGTCCTCCTCAATGCAACAGAAATGCTCTTGGTGCCCTGTCTTTGAATTTTCAATTTTCGACTTGGTTCTGCACTCATCGTTTTGTATGAGGGGCTTTTCACCCTCCCTGATTCCTGCATGCTGCATGGTCCTACAGCATGATCGGCAGGCTTGAACAATCCCGCTTCCTAAGCGTGATGCGGATAGCGGCATGGTGTCACAACGTGTCTATGGCAGCTGGACAAGAGCCCGCACAGCAAAAGATCCGAAAGGGATTCTGCAAATCTGCCAGTCACTACTGTGTAGTGCGACCACTGGTATGCACCACTGGTCCTTTCTCTCTCCCTCTCCAAGAATGTCGTTGCCCCATGAATTGATGTGATGAGGGGGCATCCGGGGATCTACCTCCAAATGCGGGCTCTGGTATGTGCGGCATTTGTCGCCGCACATTTGAGTACGAGCCATGCCACGCATCGTATCATCGGGCCATCCCATCAAATTCAGTCGCAATGTGTTTTTGAAATGGTTTGGTTCAAGAGCCTCAAAAGCGTTCCATTCCAGGCACTCACACTGTTTCTGTCTCAGAACACGACTCCGATGTCCAATGTCCCTGATTTGTCTTGCCCTTTGCCTTCACCTGCTGTTCACACACCTCAATGTCTGCAATGTGTGACCCGTGTACGGAGACGTCCGTTTTCCGTTGCGTCGTGGCATCAAGGAGGGGTGCCCCCTGTCCCCAGCCCTTTTTGTTCTAGTGTATGAGGCCTTCCACCAGACTCTCACTAGAGAATTTCCCAACAGCACCAAACTGGCCTATGTCGACGACATCGCCATCATCTCCCCGAGCCAACGGGAGATGCAGCACGTCCTGGAGCGCGTCAGTCAATTGTCTGCCATACTGGGCCTCAAGACGAACCCTTCAAAGACACAGGTGTACCGTTGGGCCCCACCCTCCCGCCGTCAGGGTGTGGCACGACGAGAGTCCCCGACCAGGGACACCATCACGTGGGGCGATGCGCGATTGCCGCTGCAACCCCCTATCTTCCACTACCTCGGTCACCTCCTGGCACATCCAACCTGGGAACAAAAGGCACGTGATGACTTCGTGGGGACGGCCGCGGCTGATCTGACGCGATACCAATACCTGCCACTGAACGCTTTCGAGCGGGTGCAGCTGCTGAACACCATCTTGATCCCACGGTGGACGTACCGCACCTTGTTTCTCCCCAACGACTCAATGTTCAAAGCCATGGACTCCATGTGCTTGCGGTTTGTGCTTATGGCGGAGGGCATGGAACTCAATAAGGTCGACGTTCACAAATCATACAACGTCCTCCATGTCACTTCTCCTCACCGACTGGGCGGAATGGGGTTGCACCAACTGTTCTGGGCCCACAGGGCACGCTTCACCACAATGGTACAGAACACGTTACGTTCACGTCCGGGATCCATTGGCTGCAACCTTAGCAAAGAATTGCCCTCCCGAGCGGTGCTTATTCGCAACTACTTGGCTATACTCACCCAACTAGGTGCTCGCACTGCACTCCACATAGCACTACCGCCGCGGCCGGCCGGGGGACCCAACCTCATCGACAGTGAAAGCTCCGATGACGGCGTCCTCTTGTCTGCCCGCAAGGAGCAGGTGGGGGATGCCCCCCACACGCGCCACTACATTGCCCCACACCGGTACCACGAAGACCCCTCGGCAGGCACGGTACCTGCGGGATACCACCCTGTCAACATCGCGGGCATAGCGTGCTACTCAAACAAGCAACCACCAACCGGAACGTCCCTATACTCCGATGGCAGCCTTCAAACAGTTCAGATTGCGGGCTCGGAATACCAAGCGGCGGGCGCAGCAGTAACAAAAGGGCCTCTTCGCATCCTCGCCCGGGTGGCGGGCCCACAGCAGTCCTACAGGGCTGAAATGTACGGAGCAGCCATCGGCGCGGCCATTGCATCTGACGGTGACACTCAATACATCGACAACATGGCCGTCACAAAATGCGCACACCGCCGACCCACGCACGAATGTTCTGACGCTGACATCCGCCACAAAGTGTGTGACCAAGTGCAGCACAAACGCGTCGCCGCGGAGTGGATCCCCAGCCACCGCCTTGAGACGGAGGCCCGTAACGCGCAGGAACGCGAACAAATTCGACGCAATGGGGAAGTAGACCTGCTCGCCAAGATGGCCACGCGCCTACCCGTGCCGGATTACGACCCCCAGCGCCCCGAAGATATTGCAATGTGCGGCGGGCCCGCCCCCACTCCGGCGCGGAAATGGATCCTCCAACGGAGGCGCGTTGTCACTTTCGACGGTGCACACTGGGTATCCTGGCTGCCGATGCGCGGGGACCGACGTATGCTCTGGGTTAAATGGCTTTGGGGTCAGGTACGATGGGATGGGACGGGCGCGCCGTGGGACCATACCAACCCCAAATGCCCCATATGTCCCCTCCACCACGGTACCACTGTCCACAAACGACTCATCCACTGCATGCGTTGGAAAGTCGCATTTCGCAACATGTGGCTTAGCACCTGGGGACCATGGCAAGATACGGTGACGGAATGGTGGAACAGGGCGTCAGCGGCAGACCTACACCATGTTGCCTGCCTTCGCATACCACAGTCCCTATGGGACCACATCCCCCGAACAATGCGGGTAGACGTCAGGGAGCGTGTGGCCTGGCACCAGTACCACGCCCTACATGGCGTATGCCAACTGCGCGGCCAACTCACCATGCCCCCCCGTGACCCACAGGTGCCGCCCACGCCCTCCACGGCGGTGCCGGCATGGTACACAAAGCTGCGCTCACGAGCTGTACGACCGAACCCCACGGACTCTATCCTCCGCAATCAAGTAGGGTATACAGGGCCCCGGGAGAGAACACAGCGGCAGGATGGCCGCGCCTCTCAAGAGACGTCCCACCGTAGGGCTGCGCGCACATGGGACCGGCCGCAATCGTACTACACCCGGTCATGGGCGGTCAAATATCTCGACCAGTGCCTCTGTCCCACTGCCGCGGACCCAGGGGCGCAACACGTAGCTTCGGCAATGCAGTATCTGGCCCAGCCTTGGTTTCTGCATCAACGTGCCGTTCTCGGGGCCTCACTGATGGTTTCATACCGCGACATGCTAGAGGACCTGGTGCGGCAATCACGGCACTGGCACACCCTCCTGCGGCGTGCTAGAGTGTGGACCACCTCCGCGGACCAACACTACCAGCGGCATGACCGAAGGGTCCAACTCTTTTCGGTGATGAGCCAGTTGTGGGCATCCGAGCGCGCGGCCCACTGGGTGGAGCCCCCTCTACCTAAACGCCACTGCCGCACAAGACCCGGCATCCTGGGCCAACGCCCGCCACCAGACATGGCCCCGACGAAAGCTTGTCACTCTTGAAGACCTGTGGGGAATGGCACACACGTGATGCAGCATGTTTAACCCCCTTAAATCTTACGAATTATAGGCTTGCCATATGGCGTGGCGGTTTTGCCTACCGCAACAGAGAGCCCTCTGTTATACGCATGTGAACTCTGGGTCTTTGCCATGTGCCCCGCTTTGCGGGGATCCACTGTATCATATGCTGGAGACGCCCACTTTCCCAAGCACAGTCTTGAGTACTCTTTGAACTTCTGGAGTCAGTCAAAAAAAAAACAAAAAAAAAAGATGCCATAACCAAGTCCACTGCACGATGTAACGCCAGGCCAACCAATAATTGGAACGCATTGTCGCATCTCTTCAACGATTGCTCCAGCGGGGCAAAGTAGGCCGGAAATTCTCAGTCCGACGTCCCAGTCGACCGCAATTTTTGCCGCAAACAGCTGCGCAAAGCAAGGGCTGTCTTTGCGGCGCCATAGGCCTCCCCTGGCAATCCTAGAATAATCCCATGTGGGGCTCCAGTACCAGTAACTTGGACTGCGGTTCTCGCATGCACATGACGATGGAGAACCATGGTGCAACCCGCCAAAGGAGCATCAGAAGTAGGCATCGCAGGTGAGGGTGATCCCGGAGACAATTGACCCACTAATTGATAAGGTCGAACGGTGGGCACGTGTAACAACTCTCATGTCCTCGAGAGGGCAGGACAAGGAGTGCACCATGCTGGCTGCTGCATGCAGTAGGCGACTGATGAACATGTGCTCCTTCGCCAATTGCGGTGTCCCCCACACATCCCACGTCGGTCGAATCCAGTGACGGAACGTCCTCTTCAGGGCATAATAAACGCAATTGTCCAACACCATCTCTTGTGGATCGTAATGCATCCGACTGATCTCGTCCGCCGGCATGGCTTCTGATGGCACCCAATCGACCTGCAGGCAAATTGAATTGAGAACGCACCAATCCAGATCCGGTTGCATACGCAAGTTGAAGTCCACTTTGTGTCCTCCGTGCTTCACCAAATAGGACTTGTCCACTTAGTTGTCTACGAGGAGTTTCACAGTGTTTCATGGTTTGGCCAACCCACGAACAACCTGCATACTGGCTTCAAGTTCCTTCATATTTATGTGCCACGCTCCGCGGTGCTTCCAAAAGCCGTGGACCACTCGCGTGCCGCGAACTTCTACTCCTCCATGGGCGTTATCCAAGGAATCGGAGGCCAAATACCGCATCAGTAGATCCCCCGACATCGGCCTGCCGGGGCAGTCTTGTAGTAGATAGCCGTAACGACGCATCTCTTCCTTCACTGTGTTGGGGATACGATCCTTGGAGTCCCATCCGAAGCGGCCGTATCGGGCCACGAAATCCTGTAGTAACGTAGTGAAAGCACGCAAGGCGGGGAGCGCCACTAATAGGGAGCGAATCTTTCCCAAAATAGCCGTCATTTTTCGCACGGTGTATTCTCCTTTTGTCAACAATTTTCCCACTTCTTTGCAGTGGGCCTTGCGTTTGTATTGTGGAACCGCAATCTCCCCGCGAACAAAATCCGACGTAAACCCGAGGTGATCTGACACTTGTGTCGGATCCAATTGGTTGTTGGGGAAATTCACCGTGAGACCGGCATCGTGAAGCCATTTCAAAACCGCCTTCACTGCCGTGGACACCTCCCCAAGTGTGTTGCCAAATATCAAAATGTCATCCAAGTATACAAATATCATATAGCCAGCTTTTCGACCCAATTGTACTATCATCTGAATAACACCATCCCACAAAAAAGTTAAATGTGCCAAACCAAATGGCGAACCCAACAACTGCCAATACTTGCCACCAAAATTGACCACAACGAACCGCCAAGGCGCGGCATGCAACGGCAAATGAAAATAACCCACAAATCTATGGATGCCGGTCACATGCCACGCCGCAATGGGGGAAACACTTGTCCTATACCATCAAGCCGAAATTTCGGAACTCGTATAAATTGATACATCCACGTCATATCCATAATGAACCGATAGCCGGCGTCCCCATGGGTAGTTTGTTGCAGCAAAAGCCAACGTACACAATATCCAAAACCCCTTGACAAACGTACACATGCCCCAAGTGCGGCATACTCGCGTAATACCTGCATTGCTCTCGCAATCTCTTCCGCCGTGTGATGTTGCCCACACGCACGACGGTCCGGCACCCAAAGATGGGCTTCAACACCCCGCTTGATGAGGCGCACCACGAACAGGGACGCATGTTGTATCCACCAATCTAGATGAGAGCGGAGTTTGCATTGCAAGGGTTGGGAGTCGTTGCGACGGGCCGGAGTGATTTTGTCCTTTTTGTTGGTTCCAACCACGGCCACTGGACTAGTTGGGGCGCCATCCGGAAGAGCATCCACGACCTTTTCCACCCTTTCCGCCTTTGGAGTTAGAGTTTCCATAACCTCGAAAAGAGGAAGAGCCAGAAGGGCCGGTGCTATTTCCACCAAGTTTATATTAATGTTAGCCGTCAATTTCGCGTTTGCCACATCTTTTTTAGAGAATAAAACGTTCTCTCGGTCCACACACCCCAGAATAGACTTTTTTTTCCTATGATCATGGATGCGATGCGCCAAATCACGCAACAAATAGAACGCACAATGCAACATGTATTGAGGGTCCAATTCTTGATCTTCTCCCATTTCTCCTTCTACATGTTCCACATTCGCCAAAAGTCGTAAAAGTTCATAACACGAGTTTTCGCATGATCTATGCACCTTATCCATGGCATGCTCCTTGTCTTTACGATGATTGTTATCTGGCGCTAACTCCGGAATACCCTTGACCAATGGGACCCCATCCGAAATGGTTTTTCATGTCTCCTATGTCACCAGCGTCTTCACACAATCTCAAGCCGCTACAAAGGCTTCGGGCGTCGGTATTTCGGACCTATCCCATGGGAAAGCGGTTCCCATAGAAGCCTTCCCATCATTAGCATCGTGATCCACCTGTGAAACTATTCTCTTGGAATCAATTTTGCCACCCAACACTCCCGCTACAGCAAAAGCGGCCGCACTTTGTTCCGCCGTCAAGTCAAACGAGGGGGCACCAACTTCCCAATACAAAGCCAATCCAAAAAAAAAAGGCATCACGGTAAGACACAAAAGACACAAAAGTTGGAGCTTAAATTTTCACACCAAAAGTATTGTGGAACAATAGTGCCAATGTACTGGTGTTCAATAATTGCGTGCCCTACCAATGGGTAAACCCATGTGCCAATGTAGTGGGTCGGGCGTCCGTGCGGACCAAAGTAGCCAAATGAGGATACTGATAAACTCTTACCAGGCCTTGTCTAGCTCCACCCCATCATCAACCAATAACTTCGAAGGATCAAAGGCCATAATTCCACTCTAATGCAATTTGAAGCCCCACGACTAGACCGCCAACTGGCCGGCAACAAGAAGCATACCGAGAGAGGGGGGCGGGGGGCACAATTACAGATTTGAGACTGTTGCTGGTAACAAGAAGTTGCCTCACCAATGAATAGTGAAGTGCCTTAGCCTTCCGGAAGAGAGTCATGGTGCTTATTTGTGTGTTTTAGGTTGCAATTCTACATATTGTGCACACAAAGCACCTGCTGTGGCTGGCATACCTCTTCCGCTAGCCGCAGCTATCACAGAATGTAACATGAGTGCACTTACGGCACTTGCAGTTCCGCACGCCATAGTCACAATTTTTTTGCACTCCGGAGGGCTCGGAGCGCCGCAAATCCCTTAGCCTGGCTTCCGGCTTCCTCTTGTTGTGTGGCTCAAGCATGTGGTGGAATATCCCCTCTGATATCCCCTCTGAGAAATGAAATGTAGGGTTGAGGCAACAGGGGTGCATGAGAGGTGGGGTGGATTGAGGTGGGAGGATCAATGCAATTGCTTAGTGCACCATTGTTGAAGGTGCAACGCCTCCACTGTAGATGCAGTGCGGTGTGTTGTTGGAGTTTTTTGCAGGTGCCACTAGGTCATGCTATCCACCGACTGGATCTTAGGTCAAGGAATGGCTCGTGCAGCCAAAGGCCAAGGGGGTGCGTTCTGGCCGAACGCCCCGGGAAGGAGTGGACTGAATAAATGGTGCCTTGATGGGACCAAGAAGGCTGCCCCTCGCCGCATGGGCCCCAACACTTCCTCATGGTCCGGTGCACGAAATGGACGGGGCTCTCCCCATGGCTTCCTCTTTGATACGACTCCGCCCATGTTGAGCACGGGCCTCGAGGTGGCGTACTAGAGGTGCAGTCATTTTTTGGGTGCCAGTGGCCCCGGTTTGGGCACCTTCAAGATGGCACAAGTGGCCTAGCCACTTTGATTTCGTTGCCGCCTTGTGAAGCCCAACATGGTAGGGGCTTTGCCACTTTGTCACTTTGCCCACACGTGTCCCTCTAGCACGAGACATGTAGCCACTTTCATGTTGTCCGCGTATTGGGTACTCAACACAGGGCATGGGTTTTGTAGCCGCTCTATTTTTTCTTTTTCCTGTTTTGGCGATCACGGGGACTGCAGGGGTTCGCTCGCCATATTGCCCAGACCTGAGCCCTGCAGATGGCACGGGTTACGTTGCCAATTTGCCCCCACATGGCCCCGCGGGATGCCATGTGCTATATAGTACAGTTCACTTCCTCCTTGCTTTGCTGTCGTTGCCGCCTTTGGGACCTCCAAAACGGCAAGGGCTGTTTGGCCACTTTGCCACTTTGCCCCCACTTGGTCCCCTAGCATGGTAGCTTGTGGGAACTTTGTCCCCGCATTAGGGGCTCAACATAGGAGAGGCGTGATGTAGCCGTTATGTAGCCAATTGGATTTTCTCTTTGCTTTGGAGACCACCAGAAAGGAGAGGTTATGTAGCCCGCTTGACCACACGACGGCCTGCAAGACACCGGGGGTTAAGGGGCACCTTTGCCCACATGTGGGCCCCTGTGCAATATGTAGCCCTTTTTGTTTTGCCCCGGCTCTTGGGAGCCGTGCAAGGTCGAGGTCTATGTAGCCCCTATGCCCACACGTTTGTCCGCCCCTTGGGAACCCACAAGGTGGTCGGTCTTATCTAGCCACTTTGCCCACACATGGGGCCAAAAGTTGATAGCGATTATGTAGACAGGTTGATTTCGTCCCCGCTTTTGGGACCCCAACGTGGTAGGTGCCATGCATCCACCGCGCCAACACTTGGGCCACCAAGAGGGCACTCCTTATGTACCCAATTTGATTTTCTCCCCCCTTTTGGGACCCCAAGATGGCAATGGTCTTGTCGCAATTCTGCCCACCAATGGGCCCGAATACGCCACATGTTATGTAACCATTTTCATTTCCCCCGCGCTTTGGGCACCCCGAAGATGGTGGAGGTGACGTAGCCTCTTTTATTTCGTTTGCGCTTTGGCAACCCCAACGTTTCAGGGGCTATTTGTCCACTTTGCAACTTTCCCCACACGTGGCTCCCCGCGATGGTATGGCACATGTAGCCTCTTTGATTTTCCCTGCGCGTTGGGCACTCAAAAGAGGGTATGGTTTTTATAGCCTCCTTTTTTTTCCCCTGCGTTGGCGACCACCGAGGCCGCGAATTTCATCCAGCCACATTGCCTAGACCTCTGCCCGCAAGATAGCAAGGCTTGAGTAAACACTTTGCCCACATGTTGGCCCCCAAAATACCCTGCATTAGGAAGTCTTTTTCACACTCTGCATCGCCACGTTGCCCACACTGTGGCGTGCAAGACGGCGAGGATAATGTAGCCCCCTTGCCCACATGTGCGCCTCTTTACGTTATGTAGCCCTTTTTTATTTGTCCTTGCTTGGGGGAGCCGTGGGAGGGCTGGGTTACGTAGCAACTTTGCCCTAGGGCTGCGGCTTTGATTTTGGTTGCCTTGATGTGGGCCCCCAAGGCGGTTGGTATTATGTAGCCACTTTACCGACACATGGGCCCACCACACAATGGGGATTATATGGACACTTGGATTTCGTCGCCGCTTTTGGAAACCCCAAAGAGGTAGGTGGCATGCAGGCACTGCGCCGACACATGGGCCGCCAAGAGGGCAGTCCCCATGTAGCTACTTTGATATCCTCGCCCTTTTGGGACCCCAAGACGGCAATCGTTTTATGGCAATTGTGCCCACACATGGGCCCCAATACGCCACATGTTATGTAGCCATTTTCCTCCGCGCTTTGGGCACCCAAAAGATCGTAGAGGTGATGTAGCCTCTTTTATTTCTTTTGCGCTTAGGCAACCCCAACATCGCAGGGGCTATTAGTCCACTTTGCAACGTTGCCCGCACATGGGTTCCCACGATGGTATGGGACATGTAGCCCCTTTGATTTTGCCTGCGTGTTGGGCACTCAATAGAAGGCATGGTTTTTATTACCACTTGGTTTTTTTCCTGCGCTGGCAACCACCCAGGCAGCAGAGTCCATCTAGCCACATTGCCCACACCTGAGCCCTCAAGACAGCAAGGGTTGTGTAAACATGTTGCCCACATGTTGGCCCCCGGAACGCCCTGCATTAGGAAGTCTTATTTACATTGTCCTTCGCCAAGTTGCGCACACTTTAGCCTGCGAGATGGCAAGGATAATGTAGCCTCCTTGCCCACATGTGCGCCTCTTTATGTTACGTAGCCCTTTTTGTTTGTCCCTGCTTGGGGGAGCCATGAGAGGGCACGGTGACGTAGAACTTTGCCCACACGTGGTCCCACGGCTTTGACTTTGTTTGCCTTGATGTGGGCCCCCAAGGCGGTAGGTATTATGTAGACACTTTACCCACACATAGGCCCGCCATACAATGGGGATTTTTTAGACACTTGGATTTCATCCCCGCTTTTGGAAACCCCAAGGTGGCAGGTGGCATGCAGCCACTGCGCCGACACTTCAGCTGCCAAGAGGGCACTCCTTATGTAGCTAGCTTCCTTTCCTCCCCCTTTTCGAATCCCCAAGACGGCATTGGTTTTGCGGCAATTTTGCCCCCACATGGGCCCCAAGACGCCACGGGTTATGTAGCCATCTTAATTTCCTTCCCGCTATGGGCGCCCCTAGGATGGCACAAGTGACCTCGCCACTTTCATTTCGTTGCCACTTTGTGACACCCGACATGGCAAGGGCCTTGCCACTTTGCACTTTTGCCCACACGTGTCCCTCTTGCAGGGGACATGTAGCCACTTTGATGTTGTCCGCGTGTTGGGCACTCAACAGAGGGCACGGGTTTTGTAGCCATGTGGTTTTTTCTTTTTTCCTGCGTTGGCGATAACGGGGACCACAGAGGCTTGGTGGCCACATTGCCCAGACCCAAGCCCTCAAGACGGCACGCGTTACGACGCCAATTTGTCCACATGTGGCCCCGCAGGATGCCATATGTTATGGGGAATGCCATGCACGCAGTGCGCACGCAGTGCGAAGTTTTGAATGTCGGCCAATACTCAAACCCTACTTTTGGCCCCTTTTCACAAGTTTTTGGTTCCATACTGGGGTTTTTTTAGCTTCCTATGCATTTGGGATGTGGCACATTTGAATTGTCAGCCTTTGTTGCCCAATGTCAACCATTTTTACCCATTTTCCATCCCCCATATTGAACTCGCCCCACTATTGGGACCCCGAGAAGGCAGGGGTGATGTAGCCATACAGAGCCCGCGGACCTTGAGGAGTTTGTGGTACGGCCTTCATCCCCACCACATCACTGATCTCACTCACCATCAACAAGTGTGTCGCGTCCACGCTCAGAATCACCACCGCCCTCCCCTTCACCCTATTGGCGGTCCCCATCACCCAAGAGACCACGGACAACGCTTTCCCCGCGCTCCGAGTCAAGGGACACCTCATCCACTTCCAAGAGCGAAGCCACGGGCACCGAAACACTCGAAGCAAGCGGACTTTACAAGGCTGAGTGGTTTGTTCATGGGGACAGTGGAGTACCAAGTTGAAGGCTGTTTCGTCATTCTCATGTGGGCTTTGCTGCTTCGCTGTGCAACCAGTCAGGTGACAGGTATTCTTGGGTGAGTATCCCGGCCTCTGCGTGCGCAGTATGCACGCAGTGCGCACGCAGTGCAGATACTTGGCCATGTAGTCTTGTTCACTTGCTTCTTGCTTTGTTGTCATTGCTGCCTTTGGGACCTCCAAGACGGCAAGGACTATTTAGCCACGTTGCCACTTCGCCCCCACTTGGTCTCTTGGCATGGAAGCATGTAAGAACTTTGTCCGCGCATATGGGGCTCAAAATAGGGGAGGCGTGATGTAGCCGTTATGTAGCCAATTGGATTTTCTCTTTGCTTTGGAGACCACCAAAAAGGAGAGGTTATGTAGTCCCTACCCGTCGGCTTGGAAGACAGCAAGGGTTATCGGGCAGCTTTGCCCACATGTGTACCCCGTACATTATGTAGCACTTTTTATTTTGTCCCTGCTTTGGGGAACCCTTCAAGGACAGGCGTTATGTAGCCACTGTTTCCAACATGTTTGTCCGCCCTTTGGGAACCCACAAGGTGGTAGGTTTTATCTAGCCACTTTTGCCCACGCACGGGCCCTAAAGTTGATAGCGATTATATAGACAGGTTGATTTCGTCCCCGCTTTTGGGACCCCAACGTGGTAGGTGCCATACATCAACCACGCCAACACAAGGGCCTCCAAGAGGGCACCCCTTATGTACCCACTTTGATTTCCTCCCCCCTTTTGGGACCCCAAGATGGCAATGATTTTGTGGCAATTCTGTTCACACAAGGGCCCCAATGCACCACACGTCATGTAGTCATTTTCATTTCCCCCGCGCTTTGGGCACCCCAAAGATGGTACAGGTGACATATTCTCTTTTTTTTTGTTTGCGCTTTTGTAACCCCTGCATCACAAGGGCTTTTTATGCACTTTGCAACTTTGCCCCCCGTGGCTCCCCAAGGTGGTATGGGACATGTAGCCTCTTTGATTTTGCCTACGTGTTGGACACTCAATAGAGGGCATGGGTTTTATGGCCACTTGTTTTTTCCCTGCTTTGGCGACCACAGGGGCAGCAAAGTTCATCCGGCCACGTTGCCCAGACCTCAGCTTCGAAGATAGCAAGCGTTGTGTAAACACTTTGCCCACATTTTGGCCCCCAAAATACCCTGCATTAGGCAGTGTTTTTCACTTCCTCCTTCGCCACGTTGCCCACACTGTGGTGTGCACGACGGCGACGATAATGTAGCCCCCTCGCCCACATGTGCGCCCCTTCACGTTACATAGTCCTTTTTATTTGTCCGTGCTTGGGGGAGCCATGAGAGGGCAGGGTTACGAAGCAACATTGCCCACACGTGGTCCCACGGCTTTGACTTTGTTTGCCTTGTTGTGGGCCTCCAGGGCGGTAGGTATCATGTAGCCACTTTACCCACACATAGCCCCGCCATACGATGGGGATTATGTAGACACTTTGGTGACCTCCCCGCTTTTGCAACCCCAAAGGTGGTAGGTGGCATGCAGGCACTGCGCCGACACGTGGGCTGCCAAGAGGGCACTCTTTATGTAGCTAGTTTGATTTCCTCCCACTTTTCGGACCTCCAAGACGGCAATTGTCTTGCTGCAATTTTGCCCACACATTGGCCCCAAGACAACACAAGTTATGTAGTCCTCTTAATTTCCTCCCCGCTATGGGCGCCCCTAGGCTGGCACAAGTGACCTAGCCACTTTCATTTCGTTGCCGCTTTGTGAAGCCGGACGTGGCAAGGCTTTTGCCACTTTGCCAGTTTGCCCACACGTGTCCCTCTAGCACGAGATACATAGCCAGTGTGATGTTGTCCGCGCGTTGGGCACTCAACGGAGGGCATGGGTTTTGAAGCCCCTCTGTTTTTTCTTTTTCCTGTGTTGGCGATCGGGGGGACTGCAGGGATTTCGCTCGCCACATTGCCCATACCTGAGCCCTGCAAATGGCACGGGTTACGTAGTCACTGTACCCCCACGTGGCCCCGCGGGATGCCATGTGCTTTATAGTACAATTCCCTTCCTCCTTGCTTTGCTATCGTGGCCCCCAAAGGAAGGAGAAAATCAAACTGGCTAGATAACCTCTCCCCTTTTTGGAGTACCCAACATGGAGACAAAATGAAGTTGCTTAGATGGCCCGTACCATGCTGAGGGCCCTGGTGTGGGCGAAGTGGCAAAGTGCCCGAATAGCCCTTGCCGTCTTTGCTGGTCCCAAAGGCGGCAACGAAACCAAAGCAAGGAGGAAGTGAACACACTATGTAGTGCATGGTATTCCAGGTGCGACATGTGGGCAAATTGACTACATAGCTCGTATGGTCTTGGGGGCACACATCTGGGCAATGTGGCTATATAAGCTTTGCCGTTTGGGTGCTCACCAACGCAAGAAAAAAACCAGGTGCAAAACCCGAGCCCCCTCTTCAGTGCCCAAACGGCATTCAACATCAAAGTCGGCACATGATCCGTACCAGCATGACGCACCATGCGTAAAGTGGCGGAGTGGCTCAATTTCCCTTGGCCTTACAAAGTGGATACGAAAAGAAAGTGGCTAGGTCACTTGTGCCATCCTAGGGGCGCCCATAGCGGGGAGGAAATTAAGATGACTACATAACGCGTGGTCACGTGGGGCCAATGTGTGGGCTGAATTGCCGCAAGACCATTGTTGTTTTGGGGGTCCGAAAAGGGGGAGGAAATCAAACTAGCTACATTAAGAGTGCACCCTTGGCGCCGACTTTGGGACCTCCAAAACGGCAAGGGCTGTTTGGCCACTTTGCCACTTCGCCCCCACTCGCTCTCCTAGCATGGTAGCTTGTAGGAATTTTGTCCCTGCATTGGTGGCTTAAAATCGGGGAGGCGTTTTGCAGCCGTTATGTAGGCAATTGGTTTTTCTCCTTGCTTTGGAGACCACCAAAAAGGAGAGGTTATGTAGCCCGCTTGACCACAGGTCGACCCAGAAGACGGCAAGGGTTTTGGGGCACTTTTGCCCACATGTGGGCCCTTGTAAGGTATTTAGCCCGTTTTATTTTTTTCGGCTTTTGGGAGCCGTGCAAGGACGGGGTTTATGTAGCCCCCATGCCCACACGTTTGTCCGCCCCTTGGGAACCCACAAGGTGTTCGGTCTTATCTAGCCACTTTGCCCACACATGGGGCCACAAGTTGATAGCGATTATGTAGATACTTTGATTTCGTCCCCGCTTTTGGGACCCCAACGTGGTAGGTGCCATGCATCAACCGTGTCGACACATGGGCCACCAAGAGGGCACTCCTTATGTACCCACTTTGATTCTCTCCCCCCCCTTTTAGGACCCCAAGACGGCAATGGTTGTGTGGCAATTCTGCCCACATATGGGCCGTAATACGCCACATGTTATGTAGCCATTTTCATTTCCCCTCGGGCTTGGGGCACCCCCAAGATGGTGGAGGTGACATAGCCTCTTTTATTTCTTTTGCGCTTTTGCAACCTGAACATTGCAGAGGCCATTTATCCACTTTGCAACTTTGCCCACACGTGGCTCCCCACGATGGTACGGGACATGTAGCCACTTTGATTTTGCTTGCGCGTTGGGCACTCAATAACGGGTATGGTTTTTATAGTCACTTGGTTTTTCCCTGCGTTGGTGACCAGTCAGTCAGCAAAGTTCATCACGCCACGTTGCCCGGACCTGAGCCCCCAAGATAGCAAGGCTTGTGTAAACACTTTGCCCACATGTTGGCCCCTAAAATGCCCTGCATTAGGAAGTCTTATTCGCACTCTCGATCGCCACGTTGCCCACACTGTGGCGTGCAAGACGGCAAGGATAATGTAGCCCCCTTGCCCACATGTGCGCCTCTTTAAGTTCTGTAGCCTGTTTTATTTTTCGCCGCTTGGGGGAGCCGTGAGAGGGCACGGTTACGTAGCACCTTTGCCCACACGTGGTCCCACGGCTTTGACTTTGTTTGCCTTGATGTCGGCCCTCAAGGCGGTAGGTATTATGTAGCCACTTTACCCACACATGGGCCCTGCAGACGATGGGCCTTATATAGACACTTGGATTTCGTCGCCGCTTTTGGAAACCCCAAGGTGGTAGGTGGCATGCAGCCCCCGCGCCAACACGTGGTCTTCAAAAGCTAGGGGTTATGTTGCCCATTTACCCACCTATGTGCCTCCCGGATGGCAAGGGTAATGTAGCCACTTTGAATTTTGTGCTTGCCGTGGGGACTCCCAGGTTTGCGCGGGTTAAGAGCCAACGTGCGCACAATTGGGGAGGAACCCTCGGCGGCAGATGCTATGTCCTTGTTTTGCCCTTATTTGGGCCCCCAAGATAATAGCGGTAATGTAGCCGCTTTGCGCACATGCGGGTCCGCAAGATAGCACTGGTTATTTACCTGCTCCGATTTGGTCGCCATTTTGGGAACTCCCAAGACAGTGCCGGTACGCCACACCTTAAGTAACAAGATTATTTTTGTTAACGGCCTCTCTCAATGCCCCTTGGGGCATTTTTGCAAATTACTGACGCGCGCATGAGGGCTATTATAACAAATGTGCCCAATTTTGGGCCCCCGAGCAGGCACCGCATATGCTGCTAGTTATGATTTGGTCCCCCTTTCTGGGGACCCTTCGGAATGAGAGGGTTACGTTGCAAGTTCGCCCACTTCTCGGCCCCTAATAACACTGAGGTTACATTGCCACTCTGCTCAGCATTACGGCACACCGTGCCACTAGCAATCCTACCAACACCCAAAACCGAAATCATGTGGGCTCATGTGCCAGCAAGGGCCGGCCATGCGCGCGTGCTACAGGAGACAAATGGTGAAGGTAAATAGGATAGTTGTAGTGGCCACGAACCTGGTGCGCTTAGGATGGAACACAGGGAGCACTAAGGACGGAGTACAAAAGCCGAGAAGGTAGCCCTACGCGCAACAACGCAAGGGCCGCTGCGAGTGCTACAAGAGTGCAAGTTAGAGGTAGAGGAATTTCAAGAACAAAATGCTGTTACCATGAATCTTCCACCAATGCCTACGGATGCAACAAGCAAGGAATTAGATGCCAGCCCTAACAAAGGCTAGAAAATCTGAGCATCACAGCTTGGTGCCGGGTGCTGGTGTGGGTTCCAATCAACGGCTCACGGGAAAATTTGTCTGCACGGAGCAACACAACCATGACTGAGCCAAACGTCATAAAAGGAATGGCGCCCCAACTGGAGCTCACTAATGGCACACAAGCGGAAGGAATCGAACAAAACATGGGGGATGGGAAATACATTTGTGTGCCATCATCAAATGGCAAGTCGCTGGGAATAAGAAGGGGGGGATCAAGGGGGGGAATGAGAGGGGACACCAGGGGGGAGACCGAGCGGATAATACAAGTTGTTGGCTCTTACCTTGCTAGGCACCGGTCCATATGTGTCAAACCAACGTCCTCTATGTCAACGAGATGATCTGGAACCAATAGCTTAATGGTATGCTTGGCTTCGGGGTTGGGTGTCGGTGTAAGCTAGTGGGGTTTCCCGTTGAGCCAATCACCATCACATTGCCCCATGTTTGTGGGCGTGGGTGGCACTCATGTGTGGCACATTTCATGCCTTTTGCCGGTGACCTTCAAGTTTGTGGCGGTGGTGAGGGCAAGGACGATCTACCAAGGATTTTTGTAGGGCGCGAGGTCCGCTCTGCTTGTTCTGTTATTCCAAAGAGACAGGTGACATCCCACATTTCCTAGGAGCCCTTCCCCTCCTTTGAGGCGTCATAAGACTACCATATTGCCAACCACCCTGGTGGTATTGTGGAGCATGTTTTCTGACGATTTTCATCAAAAGTTCGAGCCCCGAACCGCCGCTTACATCTTGTCAAATGAGGAGTTTTTGTGTGGAGTTTGTGGGACATTGTGATGGCTATGCAGTCATCCAACACAGCTCTGTGCAAGGCATGCACGGAGGGATGGAGAGAGGGGGAAAACACGCAGAGGAAAACAAAGAGAACAATGAAAAGGACAGCGAGCACAAGCACGGAAAATAACTGCTTCAAAGTAGCAAGACAAAAAAGATACGAGTCACAAAGTGGGTGAGTTGACAGATCCCAACTAGACGGAAGACACAACACGAGGTTCGGCGAGAGCATAGGGCGACAGGACACAAGCATGTAGACCTACAAGTGGAACGTACGGGTTCCGTAGGCACAAACACCAAGGGCGAGGGAGGAGAGCGATACCACAAAACAGGAAGATCTGACCCGTTTGCAAATATTTCGGTCGCAAGCAGTCACATATGGGTAATGTGTTTCATGAAGGGTAGGTTGACCGTGTGTTGTTTTAGAGGAGGTGGCCCATGCACATCATGCTGTACAACAAATCCGCCACAAGGTTTCGGGGGTACACAAAGTTGGGGCACGCTGGCAACCCCAATCGCGAAGCGCAAGGTATATACCTCGAGGATCCATCACAAGATGCCAACGCGGAGCAAATTGGCACTTTTAGGGTTTTTTTTTTTTGCACCTTTTGCCCGACTGCTAGAAAACGCCACCCCCGGGGGGGCTGGGAGGGGGGGTTCGTAAATGCTTTTTGGATTCTGCTTAAAAGGGCTTCAAAAAGTGTCCGTTGCATGCGTCTATCCGACC
Source organism: Eutreptiella sp. 'Long Island Sound 2002' (assembly GCA_964036045.1). Classification (NCBI taxonomy): domain Eukaryota; phylum Euglenozoa; class Euglenophyceae; order Eutreptiales; family Eutreptiaceae; genus Eutreptiella; species Eutreptiella sp. 'Long Island Sound 2002'. Next base: position 21,845,000 of record OZ038395.1, read on the forward strand.
GACATGTAAACTTGCCCGTCAACACAAATAAAAAATGCACAAGTCATCACCGTGTATTCTGAATCCAAATTGTTGTCCTTGCTTGCACTCACAGAGACCCCGACAAGAGAGAGAGGGAGAGGGAGAGAGAGAGGGAGAGAGAGAGAGAGAGAGAGAGTTGGCGCTGGCCGCCACCCAAATCAAAACCCCAAAAAGGCAGACTGTGCTCCACATTCGTTGACCCTTGGACAAAGGCTACGGTTGTTTCGGGTACCTTGTCCTTCTGCCGTCCTATGCTGCATGAAATTAGGCATCACAAAGAGCGCTCGCACCGGTGACGCCGAAGGGACACACTTTCTTGCTTGTCTTTTGTTGTCGACAGCAAATTGTTTCTTGTCTACTTGACAAGAGGCTCGCTCCGGAAGAATACCTGTTCCCGCGAAGTCTAAAGGCATCCCGGACAATATGTATTCTAGATTGCTGGGCAAAGTCCATGTAGACCCTAGCAGGGTCAGCTCGTTGTGCCTTGGCACCGATTGGGTGCTTGCTTTGTGTGGTGTCACCTAGTGTACGACGGTCACAATAGTTTCTTCAGTAGCAACATGCTCCGCTAACTGTGTACCTTACTTCATTCAACGTGGGCGGAAGACTTCCAAGACCCACCGGAGTTTTTGCCGTTCGGTGGCCCAATGGTTGGAAGGGGATACTTCTGTTGAGGTGGACATGGAGGTGACGGTGGATGCATCGAAGGTGGAGGTAGCTGGGGCTGAGGGAAAACTCGTGATGCCGCCTGTATTTCTTCAATTTTTGCCAATGGCGTGAGGAACAATGGCGGCGGCTTGAGTGGCTGTGGCATCTGTGTTCCAAACCCTTTGGCTCTACCACAGTCATGCTATGCATTGTGCACGAGCCCTATCATCCCGGGTTCCAGCGCAAGCCCTCGATGTGGCCCCGGCTAGCCAGGTAGTAGTGAACCATCGCCCTGCATAATCCCGCACGCATCAAGAACCGCTTCAATTCCCCAGTAAGGTATGTCGCAATATGTAGTAGTGTGTGTTACTGTGCGTGGTTACCTCGAAAATTCACCTTTTGGGATGACCTCCGGTCCAGCCAGTCCATGAAATTTGGGTGTTGAAGGCATCACAATTTTTTAGAACGTACAACAATCAACAAAATCACCTTGGATAGGGTTGTTAGATCAGGCGAGGGCAAGAGCGCCATGCATCCATGCATCAACCCGTGTGGTTTGCTTCGTGAGGACACAACGCTAAATTGCAGCTTGCGGTTGTTCCTCATGGTTGCCTACATTGGTTGGTAGGTGGGACGGTGGGTAAACCAACACTCATAGAGGCACCAAGCATCCCTTATCCCAACGGGGAATCCTTAAGCACTGGTTTGATCCACACAAATTGTCGCATGTAGCGGGAAGATGAGATACCGAAGATGAGCAAGGAAAGACCCAAGGCTTCTTTGCACTTGTTTCCATTGTTCCGAAAGCAATCGATTTCAAATTGCTATGGGGAGAGATTGATAAGGTGAGTGAGCACAACGGGCTATGAAACAAGAGATTCAAGGACTTGTTATTGGAGGCGGGGCAATACTAGTCTTATACACGTGGCAAGTGACCCGTATCGGTTGCGGTCCTTGAAAGAAATAAACGTGTTCCAAAACATGGTTTTCCTAAAAACGCCCGCAGGCACTACGTGTGTTCAGCCAATGGTTTCTAGCCCCACATGTGGTCAATCATTCAACCATTTGTTCCTACCCCAAGGATGTGTTCCATGATTGCATCCTTTGTGTGCATCTTTGCGACGTTGTGCGATAGAATTTGTTCTTGGTGAGCATACAGCTATTGCCCCTGTGCGCAGTTGCTGCTGGGACCGCGACAGGAGGATCGACGAAATGCTTTGAGTCTAAGTGCACATCATGGCTGTTCTTAGGGATTTCTCGATTAGTCAGGTGGCCCTTTAACGACCACCGGTCTATCCAAGGTACACCACGGCAAAGATGCATCACATCTCATAATGCATGTTCCGACACAAGTCATGCATCACAATGGGGGAAAACATCTCTTCCTTTCTCAACCGTGGCTGACCAACTTTACAAGTGTTCGCTGCCCGGCCGTGTGGCCTCCCTTCCCTTCAAGTGCAGGCCCGGTGGATGCAGTTTACTGCTTCTAGGGACCATGCACTTCCCATGACACACGCTTTCTCAGCCATGCCGACGATGGCCAGCGTTGCCAATGTTATTTTCAATGATGGCCACATAGCTATGGTCTTCTTTTCCATGTTAAGGTCGCCGGAGTTGGTGAACTTGATGGGCGTTAGCCGGCAGGCATACCACTCAGTGAACCCTGAAAGTTCTCAAGGAGTTTTATGACATGCCTTTCCCAACTCCATCGCGGTACCATGCCACAAGCACCAGTGTGTCGCATCATGTTGGAATGATGGCATGTTTGCATTATGTCTTCACGCAATATTGGACATGGCGGAAGTGAGGAGAGCATACCTATTGCAGATTCGTTCACTACTCTTGAATAAAATTCCGCTTTCTATTCCACACACGCTCTGAATCCCACGTGTGGGATGAATGGTTCCGCAGCAATCTAAATGGCGGCAGCATTGCTTCATTGTACATGGTACTTTTCCCGGATATACAGAGGAACGCAAATAAAAAATTGAGCAGTTGTGCATGTCGCATACCTGCATGTGATCTGTCAATGGCAAAAGGTATTTTGGCAGCACAATTTTTTTATGAATCCACATTGTTGGTCGAAATTCTTCGCTGTCGGCATTCTTGATATTTGCCTCCTTCCACTTGTTATTGTCTTTGTTGTTCAAGAAGTTGGGTCTCTTCGTGTGGAGATGTGTCATTTGCTGTTGTTCACCATGTTGTGAACAAAATACACACATATGCATATTGCTCAGAATTAGTGACCACATTTGCCAACTACTTTTTTGTGAACCACTACCACCAGTTATAGGCCAGTACGAGTCTGCGTTGAAGGAAGATGCACAGCTAGTGGGGGCCCCGCTGGCCGTGATGGTCGGGGCACCCATGGCTGTCCGAGCAGACTAAGCACAGTGCAGGGCTTGCGTTGTACCTTTGCTGCCCCAACCCCCCTCTCCCGCCCACGGGTGGGTGGAATCATTTGGTGTTTTGATAGAGTGCAGCCCCATGAAGGGCAGTCAAATCATGTTTCTTCGCACTCTCAATGAAGATGTGCCAAAACGTTTTAGTGAATGTTGGTGGGTTGGGGGTGTGCAATTTGCAATTTGGGCTGAGTCAAGCTCGTGTTCATGGGACAGAGGTTTGATCCAGGTAGGCACAGTAGGGGGTAGGATGCATGAGTGCAGCTATGTTGAGTTCCGATCCATTTGTAGGAAGTATAGGTTGAGTGTGAAAGGGGCAAGGGGTGACCTTATTGAGCGGGTGAGGGTGCAGTTCCAACGGGTGTACCAATTGTACAAATTGTGATAGGTGCGACCGGCGATGGAATGTTTGGGTGGTCCAAGGTTGTCGCACTTCATTTGATGAAAACCAATGGTGCTCTTCTTCCTTTTGAATTGCATAGGGTGTCAAGTCGGGCTGTGATACGATTTTTGATCACATGTGGGGTTGAGAACAAATGATTGAACAGTTGGGAACCCATTGCAAAACATGCGGGGCTAGGAAGCAACAAAGAAACACATAGAGTGCAAATAGGCCTCTTTTTGGACGCCAGGTACAAGAACACTTTTTTTCTTCGTTAAGGACTGCCCTAGGTTTCCAAATCGGCGCATAGCACCTGGTACCCCTAGGTGAGGTGAAAGGTACCGAGGCCACAATTTACATTGTCAACAATGTCACAACGCATCATTAGCTAGGTCATTCTTTACTTTTAATTTTGGCCCTCTAATTCCTCACAAAATTGTTCCTTGTAGCCACGCCCAAGTCTTTCTTCTTGTATTTATCCACATCTTTGCAAGCACAACCCACCATCGTGCAACAGCAAAATAGCACGGAAGGCCATGTAGCATTCTACAAATCGATTTTATTGTTGTCCCAAGACAACCGCATAGTGATAGTAGAATCACCTTCCACCGAGGGCTAGTTGAGGTCCTACGCATCAAGAAGTCTGCCAAAGCGCAATCAACACATTGTGTGCCCGCTTGCTGTTTGGTTTGTGTAGCCACCTTCATTACTCTTTGCTATGGGATGATGGTCTTGTACCCCGTTGGATGTATCCTTGCCAATGCTGAAAGGAAATGGAGAAATCATACCAAGTTAGGGATGCATTTTGATTGCTAATAGTTGCCAACCGCACTAAACTCACATTTTGGTAGTGGGAACATAACGAAGCACGGGCGGAGGTGGAAAAGGCCCAACCCCATAAACTACACGTAAGGCGTACCCATAACTGGTCTCAAAATTGCCCTTGTGGAGCATCCAAGACAACGGTATTTTTTAAATCAGCTAGATTACAAATCTCACGACTGACAAAGATTGTAGTCGAATAACATCCAAGAACAAGCAAAGGAGTGTGCCACTGGCTTTAGCAATGCATCCCCATCATTTGCGACCCCCACATGGCCAGGTTTGCGCACTCACCTCATTCATCCCCATTAATGGAGACCCGAAGAAGGCAAGGACTGGGCTGCCACTCCCTTACGCTTCTTTTGGCGGCCAGTATGACCTAGAAAGCCGCAAACCCAAGCAAATCGCATCCTTCACCTCAACCACATGCCCTTGCTTCCGCTTTCGTGGGGGAATTGGGGTGTTGCAGCGCTCATCAGACACCTCAAAAGGCCCCAAGTCCTTTGGAGCTTCCCCATTACACATCACCCATAGCGCATCTCATATGCGCTCCGTCATCTACCCAAAGTTGATGGCCGTCACGTTGTTGAACCCTCCTATGTAGAGCATCAGGCAATGGCATGTTATAATGGATATGACGAATAACTAGTTGTCCACAATGTTTGCATTGGTAGAGCCGCTACTCGCGGCCAGGCTGCCGCGAATACCACTTCTACCAAAATATAGAGCGCCAAATAGGACGTGCCCTTGACTCCCATCATGTCTCTTCCTGCCAAATTTCCCCGAGTCCGGATAGTCCAATGAAGCAATATCACACTTTGTTTGTCATATAGGTTGCCGAATGGTGTGGCGATCAATTGGCGCCCTAGAGAGCGCTTGTGATCCAAGTATGCAAGCTATGGCTTCTTGCCAAGTTTTCTTTTACACAGATCCATTGTATCCTATGGCAGGGAGACCCATGTTCCAAGAACTATTCTGAGTCCATATGGACTTTGGTGTCAGAAAGAAAACACGATGAGGCAATGGCAAGCCATTGTTGCACGCAGTTGTCCAATGGTGGCACGATGGAACAACATTTTGAACTTAGGGTGCAAAGTACGTTTCATCTTTGCCTGCATCTTTTCTTTTTTTATGCCGTAGAGCCTCAAAGCAAAAAAAGTGTCCCTATCAAGTTTGCATGAATTGAATGCCACAAGCATACAAATAGGTGTAATCTTATACACTTGCTACGAGTGAGCTTTGACTTGCAGAATAATTAGGCTCTACAAAAAAGGGATCATGTGTTATCTCTCCATGCACAATCGTATATGTCATGGCATAGATGGCAGCGATGTACCTCATCCTCATCAATGTTTTTGAATGTTAGGATAGGCGGAAAGACCAAAATACAACCGTTCATCATGCCATACCCAAGCATACTTACTCCATGATTACCATTACATCACCAAGATGGCACTTGGTACTAGTGTCTATGTTCCGTATTATGAGATATTGTCCGGCTAGGTCTGCCTCTTGTATGATTCTTATTTCTGGTCAATAAACATAGACGGATGCAAACGGATCTTCCAAAAGTCGCAAGATCGCCATGAAGGTCATCTGGACAAATGGGAGTTGTGTATGCATTGGAAGCACGCTTCTAGATGTTTCCATTGCATTCACCCCAAGACTGAGGGTAGAAGACACAATATAGAAAACAAGAAGAAACGAAGTACGCAACGGCAATTATTCGTGTCATTGTCCACCCCGCGATGCCACACCGGCTCATCATCTTACGCCAGTCTGCATTCACTCCAGTTTGGGGCTTCAAAATGGCCGGCTGGGTGCACTAGACAAACACAATGTGAGCACATGGGGCGGACAGCAAGACCGGAGGAAGTGATGTGGGATCAGCATCAACGTCCGCCGCAACCTTGTGTTTATCCTCGCGAGCTCTTTGTATATGCTCAACAGATCTTCATCACGCTTTGGGTTGCTCAAAAATGCTTTGTTGTGCAACCCCAGCGTTTTGGAGCCAACAAGCAAATACGTTGCCGCGTTTGCCAAAGTAATGGCAGACGTTGCCAATTTAGGAAAGTACTTGTCGGCGTATGGCTTTCATCGGCAAAGACACACTTTGAATGTCTGCATCTTCAATTCGAAACACGACTTCGAGGGCACATCATGTCCGCATCCCATACCTCTTTTTGGATGTTGAAGCTCATAGCCTCCAATTTCTCAACCAAAACTTGGAGCAGTATCTTGGTTTGGTGCAACTTGGCACAATGGCTTAGTACTACCAAGCTGTGAGATTACTGCGCTAGTTGTACTCGCAAAGTCAATAGGTTGTGTTGCGATTTTAATTTGCGCCTCCTAGGGCTCACACACGAGTGTCGTGGTTCGCATGTTTTGCACGGTGTTGGATGCCTTTCCTTCTACGCCTTCTGCTTCATTGGGAGTCCCAAAATTGGGGTCAACACTTCATGACATATGCGTGAAGCTCACGGGTGCTTGGTTTGTTGAGTAAGATTTTGATGCGCTTTGATGAAACATCCCATGATCTTCTTGATGGTCAGTATATGATATGCATTCATGAGGGCCTCCTTCACGGTCTTAAAATACCAACCGCAAAAAGTTCTGCTCGTAGGCATGATGGTTTGTTTGTACCATACCATGAGTACCATACAAAATGATGATATTGCAACTTGTGTTGTGCCTTTATATCAGTGGACCTCCGGGAGCTATCCAATACTATATCATCTAGCGGTGCCCGCCTGGATTTCATCCCAAGTCCATGGGGCCGGCGCCAGCTGTGCTGCAACTCGGCCACCGGATGGTTGTCTTTGCTTGTGGCACCGCCATGACCGGGCCTTGCGCGCATGCACATGAAATTCCCCACAACCACACTAGATTGTCGGTGTTGACGATCGGCCACACACACGTCAACTAGATGCACTCTATACACACTAAACAACCTTGCGACGGCACAAAAATACGCACAGAAGACAAGATACCTCACAAAACAATGGCCCGTGGATATAGAAATGTTGCCCAAACCCAGGATGGAACCCACGACACCGGGGTTGGAACCAAGAATTCTAAGCGCCCGAGCACACCCACCACGGTGCTGCTCGTGGTAGGTTTAACTCAACGTAGCCGAAACACTCAGCTACGGATTGGCCGCAGTAGACACTTGTGGTGAAGAGGAGAATAACAGTTGAAGAGCTCCGGCATAGTGTAATCTTTCACTTGAGCTTGGTTCGAGTAGAAATTGTGCCATATTCCCAAGCTTGAGCTTCACGTGCTAGGGGTGCATCGCAACATATGTTGGTAGTTCCAATCGCTGCACTTCATCAATGTTAGTTCCCTCAGCTCTGAGCCCTTCCACCGTCAATGGCCTTCATGAATGGTCTTCAAACATAGAGAGAAAGTTGATTCCCGATTAATGCCACGGGCTGCTACAGCCATGACTCATTTGGTTTCGACCTCCTTCACATGCGATGGAGGAAAAAGAAATGTTGATGTTTCAGCATTCGCAGTCTCAGCTCGGTTGGTTTCCTTTGTACGAGCTACCCCGTCCCATCGATCGATTACGTAGTGTCTTGGGACATCTCATTCTACCTCGTGCGAGTCGCGGGATCAGTGTGGTGAGTAGTTGCCATTCCTTGCGGTTGTTTGTCTCTAAGGTTTGTGTCACGCCAAAGGGTGGTGCCCGGTTTCTATATGTACAGTGCCCCTACACTATCTTAGCTCGTCATTGAATCAGTCGTTTTTTGCCTGTGCATTTACTTCGTGCGAGTTGGCCTAGGCACAGAGGGAGGCAGGGAAGGAGGCATACAGGGAGCACCTTCATTTCATCATGGCAAACGGTGCATGTGCCGGCGCCTACTCTGAGGCCCATCCGTGCTTGGTTCACCGTTTGAGGCATTAGTTGGTTTGCAGGGGGAACGGCCCGCTGTATTTGTTGGTCTTCAAGGGGAACGGCGACCAGTGGCGGCGCGGGATAGCTATGGTTGGCAGCCGCTGTCCGACGCTCGATTGGACATTCATGTGGATCACGTGCAAGAGCTGAGGTGGCTTGCACTGTCAGTGTTTTCTGCACTCCATGAATCAACGTCACAGTGACTGATGTCAGATGTTGTCGAGAGAGCGTCAGCCATGAGCGTAAGGTTGAGTGTAGTGAGGACTGCTTGTCCTTCAATGGAGTGAATGGGCGGAGGTGATGCCTGTGCGCCAAAATTAAGACGTTTCACCGGAAGCGGAGAGCTGTCTAGTGTAAGTAGCTTAGGCTTTTTTGGGGCACGCGGTGTGCCAGCCACAGGGAGCAGCAGGGATGAAGTGTGTGGGTGAGGGAACCGCACGTGCAGTTGCCTGCCCTGGTCAGCCAGGCGGTCCGCCTCATTGTTACCTTCGATGATTACGTGTGAACGTACTTTGACCCAATGAACAGTGCGTGGATTCTCATCTAGTGCTGCCAAGAGCTCATCCCACATGGGGCGTTGGAGACTGGGCCACACAACCCTATCCAATCACGCAAGCATGAGCAGCGCGCAGCACCGGTCGCCCCCAGGACCACGTACTGTGAGTCCTTGTAAATCGCAATGTCCCTTGTGCTAAATATGCGAAGCGCTCCAATGACCGCCAGCAGTTGTGCTGAGTTGTTTGTCTGCCTGTATTCATCCGGCACAAAAGCCGCTATGCTCCTTTGCTTTTCACAAAATATGCCATCCTTTACTTGTACTGGAGGGAGGGGGGGCGGGGGTTGTACTGGAGGGGGATGTTGTTGTACTAGAGGGAGGGGGTGTTTGTGTACTAGAGGGAGGAGGGGTGTCGTTGTACTGGAGGGAGGGGGGGTGTTGTTGTACCGGAGGGAGGGGGGCTATTGTACTGGAGGGAGGGGTTGTTGTTGTACTGGAGGGAGGCCGGGTGTTGTACTAGAGGGAGGGCGTGTTGTTGTACTGGAGGGAGGGGGGCTGTTGTTGTACTGGAGGGAGGGGGGGTGTTGTTGTACTTGAGGGGGGGGGGGTTGTACTGGAGGGAGAGGGGGGGCTTGTACTGGAGGGAGGGGGCCTAGTTCTACTGGTTCAATCATTGATCATTATGTGCACTGTTCAGGTGCCCAAGTTGTCTGGCAGCTCTACAGCTGTGGATTATGTGCTGTGCTTGTGCTGCCGCAGGTCAGCTCATTCCCCTTTCCCTGGAAGCCGGTGAGTTGTTGCTTGCAGAATGGCACCTTCTTAGACTCCTCTGATCCCTCACTGGTGTCACTGATCACAACATCATTGGTACTCCCGGTCGATCCCAGCCTCCAACAACGCCCCCCCCCCCTCCCTCAAGTACAACAACTCGATGTTTCGGACCGTGCATTGTTGAACACCTACATACAGAAGGGCTGTATGTTGTACTGAAGGGAGGGGTGCAGGCTTGTTGTAGTGCAGGGGGAATGTTGTAATGGTGAGAGGGGGGTGTCGCTGTACTGGAGGGAGGGGGTTGTACCGGAGGGAGGGGATGTTGTTGTACTTTTTTGAGGAAGGGGGGGTGTTGTACTGAAGGGAGGGGGGGCTGCTGTTGTGATGAGGGGGTGTTGTTATACAGGAGGGAGGGGGGTTGTTGTACTGGAGGGAAGGCACGTTATTGTACCCGAGAGGGGGGAGGATTGTAGTGGGGGGAGGGGGTGTTGTATTGCAGGGAGGGGATGTTGTTGTACTGGAGAGGGGAGGGGTGTAGTGGAGGGAGGGGGTGTTGTTGTACTTGAGAGGGGGGGGGTTGTACTGGAGGGAGGGGGTGTTGTATTGGAGGGAGGGGATGTTGTTGTACTGGAGAGGGGGGGGGGGTTGTACTTGAGGGAGGGGGAGTTGTTGTACCGGAGAGGGGGGGGGGGGTCGTGCTGGAAGTAGGGGGGGTTGTACTGAAGGGAGGGGATGTTGTTGTACTGGAGAGGGGGGGGGTGTACTGGAGGGAGGGGGAATTGTTGTACTGGAGGGGGGGGGGTTGTACTGGGGGGGGGGGGGTTGTTGTTGTACTGGAAGGAAGGGGCGTGTTGTATTGGAGAACTGGGGGTGTTGTACTCAAGGAAGGAGGTGAAGGAGGAGGAGGAGGAGGAGATGCGACACTGCGGCCGCCCGGCCATCCCCATGGTGCCTACCGGCACACGCTCGAGGACTTTGATCCACGGCTGTTGGGGGCGCTGGTCCCCTTGTGGACCGCCCTAGCTTCGGCATCATGGTGGGGCCTCTCCCCCGTTCTAGCCTCTTTCGTTGTGTCTGACGCACATGCGTGGGTGGACTAGAACTCTTCTGATGGATTCTTGGGTGACGCCTATGGCTCGCACTAGTTCGGGACGGGCCCCAGGAGCAATTTGGCAGTTTGCGGTGTTACCCTCAGCCTAGAGCTCGCGGGGTACTACATTGCGCTTTCATGGCCATGGATACCCCTTGTGAACTTCCTGAGCGCACACCTGTTCGTCATCAAGATCAGGTCAAGGCCACCTTCAGCACTTGCAACGGGAGGTGGACATGGTACCCAACGGCCTGCTACTGACAACCACAGTCCAAACAAAACCCTCTTGGCGTGCACCAACCAGCGAGAACGTGGGAGACAGGAACAATTGGTCCTTGATGCACCTTACTCCATGAAGACAAAGAGAGTACGTTAGTGCGCCAAGCACGCCGGGCAAATTTTTCTCCTATTTTCCCCCAGTTCTCTCCCTCTTTTCCCAGCTTTTGTCCCCGTGCTAAGGATCCCCCGATAAGGCATACTAGAAACCCATACTTCGTGATACTAGGGGCATCATTGTTCTTTAAAAACCGATATATTGATGCTTCTTTCGCATTGGGGATATGGTTGCGTATGTTTGAAGATGTAGTCCTATACCTCTTTGTCGGAACATTCTCGGTGGTTGCGTGTGGAGGCGTTGCTGTACTGGAGGGAGGGGGGTGTTGTTGCACTAGAGGAAGCGGCATGTTGTACTGGAGGGAGAGGGGGTTGTTGTGCCAGAGGGAGGGGGTGTTGTTGTACATGGGGGGGGGGGGGGTGTTGAACTGGAGGGAGGGGGGGTGTTGTACTCGAGGGAGGGGGTGTAGTTGTACTCGGGGGAGGGGGTGATGTTGTTGTACTCGAGGGAGGGGGGGTGTTCTACTAGAGCAAGGGGGTGTTGTTGTATTGAGACCATTCTTGATTCCCAAAGTGCCCAAAGTGCACCATGAATTCCTGTGTAAGCTGCAACAAGCAAACTTTAAGCCTCCGCTCTCCCCTACCTTACAGAGGTGGAGGCAAATCGCATACCACTTTCATTTTGGTGGGAGCCCGGTGCCGTAATTTGCTCCACTTGGCCTTCGTCAACCGATATCAAAGTAAAATCCTAGGTCATGAAAACCTTGTGCAGACGGGCGGAATGAAAAGAAAGGACGCCTTCCACTAATCACATGTGATCCTCAAAATAGACAACCACATGAAAACCTCTCAACCACTTGAATGCTTCATCGGGAGCTTCGTGCATTGTTGTCTTAACATACCGCTGCATGCTTTGACTTGCACTCTCCTTTGTGGAGAATTTTTCTTTACAGTGGCGTTAGGGCCGCAAATGAAAAGCCCAGTATTGGAACGACACGTTGTGTGAGCGAAGTTCGCGCGGGATCTTACCAAAGTGAATCGAAGAAGTTGGACGATGTTGCACTGCTTTGCAACTTCATCTCATACTCACCGGTGCGTGTCGCATCTCTCCGGCCAATGAAGTATCCATACATGCGGAGTGACCTTGACCTTCATCACCCTTCAGATGGTGCTTGCCAGGAGAGTTGCGGCGTGAAAGCTTGCCAGCGCAGGGGTGCACACACGAGCCCACCAAACCGTCACACCACGCCAGAAGAGCACGGATGGATTCTCATGAGGTGTAGTACAAGACAAAAAGCACGTCAGCGCCACACGAGGCGGCTTTCTGGAATAGGACAGCAGGAAGATGCGCAGTGTGTTGACGTACACATTTTCCCACTTCTGGTGACGAATACAAATGTGTATGAGGCACAGTAAATATCACATTTCTTGTGCAATATGAATTGGCACATTTGGTATGGACCATCACACTCACCAAGTCCTTTGATCATGCGGTTGGACCATGGGAACATGCTGCCCCTAGTGTGTGCACCACCTTTGATGCAACCGGCATGGCTTCTGTGCAAGATGCTGGTGCGGATGAGGTTGATGTGTGTGCCTTGTGCTGTCAAAGCCAAATGCAGGTTTTCAGAGTCTGAAACAACGGCAACTTTATCACTTGGAACTTACAATATAGATTGCATTCCCGCCCAAGGCGCTGTTGAGTTGTTGGGTTGTCTAGAACTTGATATCAAGGGGTTTTGAGATCACACCTCCAGCCAGTGGCAACTACTATGGGGCAAACCCCAATGTCTGAGCCCCCCCCCCCCCCCCTGTGTCATGCAGATGCTGAATGCCAACCCTTTCCACAAAGGCATTAGTCCGCAGAGCAACAAAGTCAATTCGTTTTGGCTTGGTGGCCATCACCAGCTCTCTCTCTCTCTCTCTCTCTCTCTCTCTCTCTCTCTCTCTCTCTCTCTCTCTCTCTCTCTCTCTCTCTCTCTCTCTCTCTCTCTCCCTTTGTCCGTTTCTTCATTCGCTTCGTGCGAGTCACTTGATTAATATGGTGCGGAGCGCCGTCTTATGCAAATTGGGGAGACTTTGGCCAAAGCCACATTTGGAACTCCAATTGTGATTGGTGACAATCAGTCTTCTTAGACTGCTGACAACATTTTGTGCTTTAAGCATGGTGTTGTGCACTGCTGTGGCATGTTTTTGGTCCTGGCTGCCTTACTTCTTCTTTTTATGGCAGCCTCAAGAGTAGGGCTTTTGGTGACTTTGCTGCTGACGGAGATGATTGTCGACGGTACTCGAACGAGGTAGGTGAGGACTATGGCCCGCGGATAGCTAGATAGCTTCTCAAGAGGGAGGATTCGAGTGCGACGTGTTCAGCTGCCAATGGGAAAAATTGAATAGGTTGGTGATCAATGTACATACGCTTATGATTGTTGATATGCCAAAAAGGCTCACCATTGAACTTTGAGAGTTGTTCTAGGTGGCGCCCATCGCTAGGTCTCTCTCTCTCTCTCTCTCTCTCTCTCTCTCTCTCTCTCTCTCTCTCTCTCTCTCTCTCTCTCTCTCTCTCTCTCTCTCTCTCTCTCTCTCTCTCTGTCTTTGCACATGTGTACTCATGGACTCAATCTTTGCCTTCCTCGGTTGTGGCTCGTCCGTTGCTTCTTCAAACTTGTGTTGTTCTTTCCTCGACTTGGACAAGGTTGTAAAGAGCTTCCGGGACATGTTGTGGCTAGGGCGCACTCCATAATTTGACCCAGTAGGTCCTGGCTTACATCGCGAGACTAGAGATCTGACATTGGACATGTACAAACCCGGAGCGCGCTCCATAGTCTAACCTAGAGGGTCCCTGCTTACCGTGCGAGACCAGAGATCTGACCTTGGACATGTACAAGCCTAGGGCGCGCTCCACATTCTCATCTAGAGGGTCCCTGCTTACAACGCGAGACGGAAGATGTAAACTACTCCTTCGGGTTATAGAGGATCTTGAAGTTTTTCTTGACTTTGACCACAATGAGGTGCCTGTCCTCGAGCACTAGGTCCGTGAAGGCGAACCTTCATGAGTGCTAATTAGACATGAGCTGCCTGAAAAAGTGATACGCAGTGATACACACGTTACACTGCTTTGGTTAATGATTGGAGAAGAGGGGGCGGAAGCTGGGTTTACACGCATTTTTCCAAAATACAAATGGCACAAAAACAAAAGCACTTGTAGGTGAGTGATGGTAGATTGTCTCATTTTCTCATTCGTACTGAAAATTGCAAATTTGAAAATCACAAATTAAGGCGGCCTCGGCCGCCTTTTTGCATTGGCGTCTTCGTCATCGGCATCATATGTTGGTAGCTGCAATTGCGTCATTTCATCAATCACGAAGCTGTTCGCCCTGAGGTCTTGGACTCTCACTTGGTCCCATGAATCGTCCTAGAACACCGCAAGAAGCGCCCTTTTTTGCAGCACTACAACGGGCTACTGGAGCCTTAACTCATTTTGCCACAGCATTCTTGGCTTGACAAGACACCGATTTGTTGGGGACGTGGCCGTGCTAGTAGTCCTTGGTAGAGCAGCCGCGCGCTTGTCGTACCTCCCCCCCCGTCCGTAAGCTAGAGACTTGTCCAAGCTAGCGTCTTGAGATAGTTTCATGATCTTGTGTTTCCTCGGTGTTTGCTCAATTGAACTGATACATTTGCTTTTCGTGGAGCTTTGGGCATGCTTGTTGCGTGTTGTTGATATTAGGGACGGGAGGCTGGACCGCATTGAAGCACTCCTTCTGTTGTGGCGACTTCTCTCCTCGATGCTACCTACTTTGTTAGACTCCTTTTCAGCATGAAGCACTGCAGAAATTCACGAAATTAGGTGGTGAAAAGGTCCTCTTGCACCAGGGTTTCACCATGCTTTCACCTGCCCTACACAACTTGCGGAATACCTTTGTTTGCCATGTTCAAAAGTGTGACATGGTTTGTTGCATAGGTAGACACCACAATGACCCCCCCCCCCCCTTTTGGTTGTGAACTGCATTTTTCTGCTTCTGTAAGATTTCGTCGAACCTCCGGTGACTGCCTACCTTGTTGCACAGTTTCACCGGTCCAACATACCTATTTTCAGCACGGTGTATCCGTTCACAGCCACCGCCATCGCCCTGCCTCTATTTCCAACAAGTTTCCTTGGTCTTCCACATTGGAAGCGGTTTGTCTCAGGTCAATACAGCGCTATTAACCGTTCGGAACATCCCTAGTGGTTTAAGTACCAACATCCACACCGGCGGGACACATTTGTTCCTTTGGACGCTATTACCAAGCTTCCCAGGATGTCCCCGCATGCATGTTGTGGCACTGTGATTCCCATACTCACGCACCGTGCGGCAGAATTGTGTATAGCCACCAAGTTGGCCATCACACATCAGACATCAGATTTTTCTGGACCGCCATTACCCTAACCATAAAACCACGTGACCCACCCCCCCTTGTGATGCAGTACACCCCCCCGCAATGGAAGGACCCCCCCCCAACAATGGTTCGCCCCCCCCCCCTTGTGGCCCTTCCCTAGTCCTTCCAACCCCCCCCCCCCACTCATGAGTGCTTTCCTCCATCAAGAAGTATGGAAAATGATTCGGAAAAGATCCCCTGCTTGGTGTTGTGTGTTTGTTTGTAGGAAGTATGGAAACGGCATCCACGCACTACACTCTTCGAGGTGTAGATTTTCCTTCTGTGGCCTGAACCCTAGCATTGTAGGGCCATCAAACGCCATTGCACCGTAAACTAACAGATTTGGCGCATGTATAGGCATATGTGCTCCCAGACATAGACACACACACACACGCACACACACACGCACACACACGCTTTGACATAGGCATAGGCACTGTGGAGTTGCCCTTGCTTCAAGCCTTGGTTTGGGGGGGGTGCCTTTCCTTTCTTTACACGTTTTTCACCGGGGGGGGGGGGGGGCTTGATAGAACTGCCTAGGGATTTGAGTTGTAGAATTGGTAGGATGCAATGCAAGATCATTGAAACCATGCATTAAATTGTGATGCATTGCAATCCAAGAGCCGCATGAAATTGCCTCGTTGCCCCCAAATGAGCTTTGCCACGCACCCCATGTTGCCATGTTCTAGCCTACCGATGACCGTGTCTACGAGTTACATATCAATGTGTAGAAACCACTGTTACCCCAGTAACAGGAGTTGTGCTCTTATTTTGTTTTGTGACTGCAGTGTGCTATTCTCCCATCACACAACTTTTTAAATTATAACGGGGCCTTCAGTGAAGGTTTTGTTCTTTTGCTGCGCAGGCCGAGTAGCTGTCC
Source organism: Eutreptiella sp. 'Long Island Sound 2002' (assembly GCA_964036045.1). Classification (NCBI taxonomy): domain Eukaryota; phylum Euglenozoa; class Euglenophyceae; order Eutreptiales; family Eutreptiaceae; genus Eutreptiella; species Eutreptiella sp. 'Long Island Sound 2002'. Next base: position 21,861,156 of record OZ038395.1, read on the forward strand.
TCCCTTGAACTCATTGAGAGCTGCTCATTCTTGACCTGAAGTTTGACCAGTTGGCCAAGCAACAATTACCATGGCGGAGAACACCCTGTCCTTCGACGACTACTTGGGGGGAGACGTCCACTGCGAGTTCAAGCAGGGCTCGGATGCACGAACATGGGCCCGCAAACGACTGGCCCTGACAAAGGAGCTCAAGGGTCTGCACCATGGCGGCGAGGCCTGGGTACGCGATTTTGCAGCTTCTGTATCGTTCACGGGTGCCCAGGACGATTTTGTCGACAGGATCGTGGGCTACATGCTTCTTGAGGACGTCACGCTGGACATGGGGACCAGGGCCTTCCGGAGGACCGCACCGCCATCTTCAGCCCCGCAGCAGCCGCCCCAGGTCGACCCTTCCATCCTGAAACTGCTAGAGGATCAGGGGAAGCTTATCGAGTCACTGGCGAGCAAGGTACAGAGCATCACCGAGGCACCGGCTAAGGAGCAGTTGCAGATCCCGGACCTGTCACTAAAAGCCCTCCACGAGATCAATGCTGCCACGAACCACCCGCAATGGATCAATCGGGCCCTGTTCCTTGGCGAATTTTCTCAGGTTTGAGACACCCCAGCCGGCGGCTCTGGTCATGATCCCAAAGATGACGGACTAGGCCATGAAGGCCATCCATCTCGGTCTCTCCGACGCCGACAAACAAGACGACACTACTTGGCAGAACCGCAAGCCAGCTGGGGACGACGTCAATATGGAGGCTTCCGACCCGGATCACCTACAGCGTCGGCTTCAATGCCTGGTGGAGGGCCTTTGGTCCCTGGTTTACTCATCGGCCAACACGTACAAGCAGAGATACGAGGGGAAGTCCGGAACGTCTTCAACTTCGGGGCCGCAGTCGGAGACGATATTCGCCTCGAGCCTGGGCTGAGCGAGGCGGGAATGCGGCTAAAGAAGGTCATGCGGCGGCGCTTTAAGTACATGGATGGAGCCGAATTCTTCGAGATCCAGAAGGGGGAGTGGGTTAACACGGCGGAAGACCCTGTGGGCCCCTATAAGACGTGCCGCGCCAAGGGGGAGGTAGTCCGCCACTGGATTTGGCGCTGCCCGTTTCTGGAGTGGCGGGATTCCCTGGGGTCTGCTGCGCCAACTTCTGCGGAGGCAGCGCTGGTCGTTCTGTCACAGTCGTTATCCCCGTGGGCCGGGAAGTTCGTCGACTGGGGATCCATCGCCGCGGTCTGGCGGGACTTGGGATTTGCCGACCCCGCCGACAGTGTGCAGGCCTGCCTGGTCAGCACGTGGAAGCCGGGGACCAAGTCCATCTACGGGTTCCACCTCCGGAGGTTTGCCTTCTTCCACAACAAGACGCCTGCCGAGGACACACAACGACTGGCCGAGGAAGTCCTTCTGCTCTTATTCCGCTCGGGGTACAGGCCCGCGACGCTCAGGGGCTGCGTCTCCGCCTTGCATGCTGTCTGGCTCCTGGACTGGTTACCGCCTCTCCGCTGGGAACGCCTCTGGCGCTTGGCCAAATCGCCGGTGGCTGCCCCGGGGGACAGACCCTATGCAGGCCCACACGTCCTCCAAGTCATGGCCGAGGCCTGCCAGTCACCAGAGGATTGGGGTGTCTTTGCCGCCGCCGTCATGTCCTTCAGCAGCCTCGCACGGGTTAGCGAAATCGCATCAGTCCGGAGGTCGGGCCTTCGATCCAAGTCCGTGGCCTTCTGGGGTCTTAAACGCGACTCACGATGGGTCTCCCGTGATCTGGGGAAGTTCGCTGGTGAATGGGCCCACTGGTTGCGGAAAAAGTTCCCTGGAAGGGAGGTCCTGGTCCCGTCCTCGGCCAATCTGGAGGAGGGCATGGCCCGCCTGCTCCACAGTAGCCCCTACGCCACCTACCGTTGGCATTCCTGGCGCCGAGCGGGGGCCTCCTTCCTCCGCTTCCTTGGCCTGCCCTGGCGGTACCTCTGCTGGTGGGGCGGGTGGGCGGGGGTGCGGATGGAGCACTTCTACGCGGCCGCGCCGGACGACTTCGTCTTCCACCACCACCTCCGGCTCCCTTGGCCCACCAACTCGGGCGTCCGGTGGCTGGACACCTCAGTCCGCGAGTTCTGGCCTGAATCGCTGCTGGCCCTTTGCTCTGACGACGAGAAGCCGGCCCGCCTGCCGGCCACCGGATCCAAGCGAACGCGGGGGGAGGAGTTCCGGGAGGAGGCGGACGACTGCGGGGACGCAGTGCAGCCCCCTTCAAAGACCGACAGGCCATCGACTTCAGCGAAGCCCTCCTGTCTGCGGGCCCGCAACCCCCCGAAACCCAAGCCCCCGCGCCGCTCTTCCCTGGGGCATTCCCCCCCATCGGGATCACCGCCCTCCCGTTTGCGGGCCCCCGGCTCCCCCAAACCCCCTGCTCCGAGCAGCTCTTCTACGGGACCCCCCCGCCCCTTGGAACAACCACCTGCCCCCCCCCCCCCCCCCCAGCCCCGCCCCTGCCCCGTTGCCCCCCAGGACTGTCGTCGCCAACGTATCTGCCGCGTCCAAGTTCAGCAGTCGGCCAAGGCAACCCCCCCCCCCCCCCAGCCGCCGTCGTGCGTGGGAACGGGGGGGGTCCCAAGCCATTGCGCCTCCGACGTTTCGGAAGACACGGTCAACTCGCTGCTGAACTCCCCCCGAGACCAGCTCTGGCTGGATCACGTTGGCGCAGGCTTGCGCGTGGCCCCGAGGGACAGGGGTCTGGTGAGGGCGCGGATTCGGCTATTGTTGTTGAGGGGTAATTCTGTCGCAGCGGACCTTGGGGTGCTTGATTTCATTCCGGCCGTTCTCTTGGCTCTGGACGCTTTGGTTCTTGAAGTTTGGGCGGCGGTTTTCCGTGAATCTACCTCCCCAAAACCGATTTTGGTGGGTCTCTCTCTGGAGGTTTTAGACAGGGGGATCGGCGATATAGGTCATATAAATATACCGAGTTTCATCTGGCATGCCGTGGCCCCAGATGACACACTCGAGATTGCCAGCCGACAGCTGCGCAATATCAGGGGCATTTCCTCTGAGGGCCTGGTGATGGCTCGGGCTCTGGTTCGAGATGGGGTGCTGCCTCCCTGTCAGGCCGCACTTCCCCCCAATGGCTGGTTGTTCCCCGTCCCGGAGAATTCTGAGAAAGCTTCTATGATCGTTCATCTGATTGAATTCAACAGACAGCACTCCAGCAAACCCCCGTCCTTTTCCCTGCCCGTGGTTGAGGACCTTGCGTCCCTGATCCAGTTGCATTTCCTGCATGAATCGCGGGGATTTTTCGACCTGCCCCCTGGTGCGGACGCGTACCTGAACGATCCTTTTTTGCGCGCCTTGCGCAGCCTTAAACTGTCGGCATCCCCTGGTGATGAACTGCTGGCTTGCCATGTCGATTTGAAAAATGCGTTTTGGTCCCTGCGTTTGCCTGAAGAGTTCCGTCAGACTTTCCGCGTGTCTATAGATGGACAGTCCTACGCCTTCAACTGCCTTCCCTTCGGTTGGCAATTTTCTCCTGTACTGTGCCAGACGGTACTGGGGTACCTCCTGCAGAAGTTGAATTTTGTCATTGTCATGGTTCTCCATTACCTTGACGACTTTCTGGTGATAGGTTTTGGTGCGTCCAATGTTCGATCTGCGGTGCGACGCCTGAGTGATTTGTTGCGCGAGGAGGGGGCCATCATCAGCCCCAAGAGCATTTTAGACCCGGTCCCGTCCATCATCTGGATGGGGAAAAGGCTGGTGCTTTCGGGGCCCAGAAGGGGGGTTTTCGTCCTTGAAGATCAGTGGGTGGTTCTGGTGGGCCTGTGGCTTAGAATTGCTCTGTTGCCCTTGTCCCGGAAGTTTGCGAGAAGGGTTATTGGACGCCTTTCTTGGGCCCTTCGCCCCCAGGTGGGTGTTTGCCCCTTTCTGGCTGGCTGGTGGTCACACGTCGCCTGGGGACTAACTTTCCTGCCCTCGACCCCCCTCAAACTGGTCTTCAGCTCTCTCCACTGCCTGGTTATGGCGCGGCGCGGGTGGTCCCCCCGCCCCATTCTACCGCCGTCGCAATCGGGCAGGGGTGTGCTCTTTGTGGATGCCGCCTTCGACCGAGACCGATTTAAAGTAGGGGTTTGGGGTCCAGGTCTGGGGGGGCGGGTTTTTCACTGCCCCCCGGATGTCGCCACGCAGCAAGAGGCTGAGCTGGACTCTCTGGTAGAGGGCCTGAGATTAATTGTCAACGTGGGCTGGCCAGTGTTCCGCCTCATCGGCGACAATGAGTCTGCGGTAGGACAAATGTCTAGTATGCGCGCCAAATCAGGGCTCTATAGACATAATCGGAATTTGCGCCGGGCTTTTTATCTTTTACAGAGGGCGCCGTCGACTTTTTTTCTTGAATGGGTGCCAGGGGATTTGAATCCTGCTGATTGCTTCTCGCGTATTGACAGCGACTTTGCGGGAAGTTTTCCAGCTGCAGGGGCCGCGGCTTGGGATCGGTTCATGGCGCTTCAGGCTTTCCCTTCCCTGCCCTGCCCTGTGTGGTTACTTAACTTCCCGAAGGGTCGAGGGGCAGCTGCCTCTCAGATCGCGTCTTGTCCAGTCGGAGCCGCTTCGTGATTTCCTGGGACGACAGACATCGTGGCGTACCACAGTCATCCCTTGCACTGCAGGCTCCAGCATGAACAAAGGAGCGCGCACCTGGAGTCATATGGCCTGAATTTGTTTTGTTTTGCATGTACAACCACTGTTACCCCAGTAACAGGAGTTGTGCTCTTATTTTGTTTTGTGACTGCAGTGTGCTATTCTCCCATCACAGAACTTTTTAAATTATAACGGGGCCCACCCTCCCACCCAATGGGGGCGCCCCGCCCACCCACCAAGAACTGCTTCTCGAGTTTCTATGGAGGCACACGCCTCTTATGCCACTGCGGTGCTGCGCACCTGGAGTCATATGGCCTGAATTTGTTTTGTTTTGCATGTACAACCAAAGACCCATTGAATCTGATTCGGGAATCTTGGTTGTTATCGATAGTGCATGGCAGTTGGATGACTGCAGCAACAAGTTTGCAGACGGTGGCCGGAGAGGCTGTGGTTGGCAAAGTGCTGTGCAATACATGAGGCCAGCTGGTTGGTTTTTGGGATTCAAAAGACTGTGGGCAACCCGAGGACGCTATGCTGCACGCGGTCTTTACCGCCTTCATCCAAATTCTCAATTGGCGACATCGGCAGTTGGGCATCCCTTCCCCAGTGCCCACACCAGTATCGAGAACTAAAGAATCCAATTTCGAGCTGCAGCGTTCATGGCTCTTGGGGCCGCCACTAAAAATAATCGTACTCCCACGGCGCTGGGGGGGCTCTTTGGCGGGGGAGGCATGCTATCACCCTGAATGGGTGGAAACAACACCCGTTGTATCAATTTTTCGCAAAGCGATCTTCTGTTCTTGTTCTCTTGTTCTTCTCTTTTCAGTTGCATGAAGTCGAAAAGAGGCCTCTGCGACATCTATGGGACAACATTGGAGGATGAAGAAGATGAAGACGAAGGCGGAAAGAGGTCGAGCCCTTATCCTTTGGGAGGAGTCCTGCGGTAACGTAACCCATTTGCAGTTACAAGGAACACACTAATAACGTGCTGTTGTACGGAAGGGGTCCTCCTTGTGCAAAGCGGGTCGGGGGCTAAGACCATGGCATGGCTGGTGTTACCGTTTGAACAAGGAGGGAAGAAAAATGGTTTGCGGGGGAGACATGGCACGGAAGCCCATCTCCGCCCCTTCTTGTCACCGTGCCGGGACGATTTCAAGGCTCACAAAGTGGGGTTGTGGGGGTTCCTTGCACTTCCTCATACGTTTGGGTGGTGTGTGGATGTCTCCGAATCACACCTTTTTGGGGTGCGCCAACAGGGTTGGTACTATTGTTTAAGGGTACAAGGGTACAATGACCCTTGGTCAGCTCCGGCTGCCATGCACTGCCGCACCCGGGCCTGTGAGTAGGTACGCTGAAATAGTCAAGCATTGTCCTTTCTGTGCGAGTTTGGGCTTTGGGATGTGGTCATGAACTGTGGCTTTCCCTTCAAGACAGGCAACTTGAGGCACAGCCAAAGCCAAAATAAAATAACAAAGGGTCCCGGCATGGAAGCCCCATCTACGCCCCCTCCCCCACCTTCTGAGGGCGCCCGTGCCACCGCCCCCCCCCCCAAAAAAATGAAAGCAATTTTTGGGTCGCCCGATGATTCGGTGTGTGCTAACCACCCCCCTTGAACATGGTGTGTAGCGTGGTGGTGAGTGAGGCCCTCGATGCTATCTTTGCAAACAGCTTGCCTTCATTATGAGGCGCATAGCGCTTCATTCCGTCGGACCATCTCTTAGCCACTCGCACGGGCCATGAGGCAACGGATACTGGGCTCGCATACGCCCCCGTGTCACAGGCGCATGGTCACCACCACACACTGCAGTATTTTGCCTTCCTGCACAGCAGCGCAGATCAGTTCTGTACCAGTCGCACGGGGGGGGTAGGGCAATGGGTCCACCTACCCCCGCATAAGGAGATATGCTCTGTTTGGGGGATTGAAATTTCGTGAACAAGCGGAAGTTTGAGGCCGATCTAAGGTACGCAAACTTTATTTTGGCCTTTGCCCCCCCCCCCCCCCCGCCGTACAATGACCTGTGACAAAAGGGCAGGCACCCCACCCCTGACTATGCAAGAATCGGCATTGCACTCAGCTGAACCCCAACATTGAATGGGGATGTACCAATTTGCACACCACTGGGGCTGCACCCCTGCATGTATGTAATATGCCACAAGGCGGACCAGATGTGAAGCCAATTGGGGATAAATGTTCCAGCTGCTTGGAAATCGGCAGAATGAATCAGCAAAATCCCGAAAACCCGAGGAATCAGTAGAACAAATCGGCAAAATCTAGGCATATGTGTATGAAGAAACAGAAGCACACAAACACGGCTATGAAATTGATAGCGGCGGGTCTCTCAAATTCACAGGGGGGGACCTATAAAATTGAATGGGGTGGAGCTATGAAATCGATGGGGGGGGGGGCTATGAAATTGATATGGCGGGAGGCTATAAAATTGAGATGGGGGGACCAATGAAATTGATCGGGGGGGGGGGGCTATGAAATGTGATGGGTGGGGGGCCTTGAAATTGATAGGGCGGGGGGCTAGGAAATTCACAGGGGAAGACCCATGAAATTAATGGGGGGGGAGGCTATAAAATTGATACAAGGGGCTATGAAATTCAGAGGGGGGGGGGGTTATGGAATTGATGGGGGGAGGGCTGAGAAATTGATGGGGGGGTATGAAATCAATACAGGGTGTCTATGAAATTGCTATGGGTGCCTATGAAATTGATACAGGGGAGGGGGCCATGAAATTGATGGGGATGAGGGTGCTCAGAAATTGATTTTTTCGGGGGGGGGGGGCTATGAAATTGATAGGCCTATGAAATTGATGGGGGGGGGCTATGAAATTGATGGGGGGGGGGCTATGAAATCGATTGGGGGGGCTTCTGAAATTGATAGGAGGGGGCTCTAAAATTGAAGGGGGACCTACAGGGTCCTATGGAGACACACCACAACACTGCACAACATAGCATGGCACACCTACAAGTTGTGAAATGATCATTTTCATTGGTGTCTTTTTTATTGCATGAAAAGCAACACCTATGAGATAAAAAAAAGAACTCCCTCCCACACCCCTGACTGATCCCCCCCCCGGTACGTTGCGCAATTTTGTGCAAACTATATGGGAGATTGGCGCGATCACCGGTGTCAAGAAGCGGGACACCGCTCGCGCATCCCTACCTCTGGCGGTTCTTCAAAATGCCAAGCCGAAAGCCCCCCTAAAAATTACGATGTTTACTTGCTCAAGAATCCATAGGTAGTTGATTTGAAGGACTTCAGTATCACACAGTCATGAGGAAGAAGAATGGGAATGGGAAGGTGCATGACGTTTGAGTCATGCACCTTATCTTAGCCATGCACATGATCTTCATGCTTGAAGTGTTCATCCAAGTCACGACTTCCTGGAGTTGTTGCCAAAGTGGGTATGGGATGTGGTAGTGTCAGAGGTAGCGGTGAGAAAAATGGCTAAGGTGGAGGTCCCACACAAAGTCTTTGAATGAGAGGAGGGTGCGATCACGAGGGTGCAATGAGGAGGGTGCACGCCTCGGAATAGCAAGAACACTTGGTCCCGTTGGAACCGGGTATAAACGGTCATGGACAGGTCCCCGGCGCACTGTTTTTGATCATCCCAAAAACTGAAGTTAAGTATTCACTGATTTTCAGTTATAAAGTTGGCAATAAGAGACATAAGGGCCCTATGACCCACCTACAGTTGCCCAATCTTATACGCTTTGTGATCACATGTTGTGCTAGGCTGTTTGGGGAGGGGGGGTAGAGCTATTGTGAAGCTTGATTTAGCGAACGGGTTTCCTTCGTTGCTACTACCTGAATCCGGGTATATTTCGTATCGAGGGTGTATGGGATTTGGAGTATGAATTACGTTCTTTGCCATTTCGCACGCAGTTTCCTCCGGTGATTTGCCAGACCATGGCTGCACAATGCCGCCATCGGGCATCTTCTTCCCTGCCCTTGCCTGTGCACTATGCGGACCATATTGACACACTCTATGTGACCATTACCTCGATGATGTGCTCATAGTGGATGAGGATAGGGCGAGTAGTAGGGTTGTGAGGCCCGCCCATCCCACCCTTTCCGTCACACACTGGCTGTAAATGTTGACGGCTACCGTCGCGGCGGCCTAGGGAGCTGTGCTATGCTACAGAGTTGTGCCTGCTTATGTTGTGTGGTGAAACAAACTGAGGAGGTGAGGTTCGCACTTGCTCTCTTTTGGATGGCGCCCAAGCGAAGCGCAGGCATGCCTCGTCGGGCTTTCTTCCGACAAAAAAGGGGGATAGAACAACGGTGAATTGTGACACCACATAATCTCACGAGGAAAGGCATCTCTCCGCCCTTTCAAGCAAACATTTTCTGCATTAAACGAGGCATTCATTGAATATACAAGGAAGGTTAAGTGCACACTTGCTCTCTGTCAGATAGCGCCCAAGCGAACCGTTGGACAAGGTGGTCCGGCTAGCATGGAATGAAACGATGTTGTGGCCACAGTTTGGATCGTACAGTCCCTATACTAAATCACTTTCGTTGGAGCTTGGACCTGCCGCCCTCCGCTCTCTCTTGCAACAGCTTTGACAAAAATCTCTCTTACTCATCCCCCCGCTCTGAGTCACTGTCGCATCTGGCACCTAATGACCCCACGTTCCCTTCCCCTTCATAGCCAGCCATTTGCTCCTCTTTAACAGTGTTGTAACCCCCCCCCCCCCCCCCGCTTATAACCCCCACCCCACTGAAAACCCCCCCCTCGACTTACAACCCACCCCCCGGGGGATCTGTGCCACCCAGGGACTTATAACCCCCCTTTTTCAGCACACAAGCATAGAACAAGAAGTGCCGGCTGATGGATTCCCCATAATCGGGAATCTGTTACTTCTTCCAAAGCTGCATCAATGAGGCATGTGCCTCTTTCTTGGTAGGGCGCTGCTCATTGGCATTCTCACACTCAAGAGCACGCTTCGGCCGGAACCAAATCAATGCATCATTGGTGTCATATTGATCACCGGCCAGCTCTCTCAAATTAATGTGGCTACCATCAGACGTGGGCCAGATGTACCCATGCTTCTTGAATGACTCAGCAATATTCACAACTGAGAGAGCATGTTTGTAGGCAGCACGTGTGAAATGGGTGCCCAAAATGCGGCGGTGCGCAGCAGTGAGCTTGAGATTTGGGTTCTTACAAGCCCACTCATGAGCCACACGCTGATAATGATGGCGGTATACAAAATGAAATCACAATCCAGTGATTGCAAAATTGCAGTCAACCCACCTCGAATTACGGCTACAGAGGTATTGGCTCGGGTAAAACAATCCTTCACGGCCTGGGTGATATGTGCAGTTGCACTATCACATATGGCAAATCGGCGTTGCTGATGTGCACATCCCCAATTGGGGAGGTAGTTGCGGAGCATCCAATCTATATCGATTACACCAACCTTTTGGAATGTCACAATGACATCTTTGCTGTACTTTGCCTTTTCAGCCCCTGATGGCTTGAAATTGTCTTTCATTTCATACATGATGAAAGGCTTAATTGGTTGGCAAACCGGCTCGTCTTTGGCCTGAAACTTGATAGTAGGCAAATCTGTTTTGCTGCGCATGAAATCTTGGTCTGTGAAAGGAGATTTGCAAACCTCGTTAGGTGTTCCCCTATCGTTGAGGCTACACACATTCCGTCGCAAGAAACCAAACACACTGTTAGGCACCTCATCCAAGTTATATGTGTCCTGGGGTGCCACATTCAGGACCCGGGTTGCGCATACACTGTGACAGAAATTATGAAATTTCTGCACCTGCTGCTTTAATTGGTCCGGAGACTTTGTCTCTCTTCCCTTCTCTGCCATATCTCCGATGCGGTGCCTCTTCAAAAAGCGCTCCGTCCAATCTGCAGCATTGAAACCGTGTGGGACACCGAGGTGGGCAGCCTGCTTCTCAATCTCACGTTGCAGTCGCGGCCGGAAAACTTGTTGATTCTGCTCAGTTTTGGTCGAGCGCCACCACTTCAAAATCGACTCATCCAACGCATTATATTTTGTTTTGAACCCACATGACGCAAGGCGACAACGACCTTTGATCCTTGTGCCATGCTGCACAACATCGTGAGCCATTTTCAAGAGGTCCTGCTTTTGAGCAACCCAAAAGCGAACCGTTTTTTTGTCCAGGCTGTGCTCTTTCAGAATTTTCCTCTTGCTGGTCCCGGCCTCCAGCTTAGCGATGCAGCGCAGTTTGAACAACAATTCATGGGACCGTCGCTGACGAGGAGATTTCTTGGCAGCACCCACTGCACCATGATGTGGAGGGGCAGCACCTTCACCAACATTAGCTGCACGTTCAGCAACAGGGTCACTTGCTGGTTGATCTCCAAGACGGCCAACGGCAGCACCTTCAGCAGCATCCTCTGCAGGTTCAGCAACAGGGTCATCTGGCTGATCTCCAGGATGGTCAAGGGCAGGACCTTTAGCAGCATGGTCTGCACATTCAGCAACAGGGTCATCTGCTACCTGACCTGGAGGGCCATCTGCATCGTCAACATTGGCGGCACCTTCTGCAATACCTCCAGTGTCCTCCAATGCTGCAAGTTGAGCAATTGCGTCATTGACGTTGTCAATGACAATCGGTTCGTCGTCATCATCCCCCTCAAGCAAGTCAACGAGCTCCTCATGTCAAAATTCTCCCACCTCATCATCATCAGGAGCTGCAGCACCACCAAGGTCTCCCACAGATAGGTCCAAATCAATTTCCATTACAAAAAGATGAATGACGCTTGAAGGTGCAAATGTGTCTGGATCCATGCCACCAAGGGACTTATAACCCCCCCCCCCCCCCGGCACCCTCAACCAATCCGCAATGCTACTACCCCATGGGGGTTATAAGTGGGGGGGGGGGGGGTTATGGGTCCGATGCACGGTCACTTTCACTGGAAACTGCTATGGGGAATTCGGCCTCACCCTCAACCCCCCCATGCTGCTCGTGAACATGTCATAGGCCTCTCTGTCCGACCCTGGATGCACCTATATGTCCTCCAAATGCCCCACCTAGACGAAACTACGTGGTCCGGCTCGCTCGCCCAAACAATAGCCTCGAGATTGGAGAGGCCTCGGGTACTCCCCGACTTCGCCCACACCCGACCGGCATCGGCTACCGTCGCAACTGCCCTAGACCACCCAACCTCCGGATGAAGGTCCATCATCTCTGTAACTTTCGCCTTCAGTGCCGGCATAGTGACTGCGTCAACATGCCGTCAGGGAACCGTGGCCCCTATAGGCCTGTGGTTGGGCTAACTGCAATACCACTGTGTGGTGATCTGCCCTTGTTTGCATAGTATAGCCACCCATAACCCACTCGTTTGACGAACTGCTCACATGACCACGATCAAGGCGTCGCAGATTTGCCCTATCCCCGTTGTGCGCCCATCCAAAAGTTGAAGATGGCGGCGGAGCTGGGTATTTTGCATGCACTCACTCCCACGAATCACGCAAATGCGACCTACTAAGCACCCGCAATTCTTCCGTGTGACCTGCCTGCATGTTCTTCGATCCTTCGTCGCACGTTGACTAGGGCAAACTTATCGACTTGGAACAACTTTCTAGCTCCAATACCTCCCACATCAAGCTTAAAATTTTTGCCGCCTTGATCCACATTTGTGACAAGGTGGTACCTTTGAAAATTGTTCTGCGAGTTGCAGGGAACATAAATTGAAGGACACTCTTAGGCGAGATAATGAACCCACCCTCCCCCCAAGTAACCCGCAATCAATGGACCAAAGCTCTGTAGCCACCCCAATTGCGACAGTGAGGGTTAGTTTTGCCTGTGGTATACACGCTTACGGATATACAGCCAGCAGACCCATTTTCTCGTGTCCAGGATCGGTCGCTAAGTCAATATAGGAGGTGACATCGAGGGCTAGGATGCCGAACTAGTTGGTTCGTCTAGAGTGCAAGGGACCGATGCAGTTACCACATGAATAGTCTGCTGAGCGGGGCCCACAGTGCTAAGACATAAAGAAGGGCAGCCTAAGGAGTTCTGCTATGCTACACAGTTGTGCTTGCTCATGTTGTGTGGTGAAACATCCGTTTTTTGTCTTGCTAAGAATGGTGGATTCACCTCTCTTGTAGGTTGCTTTGCACTTATACACTACGTGAATTTTTATTTTTGAGGTGGTGTGCCATACCAGGCAAAATTCGGGCATGCTTGCAATATCTCAATCTAGCATGCAGATTTAGTGTTTTGCACAATGCCTTCATGTTGTTTTGCTACATTGTAACCTGGATGTACTTACCTCGGGAGGCAAAACAAATCAAAATCCAAACGCCATAAAGCTCAGCCAATTGCTGAGTTGTCACCCCAGCAGGATAATCAAAAGCATGTCCCTGGTAACTGGCAAACGTGCCCACATGCAAAGAGACATAGCCTTGAAAAGCAATATTGCGCAACATCGACTGCGATCCACTTTGTGCACAACCAGGACCTTCTCAGCACTTTGGGCGTACGAAAATGAGATAGTGCCATGAACCAAGCAATAGCTAAAGCAAGCCACAGACCTTTGGTGATACCAATATAATCGGTCCGATGACTGGATACTAGGCGGTATACACCTGCCAAAAATGGTAGATGACCCTTTGTCGTTGTGATTCGCGACCAGGGACAATGAGGCTATTATGAACCATCAAGCGAATGGTCACCATCTCAGGAGTAGAATTCAAGACCGTCCCCGACAGAACCGACTGCCGTTTCCGCTGATTGGCATCATGGTGCATGTGACCCCCAATCACCCGCACCAAATGGTCCGTAGCGTGTTCAAACTCAACAATCAAAATGCAGGGCGACACCTCTCCATGGCCCACTTCCTTCCATTGAGCATTTTGTGCGGAACAGGATCTTGTAAGCGGGGGTACCCGGTTAGCCAAGCATTTGTCTCTATGCCATAAAAAAAATTCACATCAGCAACCAAAAAATGTCCACATGCACATCCATATGCGCACAAACCGAAGGAGTTAAGCAATCTTAAGGGCTCAAAAATGGAAATTTTCCGATTTTTTTTGATATTCTGACCATTCACAAGGGTCAAATATCCTATGTATGTTCTACGCCCTCTTTCTCTATTTTTTCCCTAGGGTAGTGTCGCTGCCTCCTCCCCTGGGGTGGTGTCGCTCTCTCCTCCCTTGGGTGGCCGCGTGTGTGTTGGCCTATCGGCCCGCTTGTTCTTCGCAGCTTGCCACGAGGTGATGCCGCAGCTTGTGCGCCTGCCAAGTCACTCCTGGGAAAACTGGGTCCGGTGCCTACAGATGCCCAATCGCATACGGCCGTCATTATGTGACCCTTTCCTCATAAACTACTACCCTCGCCCCCTTGAGGGGCGGCCGCCGCTCCTGCCGTACGCAAGGAGGACCCCCCGGGCGCCACCCTCGTGTGTCCCGCTTGCGGCCCCGCAACGCAGCCGCCCGCCGGGGGCAGACAACGGCACTCGGGGCGCGCTCTGCTTGACGCACGGGGCCCCTCGTGTAGGGGGGTAGGGCATCAGCCGCTACTGTCGCGCCGACCACGAGGGGCATGGCAGCTTTGCGGCGGGGGCGGCAGCGCTGTCCTCTTGGCGCGGCGGGGCACCCCGCGTCCTAGGCATTCCCTAGCGCAGCCCCCACCCGTAGCCCGCCGGTCCGTCGCACCGCCCAAGACGCCCCCCCCCCCCCCCGCCGGGCCCCCGAAGCACCCTAAGCCTCACCTCCTGCCTAACCAAGGGCGGGTTGCAGGTGTAGGATCAGCACAACCGGGGGGGGGGGGGGGTGCTGACCCGTTCTCCCCCCTCACCCTGCGCCAAAGACAACACGAGGCCGGCGCCTCAGAGTGCCGACCCTGTCACCAGCCCGGTCAGGGCACTACGGGCGCCGCGGGACTCCCACGCCTCCCCTACCCCCTACCCTGCAGAGCAACCCCTGTTGCCGGCAGCCCCCCGCACCACAACCAGCGACGTGAGGGAGGGCCCCTCTAACCCCGTGGTCAATGCGCCTTCAGCGCCTTGGCCATCGCAGTCCACAGTGCCGCAGCAGCGGCAGCACGCTATGCGTAGTATTTTAGCAGACTGTACATAGCATATCCTTTTGGACACCAAAACTGATGCAGTGTCAATGATGATTGCGCCTACTACAGCCATAAGACGCTAAGGTCTTCCAACTTGCCTGCATCCCGGGGCGGCGGCGGGCTGATACGGCTGATATGGGGCTAGCGCCTGATCCGGGTACATATTTGAGTTGTGAGGCTCTAGCATGTCGCCTTGCACCAATGGGGATGCCCGCTGTTGCGCGTTGCCGTTTTGCAGAGGCGGGGGAGCATGCTGCTCCACTGAACAAAATGGAAGTGAGGAGCCCGTATGCACAACGCCCAATGCATAAAGGGCGGCAGACACGGGTGGCCTCAGGATTGCTTGGGCCAGCCGGCGGTAAATGGCTTCAATGTGCACCCCTGTTTGGATGAGGACTACTCCAAGGACACACCGTGAGCCATGGGCACACATCAGCACTGCTAACACCTCCTCATAGGCATGCTCCGTTAGTGTGTCCAGGTATGGGACATGCGGAAGCACAAGTTCTGCCACACAGACAATCCGCTTGGCAGCAATCTGGTTGTGCATCACGTCTCTCGGGACGTACTTGTTGGTACATGTCCCTTGCATAGCATGCCCATACCACTGCCTTTTGGTTTCATCCAGCATCCATTTCTGCCCATCATAATCCATCACCTTGTGGTTGTGGGTGCCGGACGGAAGGACATAGATGCCATAATGCACGTGCACCTCTCCCGCATCATGCACGCCCCCCGCTACATCAAAAATCGGAGGCATTCGAACATTCGGGGCAACACGGTTTGCAAAGACTGGCTCAAGGCCCGCTATGACAGGCTGGCATTTATCCCCACTATGAGCCTCTTGGCTTGCCTCAATTTAGGGGTCAAGACAGCGGTCACAAAGTCTCTCGGTGCTACCTTGTTGACCTTCTGGGAGGCGCTCATCACAAAAAGGCCGGATGAAGCGGTGGGCTGACAACTCCATTGGTGACTTGAAGAACAAGTCCCTTCAGATGTCTTCCAAGCCAGCAATGGGTGGGATAAAGTATGTTGTGTCGCCCGCAATCACGCGGTCCAAAGAATTTTTAGGGGCAACCCGCTCTGCAGACTCCCATCACTACATTCTCCCTAAACAAGCGCCATTCACCGCTGTCAACAATTGCTTGGCATTGGTCAGAGGGGAAGACACGGGGGAAGTCCTCAATTGCAACAAACAAGGTTGCAATTTGCGGAGGGGCATAGATTCGGACCTCCTTGGCAAACTGCAAATGCTTGGACAAGTACTTCCAAATTTTTTGGACAACACTCTTCCATCCCTCTTCAGCAACTTGGGTGCGCAGAGTGCGGGTCAGAATAACAATAGACCACACCAGGTCGTGCAGGCGCATCCTCTTCGCTCGAAATGCTGGAGATGTTGAGTGTGGGAAATGCAGCCTGGTGCCTAATGCAATCTTCTCGTCTTAGCATAGTGCTATGTGTGTGCTGAAGGCGGCAGTACATGGAAGAGCAATCCATGCGGTTCCAAAGGAGATCTTGAATGATCCCCTTTTGTGCAACAACGTCGATTCAGCGGGCGACATTGCACATGCTTGTTGCGTTTGTTGAGGGTATTGGAAAACCTATAACACTTATAGTGTTTGCGCAACCGTACTCGATTTCGCATAATGTCACCACTTGTAGGGTTGTGAATAACTTTGTAATCACCAAAATTGGTAAAATTGGTGCTTAGGCTGCCATAGGAGACATTAGCGCGACATCGTTTACCGGCGCTCGAGCACGCGGCGCCACAGTATTTTGCGGTATATCACCAAAGTGGCACCCTTCCCAAATAGGTCGGCCACTTTTGTATGTGACAGGGCGACCCGCCGACCGCCGGCAACAAAAAAGGTACAGCCGGCAATAAGAGAGGTATCTCCAAGGGGTTGTTGCGAAGCGACCGAGCCTCCCAATCAGAATCTGTGGCAAATTGCGGGAATCTACGCGGGCGCTTCTGCGGCTTGGTACCTTTGGTTCCCTCTTTTGCCAACATGTGTACAAGGGTTTCTTCGTCTTTGGCAAACCACAGAGACTGAGCAACCCAGGAGAAGCACACGTAGGCAAACCCTCGTCCACCGCACAAGAAGACATAAGAGGCCATACACACACTACAAATACACAGTTTTTCAGGTTGCCAGCCAATGTACATATTGTTCGTACTCTGTATTTTGTCATGATGGTTACCGCGAATTTTTTTGTATGGGATCATTTGTCCATTACTTTTATGTGGATTCCAAATCTCAGACCCTTGGTACATGACGGGGCACCAAGGATGGTGAGGAAGTGTTGTCGGGTTTGTATAGGGCAGTCCTATTTTAGTACTTTTTGGGGGAGGGGTTGTTGTCTGTTTTTTTTCGACTCCTATTGTTTCATGAGCATCATGCATGTCCGTGCTTGCCGTGCCATGATGAAACCCAACTGAAGAGTCCCCTACAAATTAACCGTGGGAAACACGATCAATACACACATGGATGTAGGAAACACACTTCACTGGTTATTTCGCATGCCCCCCCCCCCCCCCGACGTGGTGTTTTCGGCCGACACCCGGTTGGTAGTTGCCACCGCCATGTCTGTAGCTCCCGAGGTTAGCGTTAACACACAAAAGCACGGGACAACGCCAAGCAGCAATGGAGCCCATGCATACAGCGCTCTCCCCATGTGCAGCTTCCATGCCTTATACGTTTGTTTCAAGAAAGTGAGTCATTTGTCACTTGTTTTTTTTGCTCCCCCTTGCTTGTGAGGAAAAGGGACCAGACGAGACGACGCTTACTTGAAGTTTTCTCACCTTGGAATTGCAAAACAAGGGGTTAGGTTGCAGCAACAAGTAGGATTACACCTGCATGCGTGTTCGAAAAAAGGCGTTGATGGTGCATACAAAGGAATGGGGGGCGGTCCACACACGCATAAGTGTAGCAATATATGATGGCATAATGCACGGCAAACAGGCAGGAGACATGACCACGTGTTACGGTGCACATTAGTGTGTACACAGTTTGGTGCGCCATGCTACACTCCATGCCTAACGGATTTATTCCCATCTTGTTGATTTGTACAGTCGCCACACCGTGCATATACACCATAGGGGGCAATCTTTTTCGCAAGTTTTTTGTTGCAAAAAGGAAGGATGTGTGCCAACAAGAGCATACTAATGGCACTTGTGTAGAACGCACCGAAGAAACGCTCTCCAATGGTCTAAGGAGGTGGGGGAGGAGGCTTAGCCACGGGCTATTAGCTCCGTCAGTGATCTGCAGCCACCCCCCGCGCCTAGTCCTCGGTTGAAATTGTCGGCCATGAGGCCACCACCCCGTACCTGGGCGACCCGTGGGTCATCAAGACTGGCATTGGGGACTCATGCATCGCCTGGGTTGGGCCCACAGGACCAAAATGTGGAGGCGTGCTCCATGCCCTGGTACCACTAGCGGTGGATCCCCAAACCCATGGAGGAGGCAATTTGCATGTCTGCATTGCCCCCGGCTGCATGTACTTTGCGTTTTTCCCAAGCAGCCTCACCATTACCCGTGCACACCGTGGGCCTCCATGGCGTTGCACTACACGGCCTCTGTGGCTAGCATGCAAGCCGAGGCCGGTGAAGTCGTGAAGGGGGACAAGAAGAAGGCCAAGTGGCAATGCTCATGTCTCGAAAGTAAAAACCAAGTAAAAATGGTAAAAATTCAATAATTTGCCCCGTGCATGTTTACTCACCTTGCCATGTTTTAGAATGCCTAAGGCACACATTTGCATGCCAAGAGGCTGTAAAACTGCAACCTTGAGCAACCGTCCTACCCCCCCCCCCCGTGTCAATGGCCCGGGCCATGTTTCTTCTTTCGAGAGGGGGGGGGGGGGGCATTGGCGAGGGGGGCCATGTTTCTTCGTTCGAAGGGGGGGGGGGGCATTGACACGCGCACGGGGGGTTCATTGACTCGATTTCTCGTAAAAAAACAAAAAAATTCTTTGTGTATGCATTTTCTAGCTTGTGCCATTGGTGTAAACGTGGTGGGGACCCATGCTTGGTACCTCTTGCATCTTTGTAAGCCACCTTTTGCAATTTTTTCATGCTTTTACACCATTTTTCTTGTGGTGCTCAACATTTGTTTCCCATGCCTTTCCTTCTTCACACATGCAAGCACACAATAGCAAATACGAAGAAGACGCACAACTGCAGCTTTTGAAACGATGATGGTTGAAACTGATGACCCCAGGCCTGCTTCAAAAAGTTTCAGCACCATATACTTCAGGTGGCAGTCAAAGAAGCTGACAAGCGTTGTTGAATGCTACAAAATAACGGCGTGCATTAGATCGCAACATACCACTGGGACCAGCTGTGGCCCTGATCAGGGAAGCGTTGTGGAAAACAGGCACACAACAGGGCTGAAAGTGGTGGCCCCAGGCCTGCTTGAAAAAATTCAGCTCTATGAAGTGCGCAACAATAATGTTTTCAAATAGACATGAATTACATGCAACTGCAATTTGGCAGACTGACGGAATGAATCATGGCATTTTGACCTGAGCAAAGCATGCTAAAATCCGTGGCCCCAGGCCTGCTAGTAAAAATGTCAGCACTGTGAAGTGCTCAACAATAATGTTTTCAAATAGACATGAATTTACCTGCAACTGCAAATGGCTGACTGACGGAATGAATCACAACACCTTGACCTGAGCAAAGCATGCTGAAATATGTGGCCCCAGGTCTGCTAGAAAAAATTTCAGCACTGTGAAGTGCTCAACAATAATGTCTTCAAGTATATATAGAATCACATGCAACTGCAACTGGCTGATTGGCTGAATGCCTGGCGCGCTTTGAGCTGTGCAAAATATGCTGAAATTGGCCCCACACGTGCATGAAAAACCCTCAGCACTGTGGACTGCTCAACAATAATGTCACCAACTATATACAAACCACGTGCAACTACAACAGGCTGACCCAGTCAATGACGGGCTGTGTGACCTCCGTCACACTGGCATTCAGTCCCTCTTCAAGTAGACCTTGCCATTCCGCACAGAGCAGAGACTCCAAACACCACAACTAGCCACACGTCCACGCTGGTCGTCATCCGCATTGGCATCTGCATCCTCCACGGCCTCATCACTGTTGTTGTCACTGTCATCAGCATCATCCTTTGTAATGCTGTAGCCAAAGATTTCGGACTCCAAGATGTCCAACTCCTCGTCATCACGTGCTGCAGCCACGAATTTGCCACCTATAGGCACAAGGATTGACATATAGGGTGCACCAAGAACTTTTTCTGATTTTCATGATGCCTGCCCTAGCTCCCAATGTCCCCATTTCAGCACATGTTGGCCCCTGCTGGTGCACCAGGAATTTTTTTTGATTTTCCTGATGGCTCGCACAGCTCCCAGCGTCCCCATTTCAGCACTTGTTGGCCCCTACGGGTGCAATAGGAATTGGGTTTGATTTCTACGGCTCCCAGCTTCCTTCAGCAATCGCACACCTAGAAAGTAGCAAGCCATGAAGGCTCTCTCGATATCCTCGTCCTTCACGTCCTGCCAACACGCCTCGGAGACCCACTGCCCAATGTCCTTCCGGCTGGGAGGTTTCGGCAACTGGTGCGCAGCAATGTTCTCCAACTGGTTCCCCATCCAAGCTGCGTAACGGCGCTGCATCCACCACGCACCACACGATTCACAGTATTATGGTCACAGGGCTGCACCACGTGCGTGCGTTGCGGTCGGGAGATGTAAACGTCGCTGTGTGCCTACACAAAAGAAAAACGGGCAGGGGGGGGGACAAGGTGCAGAAATTTTGGTACGGCGGGGGGGGGGGGGGTTGCAGAAATTCTGCTATGGCATACCCGTTTCAACTGCTTGACCAGCGGCTTGCACATGTGCTGCCCCACTCCGTCCATCACCACAAGGGCCCGCGTCTCCGAATCCAATTGCATGCCGGCAGGATACACCCTCTCAAACGTCTCCACCAT
Organism: Eutreptiella sp. 'Long Island Sound 2002'; assembly: GCA_964036045.1. Taxonomy (NCBI): domain Eukaryota; phylum Euglenozoa; class Euglenophyceae; order Eutreptiales; family Eutreptiaceae; genus Eutreptiella; species Eutreptiella sp. 'Long Island Sound 2002'. The sequence continues at coordinate 21,881,788 of OZ038395.1, forward strand.
GGCCTCGCCGTCAGTTTTACCTTTGGGCTGCACGCTGAAGTAGATCCCGAATGCACATTGGACACACATGCAACTTGTGCCCCATCATCCACATCCCTACCACTGCCCCAAACCTATTTGTGATACACTCATGCAACCCTATGGCCCATCACCCACAGCCCTGCCACTGCCCCAAACCTATTTGTCATGCACTCATGCAACCATGTGACCCAGCACCCACAGCCCTGCCACTGCCCCAAAACCGGTTTAACATGCAATACAACCTTCCGTACAAGCCTTGCAACATCCCTTTTTTCAACTCTGCTGCCACCCACCGATTGCGCACAGCCGGCCAGAACAGCCCCTGCTTGAAACGCTGAACACGGGTGATGACCGGCTTGTCATCGTTGTCCATTTCCACGCGGACGCTAGCCATCAAGAACGCTGTCAGGCATGTCTTCTCATGACCTGATGTGCGGATGCGTACACGCTTTGCGCCCACCGAGTTGGCGGTGCCGCTGGAAACATCTTCAACGCGAATGGGGGTCTCATCGCCATTGACCAGGAATTGGTACTTCCCCTGCCGCACGGCGCGGCTAATGGCCTTCCGAAAGCGTTGCACGAGCGGATTGTCGGATGCCACGTTGATCTGTTTGATGCTGCCAATGCGGCGCGTCGTGAATCGGTGGCGGCGACAAAAGGCGGTCCACCACGTAGACTTCTGAGTGTCTGTCTTGTTCGCCCATTGTCCGTTGCGCTTTGCCATGTATGCCAACACCTATTGCTTGGTGACGATGCAGCCTGCTACGCGACGTTGGCGGATCCATTTCGCTGTCAAGGACTCGGCAACGGCATATTTGGCCTTCTTCCCATAATGCAATGTGCGCTTCGTAGGTTTCGCCTTCGCGTACAACGCGCCCTTCTTTTTCCAACGTTTCAACGTGGTGAGCGGCACAAAATACACTTCGCATGCCTTGCTGTTGTTAGTTTGCCGTGCCAGCTTAGCCGCCTTGACTCGATCACTGTTGAGGCACACGAAAGACCTATTGACACATGGCCGCTTTGCTTGTGGTGGACCATCATCCGAAGAATCCGATGAATCTGAGGAATCCGAATCCGAGGAGTCCGACGACTCATCTTCCTCATCCGAGTCCGAGTCTGCGATCTGAGTTGGATCCAATTCATCAACTGTGTCGGAGTCGTCGGCCAGAGGGGAAAAAGTTGGATGCAAATCAGCACGTGTCCTGCCATCGGATGTAACGGCCCTTTCTTTGACATGGACAGCCGGCAACTCCTCATAAGGTACCTCAAATTTGACGTCGGTCACTTTGTGTGCAGCAACCCTGTCGAAACAAATCAACTTTCTATTGCGCAGGTACTCAATGTTGAGCGTGCCGTCCGGATTCTCGTCCAAAACTCGGCAAGGCACCGCATCCCCAGTACTACGCTTGTACAACGGCATCACCACAGAGGAAATGAAAACCGAAGACAACTGCAGGCACAAAGGACACAGAAGACAACCAACGAATGTACTTTTAGGCAACATATAAGGCAACGGCACGTGTTGTCAAGGTGGCATGCAACTTACCATAAACTCCCATGGTTTCTTGGCCACTGTCACTGTCACTGTCAGTACCAAGAGGCAGCCAGTATACCCCTTCCCGTGAAGCAATCAGTGCAAATAAGTGTCTGTCTGTCTGTCTGTCGGTCTGTCTGTCTATCTATCTGTCTGTGTTGTGTCTGTGTTGTGTTTGTGCATGTGTCTGTATCTTTGTATTCAAGACTGCAACAATCAAAAGACCCGAACTAGCCCCTTTATCTGCTTTGGGGCACAGCACCAGGCAAATTCTAAAGTTCAGGACTGCAACGATCAAAAGACCCGAACTAGCCCCTTTATGTGCTTTGGGGCACAGCACCAGGCAAATTCTAATACTCAGGACTGCAACAATCAAAAGACCCAAACTAGCCCCTTTATCTGCTTTCGGGCACAGCAATAGTCAAATTCTGTGAAAGCAAAGCAAGGCGGAGAATTAGGCATGAGACACACAATGTCACACTCAGGAAACTAGGCAAAAAAGGGCAATTCATGTGCGATTTGGTGAAAAAATCTGAGGGGGGGGGGGCATGTTTCTTCTTTCGAGAGGAGGGGTCGATTGGCAAGGGGGGCCATGTTTCTTCTTTCGAGAGGGGGGGTCCATTGGCATGGGGGGTCCATTGGCATGGGGGGGGTGGTAGGTCAACCATACCCTTGCATTCCCTAAGAATTTCATTCCTCATATGAAAAATTTGCTCGATGGTCATCTGCTGCTTTGTTGGGGCTGCATGCTAATGCTAGGACGGTGCAATGGTTCGCTGCATGGTCACCCATTATCGCTGAAGTAGCGCCACCTATCACTACCACTGCGCCCCCCCAAGTACGACCGGTGGGCAAGAAAGAGTTGCCGCGTCTGGCAGTCTTCGAAAGCGACGGGGATGCCACGCTGCGCACAGGCACTCGCCGAAAAGCCCACGGCGGTGTTGGGGATGGTTTCCGCCCGTGCTCGGGAGGCTTTGACAATGCAATAGTCCCATGAACTTCCCCGGAGCCGCACGTAGTATGTGCCTAGCTGTTTGGGCCCATCTAACCAGGATTACTCCACCTTCCGATAGTCCAATGCGGCCCAAGGCCACAAGGTTGTTGTAATGTGCTCCAAAAGGCCACACAGAATTTGTGGGGAGGGGATTTTGCCTCTAGCCCCCACTGCATGAAGGCCGAGGCCCCAGATTAGAAGCAGCCTGTCCCCTCGTTGGTCTTGTGGCCCAGGCCAGATTCCTAGCTTGCAACATGCACCCTTTAAGCAGTATTCTAGCATCGGTGACGTGTCAGCAACAGCTAACTGGACCTTTGTACTTTGTTATGATTACACCATGTCCCTTTGGTGTCCTTGAAGAGACTCTATCCCAAAGAGGACACCTAGGAGCAGGCCGGGGCGGCCAGCATGTACACATCGCGGAAAGAAGCATTCCTCTCACCAGACTGTTGAAGACGACTTGACCAAAGGTACAACGGCACACAGACTACAACCGTCAGGGAGCCGATTGTGAATTGGTACCAGGAAGAAAGGAACATAACTCTTGCCTTCCTGGGGTCCCATAGAAGTGGAATCGGGTTTTAGCACAACAATGCACTCTATCCTTGCCAAGATTCTGTAGTGGGCAAAATGTAAACAATAAGCAATAGTTGATAGCTGGCATATGACATCTATCGAGTTACACATGGCGTTGAAGACAGATGTTGTTATTTTGAACGCTAAAGACAGGCAACGGTTGTTTGATTGGATGGACATGTCACTATTTTTGCCACCGAAATGCAGACGAGTTCCATGATGTCCAACTGAAGGAAATGATTGGGACTTGGAACTGAGGCGGGCAACCTTGGGCCTTTAGGGGACTTGTGGGTCCTCTAGGCCCCAGTGGCGGTCGCGGCGATCACGGTGATGACCAGCCCCTGGCGTGGGTGCGCACGCAGCAGGTGGCGGAGCTATTTCGAGTGTAGATGCATGCAGCGGTTGGTGGGGTTGTGGGAGACCAGGTCCAATCCATGTCGACTTGCACCCCATACATTGCATTAGCGTCCGTTTTGATATGGGTACCCGTCCGTTTGTGTCGGTTTTGAGTTCTGAGTGTGTCCGTTCTCGTCCGTTTTGGTTTTTGGGTGCGTCCGTTTGCGTCCGTTTTTCCTTTTTGGGTGTGTTTGTGCAGGGATGATGGCCGGCCACATAGAGTGCCGTGGACTAGCATGACACCCCTGCCGATGGTTGAGCGGATAGTAGGAAATGTAAACTGGTTTTACATTTCCGGGGACCGGTAGTCCATTGCATTTCGTCATGAACCACAACTTCAAAATGAATGTAGCGACTGATGATGGCCTCCATGCATTCTTTTGCCATCGCTTTTCAGGCATCGTGTATTGGCAGTTAACTGTTGGCAAGTATTTCCATTCCTGGTGGTTCACAAGGGTGTAGTGTGCCACGTGGGTCTCTTTGAATACGTGGCACATTGCTGCAGCTATTAGCCATAACACGAATGATGGTTTCTTTGATTGGAAGGCCGAAAACGAATAGACACTCACACTTGGAGAACCGGTGTCACTTCCAGACCCGAATTGGGAAAGTTGGCTGACATGGGCATGAATCTTGGTGACCGTGCTGTTCTACGCTCTGCGATGGAGTTCTTTGTGGGAGGACCATGGGCTCCAACTCCTCAACACCGTGTAAACACCACCACCACTGTGGTGGGCTGGAGGTTCCCAAGGCCTCCTTGCATATTGCAGAAGTTGTGAGGGCACGTGGTGTGTTGTAAGCAATGACATGTTTTTCCAGATTGGGTGCGTCCGTTTGCGTCCGTTTCAGTTTTGGGGTGCGTCCGTTTGCGTCCGTTTTGATTTTTGCGTGCGTCCGTAAGCGTCCGTTTGAACGGACGCTAATGCCATGTATGCTGCACCCCCATTCTGCCCCCACCACATTGTACGCCGTCCCCAAGCCATCGGCTAGCTTCACGCGTTCCAAGCCCCTGTGCAACCGCCCGCTAAAGGCAACGCTTGCTAAAGGCCTGCCAATTTCTGCTCTCATGACACGACCCGGCGTGAGCTGCGGATTGTATATGGGTGCAATAGAGCATAGGACCTCATATGCCTGCCACGGACGATACAGGGGGGGGGGGGATGCTTCTGCCCGTAGTAGTGTTTGTGCCACAAGCGGGAGCCTTCGGGCCTACGGCGCTTCTGCCTTTTTCCTTCTGCATGTACAGTATGTGAGGGGGGGGGGGGGGGCGAATGTGTTTAGGCCATGAGCACCCGATGTTGCCGAGGATGACAGCATACGTGTTGTTGCATGATTACCAAATGTAGGTCCAGGCAGGAAACTGACACTGATACCAATCCAAAAAGAGGTTTTGTAGAAACCGAAGTTTGAAACCTGTCTCCTACCAATATTAGTCTGTGTGCCCCCTGGTGCAGTACCCCACCCCACCCACCCACCCACCCACCCACCCACCCACCCTCATCTACTTTGATGGCACCCAGACGTGCCCCAGTGGGCTTTTCGAAGGACCCTACACGCGATGTTGTGTTTGTCCCTGCCCATCACCCTCCCCCGCCCATCTTCCCGTCCCTGCCCATCCCCCCATAACAGCCATCCCCATGTGCTCCCCCTCCTCCCATCTCCTCAGATTGTTGTGAAGTGTGCACCAGGATAGGTGAAACTGAAGAAAATCTCTTCCACACACCATGGCTGCGCAAGAACTGCCCAAGCGCATGCTTGGCGAGCAAATTGACAAGGAGGCTTTCAACAAGACCATTGGCACTGAGTTCCAGACCGCCGCTGGTGAAGTAGAGAAGTTGGAGCTAACTGGGAAGATCATTGGGCTATGCTTCGCATATTGCCCCTGGGATGGACCATTCTTTGATTTCCCTGCGATGTTTGAGACCTACAAGAATGTGAATGCTGCGGGCAAGAAGTTTGAGGTCATATTCGTGTTTGATCCACATGGAATGAAGGAGTGGTCTGAAGTGGTGGGAGAAGAAGGAATCGAAGCAGAATTCAATTCAACATGTGCCGAGATGCCTTGGCTGGCCATCCCAAAAGGCGATCCACGCCACAAAGAACTTGTTGCTATGTTCAAAGAGGCGCGTGTCATTGGGCCCAGAAGCAGAGAATTGATCATGTTGGACGAAGAGCGCAACGTGATCACCGTCATGGGGGCCAAGGCCATGCGGGTTGACAACGAGGGCAAGGGTTTCCCGTGGCACATGGAATGGGTGGCCGATTTTGATCTCGGGTGGACGCCGTATGAAGACATCTTCCAATACAAAGGGTACAGCGTGATCGTGCTCTGCGAGGCTGCCGATGAGAAGACCAAGGCAGCCATCCAACAGGCCTTGACACTCAGCGCCGTGGAAGCTTCCCAATACCAATTCTTGACGGGGAAGTGTTACAGCAGGGCTACAGTCGAGGTGCGCGCTTTGTGTGGGCTGCCGGCCTTTCGTGACACAGACAAGCCTCTCATGATGCTTTTGGATTTGAAATGCGCTGGTTTTCGGGATGAAGGCGTGTTCTATGTGGCCGAGGGCGGCGAGATCACAGCAGCTCGTGTGCAGGCCTTCGTGCAAATGCACAAAGAGCACAATGCGCCAGGCGCTGCCAACCATTCGTTCAAAGGCTTCAAAGGCACGGAATGTGATTTCCCGGCGTACCTTAGCATGTTCAACAAGATTAGGAATGGGCCATGGCCTCCTCCTGCATCCGAGCCCCGCCTCCCGGCTACACAAGGGCCAGAGCAGACAAGGGCTACACAAGGGCCAGAGCAGACAAGGGCTACACAAGGGCCAGGGCAGACAAGGGCTACACAAGGGCCAGGGCAGACAAGGGCTACACAAGGGCCAGTGCAGACAAGGGCTACACAAGGGCCAGTGCAAACAAGGGGGAAAATGCTGCTTGGGTTGGTGGGGCTGGCTGCTGTGGCTTTCGTGGTGATTGGAAGGATTCGAAAGCGCTAGTTTCAGGCTGCGTCACGTTGATGTGTGGCAGTGCCGTGTAGTGGCCATGGCTGGATTTGTGGTGCATTCTGTAGTAATGCCCACGATAAACTTAAAGCATCACTGACACTGGATGCGAATGAAAGCAAAGCACTGGATGGATCACTGGAACAGGCCATTGCTGAGTCAGAAACGGGCCCCTGGGGGTGGACGTGGGCATAACCCCCCCCCACCCCTGCATGGCACGCGGATGGCAAGGCACAGCACAATCCACCGGAAACACGGAGCCTTATGGTCGTGTTCTGAAGGTAGTTTTTGTTTGACCGTTCCAAAGGTGACGCCACTCTGCCCTGGCCAACCTCAGCCCCATCCAAAGGCAAAGCGTCGTAAAATGGTCCTCATGATCGATTGTCACGATTTCAACGAACGTAACCGGCACAATGAGAAGGGGAAGAGCTGACCCAGACAGGCCAAGAAACATTCGATAGCCGCTAACCACAGCGAACTCAAGGCAACATTCGGTCCTCGTCTGAGGGATGCTGCAGTCCAGCAAGTCAATCAATGAACCGAGGTTTGTGGCGATGCCCATATGCCTGTGACACGGGGGTATATGAGAGCTCTGTATCCGTGGCTTTATGGCCTATTTTTGGTCGATGACCAGCGCGAAGAGGAAGCGGTCCTCCACGAAGCCGGGTACATACGTTTCGATAGATTCGTTCATTGTACGTTCAGGAAATGGGCGTCCAGACGACGAATGGACTAAACCAGAACACTGGAGTGTTGGTTCATGCCTCGTCGACCTGTCACCATGCTACGCTGAAATGCGCCCCTGCTCCTGGTGGTTCGTGATGATAGATGCTGCCTGGGTCAACATTCGTATGCACGCAGATCACTTCTATTAGCAATACATGCATTCACAAAAATCTTGCCATGCCCATCCCTAGACATCGCTTTCACACATCCGGTGGTGGTGATTGCACTGCTTGGTGTAGGGCGCTCTGGGTTTCTGACAGTTCAGAGGATCATCCTACCTAACTCATGGGGTGTATAGCCTGCCGCATCAGCAACTTGATCCCCTTTCGCTAAAATTCCAATAATGTGCAGCCCCACAAAATATTTTTCCTTCGCCAAACCACATACCCAAACGCATGCATTTATCCAAACCGGAGGAATTGGGAAGCGGTGGTAGGAGCTGGGTTGGGGGTTGCCTCGCTTGGGTGCGATGGCCCTCGGCAAAAGAACAGCCAGTAGCAGGTAAGAGGGGTTGTATGAGCAGATGTGACATGAGTCAAGGAACTGGCTGATAGGGCTACCAATGAACGGCACGAAGCCACAAAGCCCTCGCAAGCCCCAAGGACATGTAGCAAGTACCATTCACAATAGGTGCTTACCCAGCCACGGAGGGGGGTGGGGGGGCGAGGGCTGGCTGCTGTGTCGTGTCACGTGCCTAATGGTTCGTGTACCAGGATGGGTGGCACCTGTGTCACTTGTGTCACCTGTCGGCTGTGCCGCCATGCCCCGGTACCATCGGTATCATTTTCAACTGTTCCAACCACCGTGTTGGTGAGCATGGCAGGATGGGTTTGTGCAAAAGTGCAAAAGTGGCCTTGTGCATCACCAACCACTCCCTATCTGGGGTTCAGCCTCATCATATTTGCAGTCTGCCGCAGGCTTTTACGGGTGCTCTTTGATCCTGCTTCTTTTCTCGATTCTCTTTTCTCTGTGATCTTTTCTCTATGCTCTAACACCAATAGGTGGGCTCAAGGGAGATACTGCATTGAGGAAACGGGCTGAAGGTGAAAGGTAAAGTTTTTGTTGGATTTTAGCAAATTTTGTTTAATACTTTTGACTATTTTCTTTGATTCTTGTCTCTTGATCTCCTTAAATAGCAACACTGTAAAAATTAAGTTAATTCAGCAACAAGAAACAGTAATATGGAAACCCCCCCCTCCAGACCCTCTCGGCCCCCTTATAAATGGGGTGGGCATCGGGCGGAGATGGGGTGTAGATGAGTGGCAGAGGGGTCTGAGCACACATATTGGACTCTGCCGCGGTCGCATGATTGAGCTCTGCTGGTCTCAGAATGCGGGGAATCCCAGTGCGAACGGGGGTGGCGGCACTGAGCGGACACCGGACAGAGTGCCGCGGCAGCAGCCGCAAGGGCAATTCCTTGGGACACCGGTGGAGGGCGAATGCGACCGGTCGGCCACGGGACAGAGGGAGCTGCCGCGGAAGGAGGCCCTGCGGTGGACGAGGTGCGGCCTGCACAACTGCTGCGCCACTGACCAAAGGGTACGAGCGCACGCGGACTGCGACACGAGAGAGAACACAGACGAGAGCGAAGCGGACCCGACATCGGGAGGCTGTTCAGAGGCCGTGATAGCAAGGCTGTCCTTCAGAGCCAGATTGTTTTGTTAAGGACAGCCCTCAGGGACCACCAACCGCCAACCGCCAACCGCCACCAACCGCCACCACCAACCGCCACCAACCGCCAACCGCCGGCTGCCAACCTTTGAAGTCGAGAACTTCGCATGACCATGAAGCAGAGAGCGTCCCCGTGCCTTTTCGTTTCTGCGTGATGGTGCAGCAGAATGAACGCGGGGTGATTGTGGGCCCTCTGTCCTTTCCACAGCCTAATGCAAGTGGACGTGCTGCCGCTTGGGACGGGGCAGGGCGGCAAGTCCATTTATGACGGGACCGTTTGTTCGTCCTTCGTGGTACGAGTCGGGCTCAGGCCAGTGTTGTTGGTGGACGTGGGGTTCGGCGTCACGAGAACCTGCCTGGCCCTCGCAGAGCACATCCCGGATTGCCTCTTCGTAAGCCACAACCACTCCGACCATGCAGGTGTGGTGGGCGCAGTGGGGGCCGGCACTCTCTCCCCTCATGCGGTCCCCAGGGACGTATTAGAATGGTCATACACCGCAGGAGGAGGGGGGTTTTGACCCCCCCCTGGACCACCCCCTCCCCAAAGTGACCATTGTGCCGCAGGGAGGAAGGGACCTTGGCCCTCAACCCCAGCCCTTGAACACTCGGACAGCAAGCACAGAGAACAATGATCTGTGACACTGAACTGAGAGCAATGAAGACCGTGGGGCAGGCGCGGTTGGAGCTAATTGCGCTGAAGCAAACCTGACCCATTGTGGCCAAAGTGACCATTGTGACCAAATTTACGATGGGGGAAATCTTGTCGGGCCAGTTTTGGTGCACAGTTTTGGGTCCCAGACCCCCCGCCCCCCTCTCCCCCCCTTTCTGATACTTCCCGGGCCATCCCTCCGCCCTCCTTGTTCCCTTTTGGCATTTGGCCTCGAAGTCAGCCAGTCAGTCACTGAGGAGTGGGGGGATTTCCGGCGGTATCCCTTGGGGAGTCCAGATGGGCCACCATCAAAGTGTGTCAAGCAATGTCGGAGGCAGAGGGCCACATGGCGGCGTTCGTTAGACAAGGCTGCGTCGTTCTTGCGCTGTTCCTGAAATTTAGAATTTTGAATTGATATGAATTAGAATTTGATTAATTTGATTAGTTTAAAGAAGTAATTTGAAGAAATTAAATTGGATTGAAATTGGAATTAAAAAAAATTGATAGATAGACCAGACCCTTCCTTCCTTCATCGTTCCTAAAAGTCTTGATGCTGTTCCTACGTCGTTCGGAACGCCGCTACGTGGCCCTCCGACTGATGAGGTTGCCTTCTGCAACGCCGTGGGCCAGCACAGGCACGGCCCTGCACAAGGGGGGTAATGCCTGGTCCAGCACATCCTTTGGGACGTGGTTGTGGATCGTCCCCCTGACACGCAGGGGGGCGCACCGGGCGCTGGGTGCGGACTGTGCGAAACGTAGGCTATCGTAGGCTATTCTGGACCCGTTTTGCCCGTTGGCCAAGGTGACCAGTGTGCTCTGCCCTGGCGATGCCACAGACAATGGCAAAACACAAGCCTCCGGGCGTGGCAGTCTCCCACTGCATCACCTGGTTTCAGACGCAGCGAATCCTCACTGCGTGTCAGATTCCCTGTCACAGTCATCTGTGGGATCATCGTAGAGCTGGACAGCTCTGAAAGGATTCCGAAAGGTCGTCTTGAGTACCAGACAGTGAGCATGCTACCCCCCCCCGGGGGGACCTTCACTTCATGATGACCGCCCCCCCCCAATTGGGGGGGGGCTGGCCTGACATTACGGGGGGGGGGGGGGGATTACAAGGGGGGCCGGGGGGCGCCCCAGCTCATCCGGGTCTGGACCAAAGAAGAAAAATGACAATGGCAACACACGTTTGAAAATGTTCACTCTGCGCCCTTTTGGCGTCCCACGTGCGGGGGCTTTTTTTGGGGGGGGGGGGGCGTGTGGTGCAATGAGCGCGTGCTGTGGTGGCTGTCACGGGGTGCATGCATTCTCGCAGTCCCACGTGGCTGGGGCTAGAAGCATGCTTTGCAGGTGTCACCTTGTGACACAGGATGGGACAATCGTCGCTGAGATGCGCCATGGGAACGTCGCTAGGATCCGGATCAAGAGCAAGACCAATGGCGTCACCGGGGCTTAGACCGGCAGCGACCGTAGCCGGGTAAAGGCAAAGGGCTTCACTGATGACGGAGCTGTAGGAGAGTCCCAGCAACGGATGCCAGCGACGGAGGCCTACGCTGGGATTCCCATGAACCACGTTCTGCGTGCTGCGCCAACGCCGCACCGCTGGCATGCAGGGCGCCCGGGATGCGGGCAGGGTAAAGCGGTTACACCCCCCCACCCTTTAAAAGCACGCAACTGAAATAAAAGCACGCAAGCCGGCGTTTATCAAATGCATCAAAATAAAAGCACGCAGCACCATCCCAGCCTCACTGTCCCTCAAATGAAAACTTAAAGACCGTGAAATTGATTGTCAAACACATGCAATTTATCCACCTCATTGTTTAGTTTTCTTAAGAAAAGCAGTCATAGATAGCTGCTTAGGTGCAGCCTTTGGTTTAGGCTTTGTTGCGGCAGCAGGCCGCACCGCCTCAACCGGTGGCACAAACTGAAATGGCACCCGCAGCTTGGCATGGATGGTAAAAATAAAAGCCAGCAAAGAATAAAAGCACGCAATATAATAAAAGCACGCAATATAATAAAAGCACGCAATATAATAAAAGCACGCGCCGGCTTTTAAAGGGGGGGGGCAGTTTAGCGGGCAACAGCGCCCAATACGTTCCATCCACTACATAAAGCAGTGTGCCCCGCAATGCGGGCGCCAGCATGCGACGCTCCGTAGTGCTCCGCAAGCGCAGTCCCGTTGGGTACACGTGACACCCTTTTGAACTTTTGGGTTCCTGGACATAGAACCATAGAGCGGCCGCCCAGGCTGATGCAGTCTTAGACAGGAGAAGGTGAGAAAGGCGTCGAGGAAGCACCGAGTGCGGAACGTTTCAGGGCAACATTCAGATGGGGCCTGGACAGGGCCACAGCAGTTCCGCGAGCAACAAATTCAGGAAGGGTCACTAGGAGATGCCAAGACAAGTGAGTGGTAGGCAGCACACAAGACGCATATGTGTGGGCAGGACCAGAGCAATTGACAGAGAACGGACGGAGAACGAGGATATAGCGCCAACAGGACCACCGCCGCAAATAATTAGGGAGTGGTCCAGCAAGGGGCACAATCAGTGCGTAGGAAACAAGGTCAGAACGCGCTGAGAGTGAGAACACCAACGGGGCGGGCAGACCACCGCCTTCTGCAAGTGGCGAGACAAAAGCACAAGCACTCACCGCAAGTAGCCCATTTGGCCCAGTTCCCCACATTTCCCCTCATTTCCCCACATTTTTGTTGAGAGGTAAAAGGATATTTTCACCCCCGGAGTTCTGTATATTCAAAATGCTCCGAATGAAACGCGGAATTTGACCCCCCTCCCAAGGGACTTGCTTTAATTTTCATTCCGACCACCCCCCCCCCCTCTGGACCCCAGCAAGGCACAGAACATTGAGATTATCATGTTGATCACAATTGAACCGAGTGTGTCTGGCATGAAGTCAGGATCGTGCTGGTGACATGATGGCTTCTGGACCCGCCCACGCTGCCGGGGGTTGGGATGCGGAACTGCACGGAACACACACACACACACACACAGCCCCAGCCCACCAGAGGTTGTGGCCCAGGCGAGGCCCCCAGAAGCGACCCCGGCGGGTGCCAGACAGGACGGCACACGGTCACTCGCTGTACACTGAACTGATTTTGGTGGCGCCTCGGGCGACCAAGGGGGCCCTGGACCCATGCGGGTCTCCCTCTTTAATATTGTTCTTCCCCTGAACACACACACACACACACACAGACACACACACACACACACACACACACCGTGGCCTGACAACCCCCGCTTTTCGCTCCGGGTCTCCTTTTCACTTCCCCCAAATCGTTCCTCCGCATCATCGCCCGTTCCAAAGCGTTTGTCGTTCGCAGCCGAACTGCCATTCCTTTTGGCCGTCGAGAGCGCGACGCGGACCCTCACGGTCTTCGCGGCCCCGGAAGTGCTGCATCGCCTGCAGACGTACCGCATGCACGAGATGGTGAGCACGGGCAAGGCCATCGAGGCGTTCGCCCACTGGAGTCCTGCGGCGCCGGGCTGCCGCATTGCACTGCCGGCCACCAACCTCTGCATCCGCACGGCCCAGGCCAAGCACTCGGAGATCTCCTTCGGATTTACGCTCGAGACTGAGAGTGGGCGCAGGTGCGCCCCATCCCTCAGCCGCCCCCCGACGCCCCCTCTGTGGCGCAGGCTCATCCCACCCTCCGCACCGCTTGTGTTGCCCATCGCTCGGCGCCCACGCGACACAGGCAGGTCAGAGGCGTGGCGGGGGTGAAGGAGGGAGGGCAGGTAGTCAAGGCGGTCAGGCAGGTGGGCGATGCAGGCAAAGTAGGGCACTAAGAGGGCGCGCCGGGCGCTGTGCGAAACGTAGGCTATTTTCGACCTATTTTCCCCGATGGCCCGGGCCACCGCGGTACCATTCCCCCCCCTTTGTCGTCCCCCCCCCCCCTTGTCGGCCCCCCCCCCTTGTCGTCCCCCCCCCCCTTGTCGTTCCCCGCGGGGGGGGTGGGGGACCGTCACTTGGTCAACCCAAAAATTTTCGTTGCGGCTCATTGTGTTGTTGTGTAGGTGACTGTGTTGTGGGGCACTGCCACTTGTATCCCTTGCACTCATGGCAGGACATTTTGCGCACTTTCGCTGAAATGGAACTTGATAGCACAACCATGTTTCCCCCTGGGACAAGTGTGATGTTTTACACCAAAGCCGGTCAAGGAGTAGGTCTCCGTACATTGGCAGCCCTTTGAACACATCCTATGCTGAATTTTTTCGTTTTATGCTGCAATTTCTGTGCCTGCAAATGTGCGTGTATGGTGGTAGTGCGGTCCCCCCAGGGGGGGGTAGGGGGACCGTCACTTGGTGACCGTCCCCCAGGGGGGGGGGGTGGGGGACCGTCTTCCCTGGGGTGGGGAAGGACAAGGGGGGGGGGGGTACCTACTGTGTTCCCATACACCGGACTGCTCAGAGTGTTACTCAGTCCAAAAAACTCAGCGGTGGTCCAAAAGCCCCGCACCAAAGCGGCGGGGGCCCCGGTGGTCCCCAAGCAGCGGAGGCCCCCGCGCCCTGCCCCCCTCCTGTTGTCCAGCGCCTGCCCCGCGAGTGGGCAGGTGCATGATGTCGTTCCCGTTGCCGAGAGAGGCCAGCCCGCATCGCGTGGGAGGGGGCACCCAAACTCGCGTGAGTTGTTGGAACAGACATCAGAAGCACACAACAACCAAGGCCCCATAACTGCAGGGCGTAGTGGGACACACATCTACAGCTCATGACTGGGCGACCTGAAAATTGCTCTGCGGGGGGGGGAGGGGTGACATGGACGCCCGCCGAAGGAGGGGGGGGGGGGTTGGAGAAATGGGGTTCCGTGTCGGCCCCTTTGTTTTGTGTAAGAACGGATGTTGGCGCCGAAGGCACAGGAACACAAAAATTTGGCCGGAAAAGCTTTTTTCCACCAATAATTTCCCCCCCCCACATTTGAGTAGTCAAAATGATCAGCGCGACGTGGGTATCATTTTGAGCCATAGATGTTGGGTTGACCCCCCCCCCCGGCACAGTCGGGCACCCCCGCCCTGAACCCCCCCTCCCGTCACGGCGGCCAAGGAGGGGGGAGGGGGGGTTGGGAAAATGGGCTTCCGTGTCACCCCCCCCCCGCAGAGCAATTTTCTTCCCGCCCTGCCTGGGGCCCACCACAACGCCCTGGTAGAACAAATAGTGGAAGCACAACACGACCTGGGCCCCACCGTACAGCCTTTGGTGGAACAAATAGTGACCACGTCAAAACAACGGATGTTTCACGCTGGAAATGCCAGATTGCTGTCTGGATCTGCTGCTTTTGCCTTGTGGACGTAGCCCCCGGTGGTGCGTTTTCAGGGGGTCACATGAAGGCTGTCTTACTGTCGGGCACTGTGCACGCTGGGGATCTGGGCAGCAGGGACCAGGGCTGAGAACAGAGAAAGAGGAAAGGCCGTTGCGTGTTGCACGCGTGAGTGGGACGTGTCGGAGTGTATGTGGGGGGGGGGGGGGGGGCACACCAGGAGGGACACTGGCGAGCACAGCAAACAAGGAGGAGGGCCACAGCAAGGCAGGAGAGGCGCGGATGGTGGAGCGTGCACATGGGAGGCAGCGACAATAAAGGGGATGGCTGGGCCAGCCAGCCCCGGCGTTACCGGGTGCCAGGGCAACCCCTGCTCAACCGGCATCAGGTGGGGGGTGTCTCCCGCAGCCCAGATGGGCTGTTTGCGCAACAGGAGCGGGAGCCCATCAGGGGCAGACCAACCGTGAGGGGGAAAAGGACATATGGTGGACGGCCTGGACAGCGCGTGGAGGAACAGGGCACCTGGGCCTCACGCACACAGAAACACAGCGAGGCAGGCTATGGACGGCCTGTGGACAGAGGCGCGTGGACAGCACAAACAGTCAAACGACCCCCGCAACAACCAGCACAGCCCCAATACGCCAACTATTGGGCGCCACTGACGCGCAAACGGCACATCCCGCCACATTCAGCACAGCCCCAACACACCAACTACTGGGCTCCGCGAACGCGGAAACGACACCAGCAAGAGCACCGGCCGCAGCGGCCGACAGAACGCGGCGACCCGACGCAACATGCGAAGGGACGAACGGGTGACTGTCCAGGGCCCCGTAAAGGAGCAACAACCAGACGGAATGTCACACAGGGGGGGCAATAACTAGCACAACCCCCAGTACCCCAACCACTGGGCTCCGCGAACGTGGAAACGACACCAGCAGGAACACCGGCTGCAGTGGCCTACAAAACGCATTGACCGTGCTGGACCACTCCCTAATTATTTGCGGCGGTGGTCCTGTGCATGTCATTGGCGCTATATCCTCATTCTCCGTCCGTTCTCCGTCAATTGCTCTGGTCCTGCCCACACATATGCGTCTTGTGTGCTGCCTACCACTCACTTATCTCGGCATCTCCTAGTGACCCCGACGCAACATGCGAAGGGGAGAACGGGTGACTGTCCAGGGCCCCGTACAAAAACCGCAACACGACAGAGCGTCACACGGGGGGGGGGGGGGGGGGCGGGGGCTGAGGTGGGGGAGGGGGGGATGACATTTTTGTGTCTTGTAGGCTGCTCGGGTGGACCAGCGACAGCGGATTTGACAGCGCTTTGTATCAGCGCCTTCTGTTTGGCGATGGGGAGGGCGGGTCCCCGACCGCTGTCCTGCTCGTTGATGCCCGCGTGAAGGGCAACGCGGAGCACGCCGGCCTTGAGGAGGTCAAACAGTTCCAAAGGTGTGCAGTGGTGCACTGGCCCGCCCCATTCCATTGCAGGCTCACGCGGCGTGTTTCGCATCGCATTGTGTCGCGCCGCGCCGCGCCGCGCCGCGCCGCGTGCCCCCCAAGCGGGCGTCCACGCGGCCACTCTTGTATCCCCAGAATCCTCTTCGGCCGCTCCATCGGCCCGTCCATGGCAAATTGTTCCCTCCCCTCGTTCCCTCGCAGGTATGACACAATCCCTCGCAGGGCCCTGGCAGTGTAACGAAGCTGCTTGCCAACAATGATAACAATCCACCAAAAAACTGGGCGAAATCGAAATGTTTGACTAACCCCACCAAGTACCCTCCAATGCCATATACATCGAGCCCCTGGACTTCCACTCAATAACTCAGCACCGCCAGAGGGAGGGGGGGGGGGGTCCACCCACAAGTTGTTGGGTAAATTTCTGCCTCGCACTCAGGGCAATTATGCGGCAGTCTCTATCCTGTACTTGCGCCGCACCCTGTTCCGTTGTACCTGTCCATGGCCTTTACAGGTTCTCCAAACAGAATTGGAACCCCCGTGCCCATGGCGTGACCTGCAGGTTCAGGGCGGGGGGGGTCGGGGCATACGGCTGGGAAGGTGAAAACAGCCAGGGTTCAAAGAAATGACGGCAGGCTGCCCCAAGGGGGGTGGCCGGTCCGAATCCGGACACCCACCAAAATTTCTCGAACCCGCTTTTCTGCAATTTGAGATTTTAGGGAAAACTGCCGGCGCCGCGGGCGCCTAAATTTTGTTTTCAGCCTTTCGCGAGCAGTGGTGTGACGTGGTATGAGCAGTGGTGTGACGTGGTATGAGCAGTGGTGTGACGTGGTATGAGCAGTGGTGTGATGTGGTATGACAAGTGGTGTCAGGCGGTATGACAAACGTCGGTGTATTTTGGTGCAGTGTTCGACCATGACAAAGCAGCCGTCAACTCCAGAAAGACAGTGCACAGAAAGAGCGGACGAGAAACACGTGCTGCACGATGATGCAGAACGAATCTGCTCCCACCCAACGGCACCGCACGCACCATTAGACACGACCTGTTTGCAACGCCCTACCCCCTGTGAGCGTGTGGTAGCCGTCCCATCCTGCCACTGTGCATGATTCTCAGCCATTCGCCTTTCGTTCATACCTGTGCATTGCATGCCAACTCTTAAGTGAAGTCTGGACAGAAATACAGATTTGCTGTGAAAACTACAAACCAGAAATCTGTGTGTACCGCCACATATGCAGATCGGGGCTGGCCGCCCGGGGGGGGGGGGGGGGGCTGTTTGCGCAACAGGAGCGGGAGCCCATCAGGGGCAGACTAACCGTGAGGGGGAAAAGGACATGTGGTGGACGGCCCGGACAGCGCGTGGAGGAACAGGGCACCTGGGCCGCACGGAAACACAGCGAGGCAGGCTATGGACGGCCTGTGGACAGAGGTGTGTGGACAGCAAAAACAGTCAAACGACCCCCGCAACAACCAGCACATCCTCAATACGCCAATTATTGGGCGCTGCTGACGCGCAAACGGCACATCCCGCCACATCCAGCACAGCCCCAACACACCAACTACTGGGCTCCGCGAACGCGGAAACGACACCAGCAAGAGCACCGGCCGCAGCGGCCGACAGAACGCAGCGACCCGACGCAACATGCGAAGGGAAGAACGGGTGACTGTCCAGGGCCCCGTAAAGGAGCAACAACCAGACGGAATGTCACACAGGGGGGCAGAAGAAATCAGCCATTGTGTGAGATCTCCGCAGCGGTGTGCAGCTTGATATGCGGGTCACTTGAATAGGTTGTGCATGCATAGAACAGCCAAGTGCAACGGCCACCAGGAGAGAGGGAAATACCGAAGAAAATAAAGGTGATGTTTGTAAATTCTGTCGTGCAAATACATTTGACCCGCAGTTGTTAATAACTTTGCAAAGCGCTCCGCTTTTTGAAACGTTGCATCAATGATGTATCCGAATTGCTGGAGTATTGAGAGCCTCCAGCCTTGTACCCTCTCTGAGCAGCCCCGGGCGGACTGGGGGAGGGGATCTTCGATGCCCCATGAAACGGGGGTCAGCCAAGGATTAGTCCCTGGGGCCTCGGTGCAGTGGAACCGCATCGAACCTCGGCTTTGCCTCTCTGCTGCAGCGAAAGGCGCCCATGACACGTCACTGAAGAGCTTTCCTCTTTGACTTTTGCTTTGCCCTTCTGCTTCGTGCCGGACGGTGCACACGCATCCGTATCCCGTGGCGCGGGGGGGGGGCATCAAGGCTCAGTGTGCCGGTTGGCACTGTTGAGGGGGTACGAGGGGGGGTGGGGGGGTCATCGGAGCAGTAGGAGTCGGAGGTGGTGGGAGATGGGGGCCGCTGGGTAGCCAGCGCCCTCCCCGTGACCTCGGTCACTCCCTTTGGCACCGCCTCCACCGCAGCCGATGGTCCCATCCTTCGGTTCCTCAGCTCTGCCGCCCAAGTGCGCGATGGCGTTGGCTCTGATCGCAGCGTTTTGCACTCGGTTTCTCTCACCTCCAAAAGGCAGAGCCTTAAGAACGGGGCCCGCACGTTCCACATCGTCGTCCTGTGCGCAGGGGGCGTATGGGGGGGGGGGGGGGGTACGACACATGCCGCCACCCCAGGCCCGTCACGGGCGTTGGGCCTGACCGACCCCCACACCTGCGCCTGCCCACTGCACCACCGGCCCGAGCCTTCCCCCGGTCCGGCCCTCGCTCGTCGCGCAGCGCCCTCCCGGACGGCACGCGGCTGTTCGTCAACGGCTACGGGAACGCCAACGACCGCGCCGACGTCGAGGCTGCCGGGCTGCAGCCTCTGATTTCCGGGGACCCGATTTGTCTGAGTGCGCCGCGGTGATGCGGACATGGGCAGGGGCTGCGGCCGCCCCCGGAGGAGGGGGGCCTGGGGACTCGGGTCCCGGGGGGGCGTTGTTGCGGGGCAGTGCCCGCGGGACGACAGGCCCCGTGCGGCGCTCGATGGGGCCGGCGCGGACATCGCGGCCGATGCGGCATTCAGAGCGCACGCGCGCACGAGCGGAGTGCCTTCCGGGGGCTCCGGGGGGCGCACCATTGCTCATGTTGACGACGGCCGCACTCCAGAACGCGCGAGAGAAGGTGCGTGCACGCGGCGGAGCACTGCCGGGGGGAGTGCGTGCCCGAGCAGTACAATGATGTGCGTTTGTCCTTGGTCTCGAAATGATACGTCGGGGCTGCCCCTGGACATGCCAGCCCTCCTCTGGGCTTTTTCACCCCCTTCTGGCTGGGCCCGAGGCCATGCTGCACAATGAACGAGGTGGTAGATGCCCAGAACCGCAGTTGTGGGAAAGGGCCCTCCGAGTTTTGGAGTGGATGGCATTGTAACGCAGGCCTGTCTTGTTGGTTCCCCTTTTTGGTGGTGGTGGTGGTGGTGGGGGCAGGGGTGCGTCAGTTTGTGAGCGCCGTAGACATGCTGACGTGTTGGGCAAAGAGGTGTTCAGTGCAATGTCCCATTGTGCGACTGGTCACCAAGTGGCCTGATGGCAACACTATCAAATGTGTTGCAAGGTTTCGGTGTTTGGAAAACACAATGCAATGGCCAACCCCCCCCCCCCCGGCAGATTCACGACTGGCAGCTTTGCAAAAGGCACACACTGCTGGAGGCCACAAATGTGTTTCTCAATACGACCTGATTGAACCCACGAGTTGAAGCTAGTTGAATCAACTCGGGGGGGGGGGGGGAGGGGGGGGGGGGCAAACGCACAAACGGCACACCACGCCACATCCAGCACAGCCCCAGCGCACCAACTACTGGGCTCCGCGAACGCGGAAACGACACCAGCAAGAGCACCGGCCGCAGCGGCCGACAGAACGCAGCGACCCGACGCAACATGCGAAGGGGAGAACGGGTGACTGTCCAGGGCCCCGTAAAGGAGCAACAACCCGACGGAATGTCACACAGGGGGGGGGGGGTTGATGTGAGCAATCATTTCACCCCAAAGCACGTGCAGTTGGTATGTGCAAACAGATCCCTCGCTTTTTTATCAAAAACAGACCCAATTTTACCAAACCACCCCCAGAAATGTACCCGACAGATATGGAACTATCTGGAAAAAAGACCCAATCTTTACCAGATACCTCCCCCAAATTACCACAAGCCCCCTGCCACTCCCACCGGAAAACATCCAATTTCCTACCAAGCTCCCAACCCCCCCCCCCTTTGCTTTCCCACCAAAAAAGGCCAACTACCCCCCCCCCCCCCCCCCTCCCGCGCTCCCAACTCTTACAAAAAACTCCAGACCCCCCAAAGTGCCTGGGCAGCCCTCCCACACACACACTCCCACACACACACACACACACACACACGTGCTTGCACATGCTTGCTGACCCTAATGTCTGTCCCAAACCCGAAGCTGTGGACCTGTGTGCTACCTGTCGGCCTGCCAACAAGGCCCTTCGAACTCGGAGCACATGGTTTCGCTGATGAATTGTAGGGTCTCTAGGCCTGTTGAACGTCGCAGTTTGACTTTGATTTGACGCGCGCGCGCACACACACAGGCACGCACACACACGCGCGCGCGCGCATGATCACAAGAGGGGGCAAGGCCGGCAAGACAGACACACACACACACACACGCACCTAAGAACACTCCCACCCCCGCTCATTTCAACAACAAAAACTGGGCACCAAAGCATGTAAAAGGCAATGCTGCAGTGTTGCAACAACCATCAGCTCAAGCAGACAGGCTGCAGCGCCGGACACTTGGCATAAGAATAGCATACTGTTGCATCCATACAAAGACATGTTTGGGCCTGGAGTACTCAAAACACAACACGGCAAAGAAGGGGGGGGGGTATGAAAATGGTCCAGGGCTGCCCCCTGGTGCCAAATAGATGTGGCAGAGGGTTTGGGGGGGTTTGCAGGCATGTCAAATCACCCGAGGCTGTCAAGTGGGGCTACATAACCTCTGGCTCCCCAAGTGGGGCTACATAACCTCTGGCTCCCCAAGTGGGGCTACATAACCTCTGGCTCCCCAAGTGGGGCTACATAACCTCTGGCTCCCCAAGTGGGGCTACATAACCTCTGGCTCCCCAAGTGGGGCTACATAACCTCTGGCTCCCCAAGTGGGGAAGAATGAAATGTTTTGGGGCTTCAACAATTCCCTCCCTCTTGGACCAGCCACAGCTGAAGCCCCCCAAAAAATCCCCCCGTGAATGTACCAACCTCCCTCTCTTAACGCACTGAACCCCCCCCCCTTACCACCACATACACCAACCCCCCCCAAAAAAATGAACCCTCCCCCACCCCCCCCCCCAAGAAATGTACTAAAAAAAAACCCAATATGCACTAAAAAAGAAAAGCTAATATGTACCAAACTCTGCCCATTGCAAAACCACACACAACTTTCCGAGAAATGGGGCTTCTTATTGCTCCATGGCCCCACACTTCCCCAGAAGTGACGTTGAACAACACACAGGTCATACAATAGACATGATACTGCACTCTCAGAGAGCCTACTTGCATGGGTTTCATGGAACACCACACCCCGCAACCCAACCACCCGCCCCTGGGGCTGGAGGGAGGGTGGGGGTATACAACTGTATTCCACTAAGTCCAAGCCTATTCTGAAACACATGTGCAACAGTTGATTGCTATTTGCTGAATGTGTCCCACCAGCCCAAGCCTGTCCTGAGCTTATCCTGATCCACATGTGCTGCAGTTGATTCCCATTTGCCACCGTGTTTGTGAGGCATGTGAAGGGAGGGACACGGAGCAACATCGGAGTCACAGGACAAGCCCATTGACCTGAACACAACAAATCAACAAAACAGGAAGCGTTAAGAATGTGTTGCCTCAGAGAGGGGGGGGGGGGGGGGGGGCTGGAACTAGAATTGGGGTGGTGTCCGGATGAATCTTTCCAACCAATAGATGTTTTGTATTACATTTTAGATGTTTTGTATTTTTTAGAGGTTTATTTTTTTACGGCGTCTAAAAAAATTTCGCGTCTAAAAAGATATTTTCCTTTTCCAACCTCCTATACGTTGAAATGATGTGGCGCGTTGTTGCCGCTTGCTCGTCCAGTCCCCTCGATTTTGGTGACTGGATGATTGTACAAAGTGCATTTCCTTCACCTTCAAATGCAGATGCTTATGATGAGCCTCTGTGTCGAAACAGATGCCTGCTCCAGGACCATTTGTGCATATCATCACCGGACTACTTTAAGCATTTGGGTGTCCTCCCAATTGGTCCTCCATGGCAACGACCAGCCTGCTCTCTGTGCCCCCCATGCCTGTTTCAATGCGTATAGAGCGTCAGACGGTATTGCAGACGGCCCACCCCATCTTTGGGCATGGAATACAGCAGCTCCAGGGTGCACAGCCTGGAGAGACGGGGTATGCACCAATTGTTTTCTGGCCACCCTCGCCTTCAGGGCCGCCGTAATGGGGACCCCCAGCGGGTCAACGAGGGGGGGGGGGGGGTTGAGGGGGTCCTGAGATACATTTTGATGTACGTCTCATGGGGGAAGGGGGGGGATGATTCATCTAGGCCACTTTGCGGCGCAGGTGGTGAGTCATCACAGGCGCTTAGACTAGCATCTTTGGACTGGCCTGTCACGAGAGCTCTTTTTCCAGACCCCTCCCTCATTGCATCAGAGAGTTGTGCAATGTGCAAATGTGCATGATGAAACACTGTTCTGGTACGAAGGTTGTCCGGCAAATTCTATTGCCTTCGGCAAGTCCACCTCGCAGAGAATCTACCCCAAGTCTACCCCAAGCAACACACACCCTAACTAGGGCAAAAACTATATAAATACAAGCTAAAATATGCTTTACATAGCTTGGATGGTCATTTTAGGTGGTCACAATATCAAAAAAATAAGTTTCAAAAACTTCGATTTTTGAGCTGCCTAGGGTGAAAAACTGCATAAGCAGGTTGTGTACCAATCCCTTGGGAGACCCCCCCCCCCCCCGGACCTAATACACAAATAGGGTGAAAAACACGCAAATACGGCCTAAAACATGCTTTACATATCTTGGATGGTCATTTTAGGTGGCCACGAGATTAAAAAACCAAGTTTTGAAAACTTCGATTTTTGAGCTGCCACGGGTGAAAAACCGCATAAGCAGGTTGTGCACCCATCCCTTGGGACCCCCCTCCCCTTGACCTAATACCCAAAACAGGTAAATATGGCGGAAAACATGCTTTACATAGCTTGGATGGTCATTTTAGGTGGTCACAATATCAAAAAGATAAGTTTCAAAAACTTCGATTTTTGAGCTGCCTAGGGTGAAAAACTGCATAAGCAGGTTGTGTACCAATCCCTTGGGAGACCCCCCCCCCCCGCCCTGGCCCTAAGACACACATAGGGTGAAAAACACGTAAATACGGCCTACAACATGCTTTACATACCTTGGATGGTCATATCATGTGGTCACAATATCATAAAACCAAGTTTGTAAAACTTCGATTTTTGAGCTGCCCAGGGTGAAAAATTGCATAAGCAGGTTGTGTACCCATCCCTTGGGAGACCCCCCCCCCTTGACCTAATACCCAAATGGGGTGAAAAACATGTAAATACAGCCAAAAACATGCTTTACATACCTCGGATGGTCATTTTAGGTGATCACAATATCAAAAAAACAAGTTTCGAAAAGTTCGATTTTTGAGCTGCCCAGGGTGAAAAACTGCATAAGCAGGTTGTGTACCGGCCCACTCACGAGGCCATTATTGGTGGAAACAGTCATTTTGCGTCTTTGGCACGGGTTGTGACCGGCTCTCAGCAAGGCTACAGACTGCAAAAAACGTCTTTTCGTATCCTAGTAGGCATATACTCTCACAACATTCCCACTCACACCCCTCAGGGTGGGTACCACGGGGTCACCGAGGTCGCCAAAACCGCCAACAAAATGGCTGAAAAAGTGCATAAACTGCATAAGCGCTCGTCCCACTCCGCCTCATACAAACCCTACGGAGTCGGGACCCGGAAACACTTTTTCGGCTCAAAATCGAAAAAAACCAAAAGATTCATGATTTTCGACCCAAAAAAAGGGGGTCATTTTTTCGACATTTTTGACCCCCCCCAACCCCCCCCACCCCCCCCCCCCCCCTAAAAAGTGGGTTTCAAGTGGGGGGGGTCTGGGGGGGTCCGGACCAAAAACTCATTGGGGGATGCGTTTATTGGACAAAATAATGAATTTACAAGGGGTTAAACTAACAATTCAACCCCTTGGGGTAGGGTACGCGAATAGGCCCCAATGGGGGGGTATGTGGCGTTTTCCCCTATATACGCCTGCCTGGCTTTGATCCAACAACCTCTGCGAGGTGATTTTGCTTTTTCCAAACATTATTGGGGACTACCTGGGGTATAGTCCCATACTATTTTTTGCAATCAATGTTCACTTTAAGGTCCGTACTGGACCGTATAGTCCCATACTATACATGACAAAAGTGGGGATGGCGGAGAATTGGTGTGCACTGGGGTTCTATATATTTAAGCCCCTTTTCCAAGGCCCTATGGTTGTATATTCCACATTCAGTATTCCGTCACGAATCTGGGCATGGCCAACAGCTGCTTGCATGGGCTGAAGTAGTGGAATATTGGCTTGTGCACGGGGTCGTTTGACCCCCCCCCCCCCTAGTAAGAAAAAGTCACTGCCATGTCTTTCTTGGAGGGCTTGATCCAGGCCAAGCCCCCCTTAAAACCCTTTTGTTGATGCTAAGACTAACTTAAGTATTTTAATCCCTCTTTTGAAGCCTAAAGTACGCTTTCTCAAAGTAACTAGGGTTGTAACCCTAGCCCCCCCATGAAGTTCACCCCTACCACTCAACTGAGCGGAGGTACCTTCCTTCATGGAGGATGTACCGAAATAAAATAGGCATTTCATGCTTTAGGCCTTGGAGGTTAAGCCTAGTGGTCTCCCACCCCAAGACCCCTATACTCAATTGTTTCTACCACTTATTGTGGTTCTACTTTTTAACTGTTTCTGAACTCAGTTGCTTGGCCAAGTCATTTTCTGTGTTGGCCTGACACCTATGCCCCACATTCCTAACCAGCACCATTTCACCCAAAAGAGTGCACATGAAGTGCTTGATGCTATCTTGGAGGCTAGAGTCAGTCCAGTTTTCATATAAATCTTTTGTATTATCCATTTGTGATTGAATCTTTGTGTTTATACCTGCTTTGTCTATCTGCAGCCCTTTTGTGTTACACTGGATTTCAAATATATTCATTGATTCGATCCACATCCTGTTCTTGCTCTACTTGCTGCTTTGGTTTGGGTTTCAACTTCAAAACCTGCAGGATTTCATCAAAATATCTAGGGCACTAATCAAGGACATCTTTCCGGTAGCAGAGACAGTCCTTTGTGACCTTTGGAACCGACCCTGAGAAGAAGTGCAGCACACAAAGCTCAAAAACAAGTTCATCATGTCCACGCCAAGCGTCAGGACCTGGCCCATAAGAACTGTCCAAGTACAACTGGGCAGCATGGCCCACCCTATGAGTGAACCACCTTACCGAGCTCCACATCTCAGTGTCGCATCTGGGTCTCAAGGAGATCCAGATCGCAGAAGGGCGGAAGAAAGTACAATCCTTACCACCGAGGCCTTAGCGGCCCACGGTGGAGACAGCCTGCATCATCTCCGCAGGCGCGTAGCAGCCTCAGTCTCCCAATCTGCCTGTCCGGCATCATCCTCAACAGCGATTGGAGGCCCTGAGGAATACGAGGAACTGAGGAAGAAGATGGATGAATACATCCTCCATGAGGAGTACTACAAATCAATTCGTGGAGAAGACGGGGAGGAGCCATTGGCAGTACACGGATCCAGACCACGTACAGACCTAGGGTGCTACACGCACTCTGGCCCGTCGTCCGACAAAGCCGAGACAGCATCCCTGCCAAGACGACCGAGACCCGAGTATCCCAGAGCATGTTGTCCAACCCCAAGGGCTCCCGAAGTAGGCCCCACTCAGGTTGAGGGACAACATCATCCAAGGCCAACCTACGGTGCCCTGGATCATACGGCCGAACTGCTCGCCAAACTTTTGGCTGCATCAGAAGATCCAGATGTAACGGCCCTATCGGAGGCCGTTCAGGCGAAACTGGGTATTGCAGAACCCTTACCCAAGCCAGAGTTGTCCTCCCCCTCCCCCGGACTAAGTACCCTGGCCGATGATCTTAAGAGATCAAGGGTCTCAAGGCTCTTGCCTAAGGTCACCTGCCCCAGCCCCTTTCACCCCCGTGCCAAGACAGTCCCTATCGCTGAACTACAGGACGTGCCTGTGACAGAGACTGAGAAAAGAGGGCTGTCAGCCCTGGCACCTCTTGCCGGCGTATCACCTTCTGGCCTAATTCCGGGGGGTGCGAAGACGGGCAGACCTATTGCCCAGGCGAACATCCAGCTGGAACTGCCGGAGTTCAACCCCAAAAATCTGCCCGAATGGGCAGAAGAATTGCTGTGTTTCTTTTGCTGACTGGCCAATCCCATGTGGATGTGGCCACCAAATGCTCACTACTGAAACGCTCATGCAAAAAGAAATTTTTGCAAAAACAGGTGAAACAGATTGTGAAAACCTGTTCCACCTGGGCAGAGGTACTCCAGAGGTTGGAGAAAACTTTCTCAGTCTATGGGACTGACCTCAGTGTGCGCACACAGATAGAGGAGCTACCTATGCTCCCTGAGTTTCCTTCCGCTGCGCGAATCTCTGAATACGTGTGCGACTTGGAGTATCTGTTTTTGCGGATGAACGTGGGCTCCTACGGAGCCACTGAGCCCCACTTGTGGCTCATGAGTAAGATCCCCCAACGTACGTGGGATGATTGCCGCTCTACCTCTGAGAGGAAGAGTCTGACCCACTCGTACGATGAACTGGTGGACTTCCTGATTCAGCTAGCTCTTGAGAGGGAGAATGACTCCCACATGGAGAAATTCCTCAAGAAGCACTTGGGTCGAGGGGGTAACCCTACCCGCGAACGTGGCGGAGGGAAAGGGTCTAAAAATCCCACTAACGCCAACCAGGGAGGTGGTAAAGGAAGGGGTAACCTACGTGCCATGAATGAGGTTAAACCTGAGGCAGGTACACCCCCTTTGTTCTACTGCAAAACTGTCAATGACAAGGGGGGACCTTGTCATGCCCCTGACTGCGATCAACGCAGTAGCGGTATGCTGCAGATGAAACGACAGCAGCATACCAAGGATGAGAAACCTGTGACCCATCAGGATCATTTCAGGTGTACCATCACCTGTGGCTATTGTGGCAAACGTCGTCACTACGAAGACGAATGTCACATGAAGAAACGCGAGAGTGATAAACTCAAGCGTCAGGAGGCCGAACGCTAGAAGACCCAAACACCCACCAAAAACCCCCAGAATGGGGATAAAGGTGGTAAAGGAGGTGGCAAGGGGGGTGGCAAAAATGGAACCCCTAACCCCCAGAGGCGCTCATCAGTGCCCGTTGCTACACCCACTCCTGCTGCTACACCCGCTCCTGCCGCAGGTGATCCCAAGAAGCGCCCCCAGGGGGATAACGCTACCCTTGAGGGGAAAAACTCCAAGAAGAGGCACTTGGCCTGGATGGCTAGGTCCCTCATAGCTGCAGGGGTGGATGTCAAGTTCCCTGATGAGGAGTAGGGGGGCGCCTCCGAAGAGGAGGACTTGGTTTTCTGGATCCTCGTGAAAATCGGGGATCAAGTTTTTCGAGCGGTGCTTGACACCGGTGCAACACTTTCCATAGTGGCCCAGAGCCTGCTAAAGACTTTCAAGAAAACTAAGACCGTGGCCATAAGAGTAGGGGATGGGCGTACCATCCATTCTTTGGGGGGGGTCGATGTGACTATATGCCTGGGCAACGAAACCGTGACCCAACACTGCGGAGTGCTGGACACCGACGCCTTTGACATCGTCATTGGTAGAGACTTCCTACGAAGAAACCCCCAGGTAAAAATGCTGTCTCTCCAGCGCCCCTATTCTTTGCACTGCGACTTTGGCAGTGGGCTGTTCTCCGTACCTTTGGAGCTATCAGGACGAAAAGAGTCTGGGCTGCGCTACGCATCCAAGACTAACTATCGTACTGAAAACTACCAATTGGCCCGTCACGTTCTTGAAAATGGACTGGCGGCCCTTCAGGTAAACCTGGATGAGATCCAGGTGGAATTGTTTGCGAGCCAACAACAGCACATCATGCCGTTGTACTGCTCAAAACAATTGAACAATGCTTTCCGTTTCTTCTGGAAAGCAATGGGCCTAGCGTATGCTAACCCTCCCTTCTCCCTGCTCGCGAAGGTTCTAACCAAAATAGCTTATGAGGGAGGAAGGGTTGTCATGTGCACCCCTGATTGGGGCTGCTCTGGTGAACATGCTTACTGGCGCCGTATGCTAGATCGAATGACCGTGGGAAGAGTGCAACTCCCCGACGGCCCCATCTATGTGCCTGAGGACTCAGACACAGCTATGCAGGCCCCTGAATGGGCCAGTTTCCTGTCCATCGTTGATGGATCTCTCAATCTTGTACCCCTGTGTGACCTAGACCAGGTGCTACTGAAAGAGGTCATGGCCGAAAATCGTGGCCTGACCCTTTCTGATCTCAAAAATCGATCTCCTGAGCACCTATCTGCCACAGTTGCAGGGTGTGAGTCTCCCGATGGCTATCTGGAACCTGCAGCTGTAAAGGAGGATGCTGACGACCAACTGTCTGAGATCGCCAGCACTATTCCTCATGTTGATCCCAGCTGTGTTGACCTAAAACACAGTGCCTTCCTAGCCCAGCTGTTGCTGGGGGAGGTAGATCTAGAGTCAACCTCCGAGCCCGCTTCCCCTGTTGGGAAGCCAGTGCTACACATGCAGCCTATGCACACAGGTGAACCCGTGGCCCGCATTGCTGATGCTCTGGCGCGGCTTGCTGCTAATAACATGCCATCGTCTGAGCATGACACTCAGGAACTCCGGCGGCTGTTGTACCTGAAGGCCGAAGGTATTGAGCGCCAAGAGCGGCTGCAATACCTCAGACAGACCTGGAAATCCTCCATCTGGTCTGAGCAGGACAATGATTCCTATACAGTGCCTGATCCTGAGATACCGCTAGTGTATTCTCTGCACTATGGGCAGCAATGTCCCCCTGAGTGGGACGATGGTTCTGTGCCTGCCGAAACTGCTGATCGGCAGAAAAAGAAAGAACATGGAAACAGCAACCTCCATGCTGAGGAGGATTTCCTGCAGAAACTCGAGAGTCTTAACCTTGACCCCCGCCTGAAGAAACTGCTGATAACCTATGAGGAGGTGTTCGGCGCCTTACCGCCTCCCCTCTCTTGTAAAAAACTGGTCCAGATGGACCTGAAACTGAAACCTGAATTTGAAAAGACGCGAGTGAGGCGTCGTCCCTATCCCGCTCCACAGGAACAGGTTGAAGAAATCGAGCGCCAGATCCAAGAATGTATAGATGCTGGCCTCGTTGAAGAACATAAGAAGGGAGACTACCCCCATCACTGCAATCCCTGTTTCCTGGTTGCCAAACCAGGGTCGACTGCCCTACGACTGGTTGTAGACTATGGTGAGGTCAACAAGAAAACCCAGAACCACTCAGGGAGTATTCCTAACATGGAAAATACCCTGGAGCGTATTGCCAAATGCAGGTACAAGACCAAAATGGACAAGCGCTCCGGTTTCTGGCAGGTGGACCTAACCGCCGCAGCTCAGGAGCTGCTGGCTTTTATAACCCCTAAGGGCCGTGTCTTTAAGTGGAAGGTTATGCCTTTCGGGGTGGCTAATGCCCCAGCGCTCTTCCAGGAGCTTATGAACAAAATTTTGTACATACTGAGGCGCAGGCCTCTAGTACAGGAGTTGATTTCTCGGGATGCAGAAATGGAGGCTCACATCGATGACGTGAGTTTGGGTACTAATACCCAAGAGGACCATGTCCTTCTCCTCCGTGAATTTTTCATCGTTTTTCAAGAAAACCATCTCCGAATCAAACTCGAAAAATGTGAGTTTATGAATGAGGAGATGGAATATTTGGGTTTCGACGTGGGGTATGGTTGGTGGAAACCAGCAGCGTCTAAGATGCAGCCCCTACAAGACATGCAGAGTCGCGATGACCCTAAGAAGGGTCTACACGACGTGAGGAGTTTTGTGGGCGCCTGTAATTTCTATCGGCGTCACATCCACAATTTTACTTACTCCTCTGCCCCCCTCAGTGACCTAATCAAGAAAACTACTCCCTGGAGGTGGACCAACAGAGAGGCAGAGTGTTTCCAGGAGTTGAAGAAGAAGATTGCCTCCTCCAACTGCCTGGGAGTACCCCGCCCTAAGGGCGAGATAGTCCTGATCACTGATGTCAGTGATGTAGGGGGGGGTGGTACGATCTACCAATGGTAGGAGCTTAACCCCGCTGAACTAACCCACTGCCATTATCGTACTAGTGGACTGAACCGTGACGGTTTGTTGAAACATGACTATCCTACCAGTGAGTGGCGACTGGTGCCACCGGGACACTGGAATTGGAAATGGAACCAAGCGCGTTCCAATTACAGCACCTATGACCAGGAACTCCTGGCCGGTATGTTGGTGCTTTCGTCACAATCCCGACTCCTGGGATCTAACCCTATTGTGTGGCTGTCTGACCAGGAACCTGTGAAGTCTTTTCGGAAGGGCCCACCACCAGAGAAAGCAAAGCTAAAGCGGTGGTGGACTTACCTGAGCCAGTTCAGGCTGACAGTGCATCATATCCCCGGAATAAAGATTGAAATGTCTGACTATATATCGCGCAACAACTTCGATGCGCTTATAGGTGAGAGCTCTGAGGCGCTCGCCAGAGAGGCTTTCCAGGGTATGGATGTCCAGCTTGACCTGTCCATGCGCACTGCTAGAATCCTGGAGGGTTGGAGTCTAACCAACTATCAGTCAGAGTATAAAGAAATTCTCCAAACCCTCAGCACTGGTCTCGAACCCCGTGTCATTGACGGGCACCAGTAGTATAAAAACAATCAGTACCTCTTCTACAAGGACCGAATTGTGGTGCCTGAGGCACGACTGGATGGGTGCCTATAGTGGTCCCATCTCAGTTCTGGTCACACTGGCGCTAATCGCTCAGTGGACTTCTTCCGTGAGTGTTTCTACTCTAGTCTAACCCTGACTGAACTGAGGTCGCGTATGCACACCATTGTGGATGCTTGTGGCTGTCATGCCAGCAAGCAGAGCGACAGTAGGGATAGGGGCCTGATCTCCAGCTTACCCATACCCTATTGTGCTAACTCTCCACTCTACGTGGATTTCATCCACGGTCTACCGCGCTTCGGCGGCTATGATAGTTGCCTAGTGGTCACCTGTGGCCTATCTCGCTTCTCCCGTGTGTTCCCTTGCAATAAGAAAATCACAGGTGAGCAGACTGTGAAACTGTTGGTCGAAGAATGGTTCGAACCCTATGGGGCACCTAAGCAGGTGCACTCTGATGAGGATGTACGCATCCGCAGTGACACTGGGTGGTACAAACGAGTGCTAAATGCCCTCAACGTGGAGGTAACCACAGGTGTGCCCTATACCCACACGTCTAACCCTCTTTGTGAAAGACAAAACTGTGTGGTGGGGCAAAACTTAAGAATCCTGATGAAACAGGAGCGTACCAAGGACTGGGTACGCCTAGTGCCCTGGGCAGTGCTGACCATGAACTCACAGTGGAGCTCTTCTACGGGTTTCACCCCCCACGAACTGTTCCATGGAGGACGACCTGCTTGGTTCTTCAAAACCCCCTTTCCTCAGAACTTCAAGAGCCCTGTGAGAGATTGGCTGGAACACAAGCAGTCTCTGACTAACCAGGCCCGGACTAACGTGAGACACATCCGTGACCGTGAACTGAGCCGACGGAACCGCCTACGGCGACCTGCCAGCTTCAAGGTTGGTGACCTTGTTTTGGTTCACCATTCACGCCTACCCTCCTGGCCATGTAACTGCCTACAGGACCCTTATTTTGGACCCTATCGTATCATCAAGATAGATGGATCTAGAATCCATGTCAGGTGCAGTCCACGTCTAGGTGGTGAACTGCTGTGTGCACCTAAACAGTTGAGGCACTATCACTCCCCTGACGATTTGTCTTGGGATGAGTGGCGCCTCAGCGACAGTGAGGTCGAGCGTATAGACCTAGAGAACGCTGCCAGTCCAGAGGAGGCAGACGAACTCGAAGAGATGACTGCCGATGAGATGGCAGTCGATGGTTACTACGTGGTTGCAGGTATTGCTCGCCACGAGTATAAACAGGGCTGGAAATTCCTAACCCTTTGGGATGGCTATGGGTTATCTGAGGCGACCTGGGAACCTATGTCAGCCTTCATACAACCAGAAAGGAGTATCAACCCCATCTTCCGCACCTACCTCGTTGAGAACAACGAGGGGCAGCTCCTAACCCGTGCTGACACTATGTCCCAGCGTAAAAAGCGAAACTAATTTCCCTGTGTCAGTCTACTGACAGGTGCAGTGAGCACTCTTCTGCAGACGTGCCTGTGTATGGGTGTAAGAGCAGTTGTCACGGTTGCCCCGCATTGCATCGCAGGACGTGAGCGTTAGCCCCCCGTGACAACCACTCCCTGGCCGAAGGCCATTGGTTTTTCACAGACTACTGCTTACTGAGCACTGCACTGACCCTGTCTGTGCCCTGCAGACCCATGCCTATGGTTTCCAGCGTGGGCCGGGTGGCGGCTTATCAGGATTGCAGCCACCCAGCGAGTGTATGCCTTGTTGACCATGTGTTGCATGGGGACTGCCCTGATGTAATGACCTTTGGGGAGCCAACGAAGAACGGTGGCTTACTACACCAGGGGGGAATGACAAGCAAGGTGTTATGAGGCAAGGTGTGTCTTCCCTCCTTGGGAACAAGCGAGCCCACAGTTAGGACCAATGACTGGTCCCGACCCATGGGGTTCTATCCTTCCTTACAGGGTTTACCATGGGCCCGATGTGTGCTACGTATGTCTGTGTGTGTCTCACTTCTCTCCCCCGGCGTGGCTCCCAACTCAATGGGCCTCGCTGATGTCGGACCGAAGGTCCTAGTCAGTTCAGTACCACTCCTATGGCGCCCAATTTCTGTGCTGGCGCCTATCCTTGGGGGAAGACGGCAAAAGCCGTACGTACTAGAGAGGAGGGGTGGCCAAGTGTGCTAAGGACATACAAAACGCCCATTTTTGCTAAGGGCCAAAAGCTAACGCACTCCCCTGCCCACGAGGAAAAGCACGCGGGACAGGAGACACGACTACACTACACTCACTAACGCCATCACCGGCCTTCGAAGGCAGGGTGAGCACTCATCACCTACACTCAACTCCTGCCAGGCCTGCTGACCCTATCCCCTACACACGCTAATTGGTGTTGCTGTCAATGAAGTCTCGGGTCCTAATGACCCTCCTGTGAAGAAGACAAGAGAACACAGCGCTGCTAAGCAACTGTGGCCTAACAGGGACGTCACAACACGTTTCCCTGCTAGGGCTTGGAGGGAAGGGGTGCTCTTGTTGCGTGCACAGCGCGGATGTCGATGGAGTCGAACTGCCCTCGCCACTCCTGGCTGAGGCGCAGTAAATTGATTGTGTGATCAGCGCCCCCATTTAGCCGGGGCAGAAAAATGGGATAGCCGCCGAAGGCAGCTGCTGCGTGCACCAATCACCCTGTACCTCTCCCACCTGTACAACAGAGGCCAATGGACTGGGTTCAAGACTGAGGAACCAAGACACACTCCACGTATTATACGCTTCTTAGTGTGCCCTATAATACACTGTTCCTGAACCCAGTTGCAAGCAAGCAAGCTTAAGGACTTCGCCCGTTCCCTTATGGAACGTAGGGCGAAGCCCTGGGTAACCTGGCAAGGGTTCATACCGCGTGCACAGCGCATGGCCTACTGTCAAATCCCTTTAATGCATCGTGTGCACGCATGCAGGGAAGGGAGGCGGAACCATACCCACACTGACTCAACCAGGAGGTGAGCTCCTCCTGGGCTTACCTACCTTACTCACCATGCATCGTGTGAATGCCGAAGTGAAGCGAACGCAAAACAACCCTATTGCGAGTTATAAACAAGCAACCCTACTTTCACGCTACGGCTACACACGAGCAAACACTTTCTTTTCTTACCTGTGAAGAGAGAACAAGGATGAATTGGGGTACAGGGAAAGCGTCACAGCGTGTGAATGCCTCAATTAGGCACATGCATCGCGAGCACAGCGCATATTCTAACCCTACGTGCGCGATGTGCGCTCCATTCGCATCGCATACCTTTCATTGCTGTTCTGACTTGTGCAGAGCAAAGGATGTAATAAAACCTTGCTTCTTGTCTTGTATCAGACAAGAAGCAAGGTTTTGGTACAGTTCATTAAATTGCCTGATGGACCAAGACGAGTCTGCGCTCGAGTTTGGGACGAATTCAGGGTATGTTGAGACCATACGGCAGTTGGCGAAAGAGGGCAAACAAGAGGAGTTGAGCCGTGAGGTGCAGGCCTGGGTGCATGATGACTGGAGTTGGCTGCACGGAGGATGTACGCCGCACGAGGCACGTGAAAAGATTGCAGAGCAAGAGTTCACCGAGCGGATGGTGCTGCTGGAGCGTTTGGTCAACTTGCTGCAGCCCTTTTTGCGACAGTGTGCGACGGCAGCGTTCTGGCAGGTCCAGGATTCGTTGCGCAGCGTGCAGCGCGACGTGTCAGCGCTGCAGAACGACTCCAATGCGGTGCACGATGCTTTGGAGCAGTTGTGGCGCCAAGTGGAAGCGCTGCGCATGCCTGCGGTCCAGTCTCACGGAAATGAAGAACCTCCGTCTCCTGTTTGCGTTGCTGTGGCGCCAAGCTCCCCTGGGAGCAGCTCTTCGCCAAATTCATCGTTGGGGAGCGCTGATGCTACGCCGCAGTCCAGTCCCAAGTGCAAACGAGGACAACGTGCTGGGCAAGCAGTGCGCCGACGTCAGGCAGCACAGTCCTTGCTGGAGATATTGGACGGCATCGCGGCGCCAGCCAAAGGCGCTCGACACTCAAGGGGTTAAGGCGCTGTAAGCGCCATGTTGCTACCTGAGGCGCTGCATGCGCCAAGCCACGTGGGCCTGTTAGGCACTGGGCACTTTGTTCAGTGCCAGGGTCAGTGGCGAGAGCAGGGCGTCCACGACAGCGCTGCAGCTCTCACAGTGAGCAGTGGCGTTGCCTCAAGGCGCCAGAGGCCTGTACGCGTCCGTGGCACTAGAGCTGTCACTTCTGTGGGCAGTCATGGTGTCCCAAGGCGCAAGATGCCTTATTTTTTTCTGCTCGGTGGCGGCCGTGTGCCTTTGGCACACATGTCAGGAGATCTGATGTAGATTTACTGGCATCTCAAAACGACTTGGTGAACCAAGGCCGCAGCACGCTTCATTTTGTTTTCTACGTGCTTGTATATGGCCATGGATAGTTGTCTTTGCCTTTATTTTAATTGTAATGCCTTAGGCTGTCTGTTTCGCGCCATTGGCCTTGTACAATTATTATAAATTCCCTCCTGGGCGCTACACAGTACGCGCCACGATATATGTGCAGTTTTTAGTGGGTGTACACTGCTGTGTGAGTCCCACATAACACAGGTTTCTGTGTATGCATAAAGCATTTGCACTGCACGGCACACTGTGCACCATACAGCAGAGCACCATACACCAAGCACTCCACACCACTCCATCCGCACAGCACTATAGCATATGGTTATACCAACCACGGTTTGACGTTCATCTGTACGGGTTTTGGCCTGGTGTCTGAGGCAGCATTGTTTTTGCGCCTTTATGTATGGTCACCCACCCATGTTTATGGGTTATCAGCTTGTCTGCACACTCCTCTAAGGGTCGTGTGCAGAAGCTTAGGAGGGGAGTGTAATGGGAGTGTGCCCATAAGGCCAAAAGCTGTTGTATTTGACAGCAGAGCACTGCTTTGCAGCGCTGAGGCTATATTCGGCCGCCTTTTGGCGCCGGAAGGACAGATCGCGCGCACGCATGGATTGCGTGTGAGTTCATGATACAGACAATGAACAGAGCCGATAAATACCGTTTTATATTGCGTCTGTTATTGTTTTTATTATTGTCTGTGATGCTGCAGTGCCTTCTCATTTATTACAGGCACTTTCAGCATATTTAATGAACTCGTCAGCAACTCGATCAATATTCAACTAAGCAGTTCGTCTCCGTGTGCCGCCATGATTCTGTGACGTTTGCTGTGAGTACAGTGCCACTATTTCATTTTACGGTGAAGAGCAAGGCTTTGCAGCTTGGTCAAGAGAGCAGGGTTTTGCGGTGAGATCAACTAAGAAGTTTTGTGTGTTCGGCACTTGGCAGCATATTTCAAGAATCAAAATAAAACCAGCTTTGGTCAAACTTTTATAATATTGTTAATAACAGTAACAATAACAGACGCAATATAAAACGGTATTTCAGTATTTATCGGCTCTGTTCATTGTCTGTATCATGAACTCACATGCAATCCATGCGTGCGCGCGATCTGTCCTTCTGGCGCCAAAAGGCGGCCGAATATAGCCTCAGCGCTGCAAAGCAGTGCTCTGCTGTCAAATACAACAGCTTTTGGCCTTATGGGCACACTCCGACTACAAGGAGATGAGCGCCCGAACCCCCAACGAACACAGCGTTGACAACCCTAACGTTTTAACGAAGCAACCAACACAAACGCAATGCATGCGTGCGAGATGACACTGGCATACCTGAGAGGTGGGTTGTCCACCTGCTCTGTGGTGTGGGTTGAGTATGAATACTTTTCCCTAAAGTTTATAAAAATTTTGATGCAACTGTGCAAAAATTTCCTTTAGCACTTTAAAAACTACGGCTCATACCTTCTTTTTCAAAAGCCGTTTACGCTTGCGCAACCTTGTTTTTGAAGTCCGCTTCCTTTGCGCTTGTCTGCGACTTTGGGTTTGGTGTAAAAATGACGATTTCTCGCGTGATTTCGTCAATTTTTAGCGATTTGACTTCTTAAATCGCTACACCTTTCGCTAAACCGCAGGAATCACTCCCTGTTGGTTACATTTTCTATTTTTTTCAGCTCCTGGAGATTTGTGTCCTCCACAGGGAGTATTGCTCCGCCCTGGCCCTTGGTCAGGACGTTTACTCAAACGCCTTTTATGCAGCGATGGCCCTCCGCATCAGAGCGTTCGACTGTACCCTAGTGGGCAAGCATATGTGCTCTAGGGAGGGAGTCCTGGGTCGAACCCCACTACCCCCAAAATTTTACCAAACGTTTTCGTCGCACGCTGGCAATTTTTGAGGAATGCCCCATCGAAGGGACATCATTCACGGTACATTACACTATTTTTCGAGGGTACCTACAGTGTGATAGGCTTCTATGAACTGATGTGTAAGTGCGGCTACCCTCCATCCGCGCAGATCTGAGGTCAATTCAGGTCAATGCACCCTCATTCAGCCAGATTCAGCACATTTCCGGAGATTTACATATGGGAGCATTCCCAAATTTTTACCCGAACAGTTCCTGTATATTATGGACACGCCGAATTCGATTCTGGTGTCCGTTGCGGCTGAGATGGTCGCGTTCCGATGATTTAGTGGGATCGCCGGCGCGCGTGCGCAAATCAAATCAGCTAAATATTTTTTCACAATCGGATTTTTTATAAATTAGACAGGAAGAATATTCCGGAATTATATGTATCATATTATCCGCCTACATTTTCTTGTAGACTGGGATTTTTTGCAAGTTCGTATCTTCATCTTCATTGTCTTCACTGTCGTGCTTGTACCTCATGGACCCCAAGGGCAAGGCCCCAGGACCGATCCCTCCGTACCGCCCCGACGCACAGAAGGGACACCTGCCCTCTGTTCCCTTTCCCCATGCCGGCCCTGAGCGCTCCGGCCAGACTCTGCAGAACATCCACAAAGGGAATAGCTTAGATGGTAGCGGAGGAGCCTTCAGCCTCGAGGCTAGCTATAGCGCTATAGGTATGGACTACGAGTCCGACCCACCGGACAGTGATGACGAGAACCTCTGCGATCTAGATGATCCAGATGGCCCAGAGGACGGCGTAGAATGTTGCATAGTTGCGACATTCTCCGAAGAGTTAGGGATTCCTTGCCAGAATCCTGACTGCCCCAGGTACATACCCATTCCTCACCCCAGCTCAGTCCCCGATCCCAGTCGAGAATCCGGGCCGCCAAGCGGTCCTTCACCGGGCGCTGGTCCCAGCGGAGTGTACGGCTCCTTGGGTAGAGACTCATCGAGTCAGGAGGACGACATTCGTCGCCCATCCAAGGAAATCATGCATGTGCATCGAGATCCGCCGATCGCAAGTGGACCAGGAGAGATGCCCGCTAGAATGACACCTACGCCTGCGGAAATCGACCTGCTGCTCCAGAACACCATCGAGCAGGCCGTCTCCGCCAAGCTGGACACTCAAATCCAGGAGTCCCAGGAACGCTGGAGGATCAAATACCAGAAAATCGAAAGCCTACAGCGACTGGATTTGTATGACCAATGGTGCCTGCAAATTCACCATTGCTACTGCAGGTCTCACCGAGAACATCCGCCGCCGCCAGTCAAGTCCACCGCCAGGACGATGGAGGTCGATGTGGTGTCGCTGGAGTCGGCGTTGGAGCAAGCCTTCCTCAACGTGGCGCAGGAGGAATCTCAAGAACTGCCTGCCGTGAACACCATCGAGAGTTGGCTGAACGAGCAAGAAGACGTGGTAAGGAGGCCAGAATCAGTTGGAATGCGGTCTGAAACCGCCTCTCATGTGTCCTGTGCCCCCCACTGCTCGTGTAGGAAAGAAATCGCCACCCTCGCTGCTGAGAATCAGGCGATTAAATTTAATCAGGAAAAACTCTTCCACCTTTTTTCGATGGGAAGATCTTTTGCTCACCCCTCCTCTCATTTGCCAGATCCGTCAGTCGGATCTACCTGTTCGGTAGCCGATGAAGCGACTGAAGTTTTTTCACTCGCGCCCACCACAGATTCCAGAGCGGAAGAATCAAAGAAAAAACGTGAAAAATTAAAAGAAAGAGTTTTTCAGAGCAGAAATCCTCAGCGTGTTTCAGAAGCGAGGACCAAAAAGAAAACAGAAGTTTCGGCCGAGAAAAGATCCGGTAATCCCATGATCGCGGCTCAGGTCTTACTCGCCCAGAGTCTTCTGGGCGCCGCCGGCGTCTCAGGTGCTGCCCAGGTCAATCCCATCCTGACGGGTGGTGGCGGCATTGAGGACATCATTAACCCTGTGAGGGCTAAACTGAGAGCCATTGCAAAACAACCAAAATACAATGGCAACCCTCGCCGGTGGGCTGTTTTTAAAAGAGAATTTTCTCTGTGGGTTGGGAAGAACAAGCTTCGAGACGACGAGAAGGTTGATGCTCTTCTCGAGTGTTTAGAGGGTCCCATTCGTGACACGTGAATTAAATCCTACACTGATAGGGCTGACTCCTCTAACCCACTCACCTACGGTGAATTGTTTTCGCTGCTTGAGGGACGAGGAAGTAGGTTGCCTGAAGACCATTACCGAACCCTCCTCACCTCTTTCCCGAACATTCCCAAACTCATTCTCCACGAGGTTCAGAACAAGCGACTCCGCTTTGAAAATCTGGTGAATGAGGCTGAGAGTGCTGGGGAACATCTTTCCGATGGCGAATTGAAGGCCATCATCCTCGCGAAAATGCCTGCCGACACGGCTGCATGGCTGAGGCAGGAGCAGTCCAACGAGAAGGTGAAATCCAGGTGGACTGAAGTCACAGGATTCCCCAAGGGCTCAGGTTGTTTTCAGGTCAGAGATGCCCTTAAAAAGTGCTCGCCCACTAACTTTTCCAAGTGTAAGGAAAAGGACGGTGCTTGGAGATTGAAATTCGCGGAGAAGGAGGACAGAGATATTTTCAATGAAGTGGTGAACCGAGGCGTCTCCTTTGGAGGAACTCGGCTCTTGGCAAAGCCGTGGGTTTTCAGCTTTACGCCCACTGAATTGTGGGAGGAGTTGGAAAAACTGGCGGATGGCAATCATCAGCAATTCCATGAAGGCTTGAGCCGAAATCCCCCCTCTAAAGGTGCGAATCAAAAGAATGTAAATAACTCGCAGTCGAAAGACTGTGCCATTTGTTTGTCCTTCGGTCACACCAACCGTGCCAAGTCGCATTCCACTGAGAATCATTGGTGGAATAAGACCGATGCGGAAAGAGTGGCACAAGAAGCCAGCAAGGATCCGCCCAAAGCCCCTGTCAAGAAGGTGGATGAAATCGCCAATCGACGCCCAGCGGAAAAGGTAAAGGCAGTAAAGGCCAGCAAAGTTCTGGAGGCAAGGGAAACCACGGCCAATCCAGCCAAGGACCCTCTACAGAAAATTTTAAAAATGGAAATGGTAAGTCCTATTCTGCCAAGGGTAATGGTGGAAAAGGCAATTTTTCCAAGGGAAAAGGCCAATCCAGTGCCCAATCCTCGGGACATTCCAAGGGAATGAGCGCTGGTAAGGGCAAGGGGACCTCCCAGGGCACGAAAGGTGGACGAGGGAAAGGATCATCTGGTCAGCGGAACTCTAATTCAGGTCGTGGTGCATCAGTGTACCAAGTTGCCGGTTCCGACGAGGAGTATAATAATAATGTGACGACGGAGGACCAGGATGCCCCCGATGAAGAAGGGAATCTTGGCGAAGAAGGTCTGGGAGACCAGTGGGAGGACGAGGACGGTTCTTGGGAAACCGTGCAGCAGGAGTACCAGGGAGATTATCAGGAATAAAGGCGCCGAGATTGTGTGGCCACCCCACACACAATCAGGCGTTTTCCTGGATGTCCGATCGTGGACATTGGAGCGTTGTCTGTAGGACCACCGACAGTTGAGGCGGATGGAGATAGGAATGTTGTGGAGATCGGTGTTCCCAACAAATACCGAGCTCGTCAATTCATTTGTCGTCTGTGGGTTACTGACAAGAAGGGGAACAAACACCTTGCTACGTGTCTTTGTGACAATGGTAGTGAAGTGAATCTTCAGTGAGAACATTTTTTACCAGACGAATGTGTTGACACTTCGCTGCACCCCGTTAACCTGGAAGGTGTTTCAGGTCATGCTCTTCCAGGAGGGAATACAGGTTCGTTTCTGAAGGCGCACATGGTCGCCCAGGATTTATGTGAGGAAGTTAAGGTAGAGGATGTTGTTTTAGAGGATTATTTTTATAGAGCGGCCATCAAATACGACCTTTATTTAGGTCATCCATTTTTAACGAAGAACAAAGTGGCCCGTGTAGGACACAGACGTTGTTTTATTTTGGAATCAGGAGAGCAGGAAGCTCCCAGCTTTTGGTTCTTGCATTCTGGGTACCGAAATGCAAAAGATTTTTTGAGTCGAAGGGTGAACACAGTTTTTGGTGAAGATGAAGGGATTAGTGAGATAAACGCCACTACAGCTTACAGCATCTTGCTACAGGAGCGACGAAGGGACACTCAGCGTCCCAAACCGCGCAACTGGAAG
Organism: Eutreptiella sp. 'Long Island Sound 2002'; assembly: GCA_964036045.1. Lineage (NCBI taxonomy): Eukaryota > Euglenozoa > Euglenophyceae > Eutreptiales > Eutreptiaceae > Eutreptiella > Eutreptiella sp. 'Long Island Sound 2002'. The sequence goes on from OZ038395.1 coordinate 21,923,470, forward strand.
TCTTCCAACTACCGCGTTGTAGATAAGTGGCGTGATTATATATGTTCCTATTTTTTGGAGAACCACGATTTTGTGCCCGCCAAGGATGCCTTTTGCAACGAGTTAAACAAGTGTTTCAAGCGCTTAGCTGATGATGCATGGGCAGTAAAGTGGGATAAAAGGCTGTGGATGAATCCCCCTTTTCATTTGTTGGGAGAGGTCGTTCAAAAGATAAACGAGGATCGCACAAAAGCCATCCTTGTTGTACCACTATGGGATTGGAAACCATGGTGGAAGGATGTTTTGGCCATGACAGTCGGCTCCATCCGCCTCCCAGACAACGTCAAGCTGTACGCCAGGGACGACACTGGTCCCTTGCGACAGCGGCCGTGGCCTTCCGTCGCTTTTCTGGTCGATGGAGGTCTCATCTCTGACGGATCTTGCACATCAGACCATGGGTCAGAATCAGGTCTTGACCATGGTACGGATTCACATTCGAATTTTTCCGATTTTTTGGAAGGAGATGATAAGGTGCCGAACCTGGAATCTGTAACGTCTGATTGTAGTCAGACACCAATACGATCAGATCCAGCAAGCATCTCCCACCTGTTCAAGGGAAAAAAATTCCGAAAGAAGGTCAAATTCAGACAATTTTACGAAAAACCCAAGTTTGAGGCCTTTTTGGACCCCTTTGTCTGTGAGGATGTGGAAGATGCTCAGCAGGTTCGAGCATCAACGACATACCCGCAAGAGGGAGTCGATCCCTCTCTTTTTCAGTCGTTGAAACAAGGTCTGTTGCCTGCTGGATCGCGAGATCTGGCGAAAATTTGCTCTACCGTGGTGGCTGGTGAACAGGTTGAAAGTCAACTTTGCAATGAGCGAAGGGAAAACATTTTCGCCGAGCGAAAGGACACCACCCTCTCTGGTAGGCTCGTCAAGAACCCTCCAGTGCGTGGCCAGCACGGAGAGGCGTTCATCGAGCTAAAGGAGGGAGCAAAACCCAAAAAGCAGCGACCTTACGAAAATCATGGCAAGAAGCATGAAATTCTTCGTGACATCATTCAGAGAAATCTGCGACAATTCGGCTGGTTGGAGGCGTGCATGACCTCTGAGTGGTGTTGTGCGCCCTTCACAGTGCCTAAACCGCCCCCAGCAGACCAGAATACTATTGATGGTTGGCGCATGGTGGTTGATTTTCGTAATTTAAATGCGGAAACTAAGGCTGATTCACACCCTTTACCCCTCATTGAGGAGGAAATTGTGAAGAGAGCCAAGGGGAAACTTTTCTCAGTCCTGGATCTAAGGCATGGCTTCCACCAGATGCCTTTGGCGAAGTCATCCAGACCCCTGACGTGCATGTGCAGTCCAGTGGGTCCGGTTCAGTGGACCGTCATGCCTATGGGTTTGAAGAATGCTCCGAGCTTTTTCCAACGGATGATGGAACAAGTCTTGTTTTCAGAGCACCCTGAGCTTCGTGAATTTGTTTCCGTGTATATCGACGACATAATCATCGCCACTGTGGGCGATGGTTTAATCGAACAGGAGCTTGTGGACCTGCATGAGAAACAGCTAAACATGGTCCTCGACATTCTAGACAAAAATCAGCTCATCTGCGGTCCCAAGAAGGGTAAATTATTCCTCGAAAGTGTCGAATTCTGTGGCAGTTTGCTACGAAATGGGACTCGCCAGCCGAGTCCAGGGAAGCTCCTTGCAATTCAGAGGTGGAAGCGCCCTGAGACCATTTCGTCCCTTCGTGGATTCCTTGGCTGTTGCAATTTTTACCACACTTTCGACAAGGATTATGCCAGGTACGCCGCCCCCCTTACTGAATTACTCAAGGTTGGTAGGGAGGCTCGTCGTGCGGGCTCGAAGGTGCGAGTGCAGTGGACCGACGAGTGCGATGAGGCGTTTGTACAATTAAAAGCCGCCCTTTGCGAAGTCGCCACTTTACACGTTCCCAAATTCGATCGCCCTTTCTACCTTAGGACTGATGCTAGTAAGTATGCGGTTGGGGCAGTGTTAGAACAACAAGATTTAGAAACTGGGGCTCATTATCCGCTCATTATCCACATTCCAGGAAATCGTGGTGTCAGTTTGTTGGATTTCTGTAGGATCTAGTGACAGCTTCCTCCAATTGCCCTGCCGCGGACCTAGGCAGGACACTTTGTGGTGAATATATACTATCTCTGTTAACGATTGCTCTCCCTGTGTATTTTGACTCCTTAATCCAAGCCCAATTCAGTGTCAATTGTGTCAATTCTTGCCAATTCTGTATGCATTTTGGCCATCTTGAGCACATGCTGTCGGTTCGACAAGAGAAAAAGCGGGAATAACACAATGTAGAGTACCTGGAGGACACCGTAGCGTGCCCGCGAGAGCAACAACCGCTCAGAGCAGGTCATTTGTCTTGAATCCCCTTGCATTTCATGTGTAATTTTGCCTGATTTTGCTGAATTGCTCCTCATTCTCGACCAAGACACGGTTTGGTATCCTTTCGAGGTACGTTTACGTGTCTTTTGACCTAATTTTATTTCCTTTGGTTGTTTTCCATGTCTCATTCTTGTACATTCCGGTATCATTTACCCTGATTCAGTCTCCATCCATTGAATTGTGAGTAGATCTTGACAGATTTTGCTGCTAAGAGGCGCGTTTTTCGGCTTTTCGCCACACTCACGCCTTCGTTGACTCGGTAACACACCCCAGTGTGTTCGTGGAGGGGGAGTGTAAGTGCGGCTACCCTCCATCCGCGCAGATCTGAGGTCAGTTCAGGTCGATGCACCCTCATTCAACCAGATTCAGCACATTTGCAGAGATTTACATATGCGAGCATGCCAAAATTTTTACCCGAACAGTTCCTGTATATTATGGACACGCCGGATTCGATTGTCCGTTGCGGCTGAGATGGTCGCGTTCCGATGATTTAGTGGGATCGCCGGCGCGCGTGCGCAAATCAAATCAGCCAAATATTTTTTCACAATCGGATTTTTTATGAATCCTACAGGAAGAATATTCCGGAATTATATGTATCATACCATCCGCCTACATTTTCTTGTAGACTGGGATTTTTTGCAAGTTCACATCTTCATCTTCATTGTCTTCACTGTCGTGCTTGTACCTCATGGACCCCAAGGGCAAGGCCCCAGCACCGATCCCTCCGTACCGCCCCGACGCACAGAAGGGACACCTGCCCTCTGTTCCCTTTCCCCATGCCGGCCCTGAGCGCTCCGGCCAGACTCTGCAGAACATCCACAAAGGGAATAGCTTGGAATAGCTTAGATGATGAGGATGTTTTTGGTAAGTGTAATGCATTTTCTGACGTAATTCTGGGAATATTTGAGCCTTATTCCTTGGTCCTACCAGCTTAGCTAACTAGTACTCCAGGGGGGAGTAAGAAAAAGTCACTGCCACGTCTTTCTTGGAGGGCTTGATCCAGGCCAAGCCCCCCTTAAAACCCTTTTGTTGATGCTAAGACTAACTTAAGTATTTGAATCTCTCTTTTGAAGCCTAAAGTACACTTTGTCAAAGTAACTAGGGTTGTAACCCTAGCCCCCCCGTGAAGTTCACCCCTACCACTCAACTGAGCGGAGGTACCTTCCTTCATGGAGGATGTACCGAAATAAAATAGGCATTTCATGCTTTAGGCCTTGGAGGTTAAGCCTAGTGGTCTCCCACCCCAAGACCCCTATACTCAATTGTTTCTACCACTTATTGTGGTTCTACTTTTTAACTGTTTCTGAATTCAGTTGCTTGGCCAAGTCATTTTCTGTGTTGGCCTAACACCTATGCCCCACATTCCTAACCAGCACCATTTCACCAAAAAGAGTGCACATGAAGTGTTTGATGCTATCTTGGAGGCTAGAGTCCGTCCAGTTTTCATATAAAATCTTTTGTATTATCCATTTGTGATTGAATCTTTGTGTTTATGCCTGCTTTGTCTATCTGCAGCCCTTTTGTGTTACACTTGATTTCAAAACTATTCATTGATTTGATCCACATCCTGTTCTTGCTGTACTTGCTGCTTTGGTTTGGGTTTTCAACTTCAAAACCTGCACGATTTCATCAAAATATCTAGGGCACTAATCAAGGACATCTTTCTCCCCCCCTGTTGATTTGCGTATCAGTCTTGTAGGGGGAGGCGGGTTCAAGATGGAGTAATGTGTTTGTAAAATAATTTGAGGTCACTGGTTGTTGGAAATGTGCCTGCCTATTTTAAGGGTTTCTGCGCATCAATGTGGTTAGTTGATTGCTCTTTGGGCGCAAAGTGGACAATGAGTTGTACTAAGATTTTTTTAGAAGGAAACAATTGGTCTGTTTCATTTCAATAACAATAATAATAAGAATGGGGAATGAAGAATTGCTTTCCCCTTGTAATTGTGAGCAAGTATAAGCAAGAAGTTTGTGATGTGGTAGAAAACCGTTGTTTGATGCAGTAATTGAGAGATTTCACTGTCACTTTGTCACAGTAAAAAAACATCTTTATGAAGTTTTTCTACATGGTGAATTTCGCCGTTCATGGTGATTCACCGCAATGATGGTCCTAGTTGTTCAAGCTAGTTTAAAATGGTTAAGATTTCAAAGAATCAGCAGGTTGGGTTATGTTTGGCTTTTTTTGGCACATATTTTATCCATGTGAGATAGCGAATCGTTTTGGTATTGAGGTCATTCGAGAATAATGTAAGACCTAATAGCACAATATCCGACTGAAAAGTTCATCTGTCATGAAAGTGGTGCAACCGAAACGCAATTTGTCGTTGAAGAAATGGCGGCAAGGGCAATTTTGTGTGCATTTGGCAGTTGAGTAGGCAAAATATACAAAATGTGCATGCAGTAAGCTAGGTATTGAGGAACATGCGAAAATAAAGGCACTTTTGTGTGTTGGTAAGTGTGCTTTTGCACATCGATGGTCCAATTCTTTTGTTGGGGAGCCATTTTGTCGTTCATAAGGCTTTAAATTCATCCAATCCAATTGCTATATTTCTATGTATTTTGTGGTGCATATGTATAGCCTTTCTTGTGACTACATGCTCGGGTTTTGCAGAATCTGTTCATCCGGTTTGCTTGTGTGCAATTGTTTCGTAATTTCCGTGGCTCCAAACTCAGCATTCGTTTTTATCATACTATCTTCAACAACCATATACAAGTACTACATTTTTGGTTACAGTTCAAATTCATCGATTTCCAATTCAGCGATTCCATGTTGAATTTCAAGCGGCCAATTTTTCATTCAACTCTGTTGAATCTTGTCACCAAATAGGATCAACGGGCACTTTCAGTGAGGGTCAATCAATCAACCGGTCCATAGGTTGAAGTCTCACTGCTCCATTGGGCCCATGTTAAGGTTGCTAGGATTATGGTCAACTTTGAATCAGTTACAACAAACTTTTAATTTTTCGATATTGACAAGTTTCAAAAACCTTCCGGTTGGTGCATTAAGCCCAAGTGTTTTACCACTCTCCTAAACTCCTCGGCTACGGTTTCATATAGTTTCATTTTCGAAAAGCCAAAAGCCAATTCTTTGTGTTCAAAAAAGAAACAATTGCCTCGTGAATTCTCATGATTCTCAACTATTATTATATATATTATTCTCGACTACTAGTTTGATAGGTTTCCCAACTATTGATTTTGAACAGCACAACGTGTTTTTTTTTATTAGAAAAAGATGCAATTCAGCATATGCATATATTGCTAGACTACTTCGCACACTTCCGGTGTCCATAGAAATGCAAAATAATCACAAATCCATGTGCGAAGGATTTCATCGTGTCATCATATGATTTGTCATCGGCGGTGCACTTCGTAATGCCGTGTTTCATCGGAGAAGCGTTGTTGAGTTCTTCGTGTTATAGAATCCATAATGTACTTTTTTTGCCATTGGATGAAGCTCCAACCTTGGTCCATCTTGCAAAATGCATCACAAAAGATGAAAAATGTGCTTTTCCAACGATGATAGGATCCATGATAATGTATAATGCAACATTTGATAGAGATCAAGATACCAGAAAAGCGGAAAAATACATCAACATACATTAAAGCTTAGTGCAACACCTACATTTGTGAACGGCCATGCAAATAGCCGCAAATGAAATTGGGCAGCCATTGGGTTGTGACCTTAGAAGCTTATTGCACCATGCCATGTTGTCACCCGGCGCGCTATTGGGCTAAGTCATGTATTCGTGTTGCATTGCAGTGGATAGATGGCTAGAGGCATGCGCCATACCATGTCGTCATTGGGTGCACTGTTGTGGTCAGTCATGCATTCTCGTTGCATCGCAGTGGGTGATAGATGGCTGGAGCCAGGCAAACGAACCGAGCTCAACGCCTTTGTGAGGTGACCGAAGCACAAAGATACTTTGAATCGGCAACTAAGAAATCAGGCGTCCACAAATTCACGGCACCCGCATGAAAATTGCACTTTCATTCAATGACTTGAGAATGGTAGCGGCAAACAGAAAGACCAAAAGGTAAAAAGTTTGTGAAGGATCTACACTGTGAAGTCGGCGAAACGATGCACCAAACTGTAGCGCATCAATTGTTCATCAATTATTTTGTTACATGTTTCATGTCGCTTCATTGTGCGAAATTTTACCCCATAGGAAACAACGATACTTATGCCTCCAACACACTTTTGATATCGGTGTATTTACAACTGCCAAACTCTTAACACTATGTGGCTTGGGTGGTTTTAGGCATAAAACTTGTTTCCCGTAGCATTGTTTGCCATTTTATTTTGAATGTAGCACCTCACAAATGGCGGTGCATGATGTTGCCAGTGCTTGCCTTTTTCGTATGAGTGTAGCACCACACAAGTGGCAGCGCATAATGTTGCCATTAGTTTACAAGCTGCATGCCAAAACAGGGGTGTGCGCCCGCCAGCGCCAGACGATGGCTCCCCGCCAGACGACTGGAATTATGGGAATTATGGAGAATTATGGAGAATTATGGAGAATAATGGGGAATTGTGAAGAATTGTGGAGGAATTATGAGGAATTATGGGGAAATTATGGGGAATCATGGTGGAACTATGGGGAATTTGTGTGGAAGTATGGGGAAATATGTGGAATTATCGGGGAATTATGGGAGAATTATGGGCGAAATATGGGAGAATTATGGGGAATTATGAGGAATTATGGGGAATTATGGAGAAATTATGGGGAATTATGGGGAATTATGCAGAATTATGGGTGAATTATGGGGAATTACGGGGAATCATGGAGAATTATGGGGAGTTATGGTGGAATTATGGCTCGGTGTTGATTCTTGATGGGTTGTTGTTTGTTCGTGATGGCTTGCTTTTGATTCTTGCGCGGGTGCTATTAACTGCCTTGTTTAGGCAGGAGAGTCGCACATAAAGACCATTGTTGTGAAGATGAAAGTCTGACATGTCTGTGGAAGTAAAGGGCCATACAACGACAAAAAACAGCGATCAACAACACAAAGAATGACATCCCAAATTCATAATTTCACCATAATTCCATATAATTCTCGGATAATTCCCCATAATTCTCCCACATTTCCCCATAATTCCACCATAATTCGCCATAATTCCCCCATAGTTCTCCACACTTCCCCATAGTTCGACCAATGTAATGGGACAGCCAGCAGCTGTGGGACAAGCCCACTATAGCCTTTAGGAATTATGGGAAATCTCTCCGCCGCCGCCAAACGAACTTTCCCCGCCAGCGATTTGGCGGCTGCATACCCTTGCAAAAAGTCTTGGTCTGGGCCTATCTTGATGGCTTCCACATAAGCTACAGACCCAATGGCTCGCAGACTTGCTCTTTAGATTGGAGAAACAAAACCAACTCTGCTCAGATGAGTCTCGAGTTCTCTCCTCATGTAGCTAAACATCCCGAAATGCAAAAGTGATTCGCTACCACGAAGCGCATTTTGACAAGCTACAATGTTACCATTTGTGTGCCACATCATTGTTTGGTGGTTGTTCTGACAAAAGAGGCTACTTCAAAGTGTTGGAAATCAACATCACTATCACAATGAATGACGATCATTTGTGGACTTAGATTAACTTAGAACATCAAAGCATTTCATCAATTGCGGCTACAGAAAAATAACCTTGAAATAGCATGCTGCTTGCACTAAGATTGGGAACTAAGTCTTCATGAATTCCACCACAACATTTTTGCCAAGAAATCAACATTGAGTGTTTCCAAAATGCAACCTTTGATATTCTTGTAGAATAACTTCTTGACATCAGAATCATCACAGTTTGGGTTGCACCGCAGATTACCTTTCTCCTCTTGCCACATCAGCATCTATCTTGCTCAGCGTTGAAACGGCATACAGAATTCAACACATGCATGCCATTTCAATATCCATGCCTTTTTAGCACATGCTCGATCAAATACCCTCTGTCCTTGCACATACTCCCCCCAAAATGCAAACCATATATTCGGATTTCAGCATTGAACACTGATGCATCCAATTGTGGTTTTCTGTTCCCATTTATCAAGCTCAGTTCCTGGGCTCAATTTGTCGCCACATAATTCCTTGATGCAATTTTGGCTGCAGCAGAACAGCTACTTCACTTCTTGTGCCCCTGCAAGTTACTGATGACCTTCAGCATTTCTCGGAGGCCGTTGCATACAAAAATCCTTTCCTAGCAATAAACAACTAAGTCAAATTGAGCGTTCCGTTCCATTCCATTCCTTTCCTTACCTATCTTGGGATGCATGTGTGCAATTATTTGGGGTCTTGTCCCTCGAAAATTCAGGCCCCATTGACCTTCTGGACCAGCTTATCGGGGGCAACAAAATATTCGTTGCATTGACCATAGGGATTTTCTGCTGGTACAGCCGAGGAATGCAGGTTCTACCGAGAAGGGTGATCGTTTCAGCTGTGGTGGGTGAGGACAAAGATAGGGTTCGTTGCCCAAAACAAAGCGTTTCATGGCATCAGCCACTGCTGTGTCAGGGGGTGTCAGTAAGTTCCCCAGGCACCTCAAACCAACAGCTGCGCATTCTGTAGGACGGACTCTCTTGTGCCATAACCGAAACACCTTGGAGCGCGACACTTTGGCATGGCGTTTTTGTTGAAGAGGGTGGGGGGGGGGGGGGGCTCGCGTGGTGAGAGTTCCGTTGGCTGGCGTGGCGTGGTCGCTGGGTGGGCCATGAACCTGCTCGTGGACTGCCAGGGCGGGGAAGTCGAAGAATCAAGCGCCGATTCCCGATGTGGCATCTCTGTCGTCAGCAACAGTTTGGCGCCATGCGGAGTTTTTGGCACACTGTGATTGGATGTTTTACAGAATCCTTGAAGCTCGAGCGCTACGAGTGTGGAAAGAGGCTGTGCTCTTCTTTTTACTACCGTCCTATGCAGCTGTGCCCCTGGAAATCTTTGCGGGACAAGACACATGCGCTCTCACGTCACACTGCGGGTTTTGAGTTCAAAAACTGCAGCTCGCTTACTTCTTGCCTTCGGACTTCTTTTTCGCGGCCGCCTCCATGAGCTTCTTGCCCTTGTTTCTGTATGCAAGCTTGTTGTACTGCTTGATGTGCTGCTTCTTCTGTTTCGCAAGCGCATCCCGCTCCTGCAGGTCGAAGCGAGCTATGCTGCGGTGCGGTGTGTCGGTGCTGGAGAGGTTAAACTACAGAAATATGCTCCAAAAAATCAGACGGGCAAAGTATTTATCAAACACAGGTGAAAGGGTAAGCTGGCACAGCGAATACCCAGGGAAAGCAGACGAGGAAACAAACCTTCTCTTCACCCAGAAGGAACTGGTAGTTCCGAGCCTTCACTGCTTTTGTGGAGTTATTGGCCAAAACCATCGTGAGAGCGCTACAATGACACGGAGGCGGAACCTGAAAGAAGCGTCCGACTGTTTATACCCACTCAAAATAACGACACGTGCCGCAATTGTGCTGCGAGTGACTCACTGCAGCCGCGCGCGTATTTTTCTGCACAAGATTCATCGTTCGCCCGCCTTACCCTCGCTTTCGCTTCCTTGCCAACTCATGTTCGTGCAGCACATATCCTAGTACTGCGGTAAGTTTTGACACCAGGTTCACCCCTGTTTAAACCTTATCAAACAAACTATTATCAATGGCCGCAAAGCGTCAAAGGTTGGAGACAGGGAGTAGTGGCAGAGAATCGAACCCACGTATCGGAGTGGAAGCGATTTTGATAGCAATGAGGGAAGCCCAGAAAATCTTCGGGAAAAATAAAAAAATCGGTAGAAAACAGCAGGGGGAAAAACATGACAAGGGTTGGGGAATAGTGCCGCGGGGTAAAATCGGCGATGCTGGAGCGGCTGCGGCTGCTCGAACAAACCCTAATGGAGCCGGGCTGTTTTTAGGATCTGCAGACAATATTCAGATTGCCCGTGTTGGCGAATTTGATTCGGTGATCCAGTGAAATGCAGATATCTGATGGTACCAGCACCCAGGTACTGTAAAAATAAAGTAAATTCAGTAACAATAATCCAGACCCCCCCCCGCACGATAATTAAATTTCAGTAAAATAAGCTAAGTAATGGGCGTCTGCGGCCATTAACACTTCAGTGATCGTAATTCAGTAAGGGCGACAGAACAGCGACATGGGGCGCTGCGGCACGGAACGGAACTGAGAAAGTTTTATAGTGATTTCAACACTGTGAGTTTGTTGTGCCTCTCCTGCTGCTTGCTGCTGGTGTAAGGTTTTCATGCTGCTTGTTTTTGATGAGGAAAATGTTGTATTTGCTGAAATACAACCAATCCAGGATAACCCAAGCCACAGATAAGCAAGTAGAAGAGAATCAGGATCAAAGCATGAAGAGGTGCAGTGTAAACAGTGAAAGATGTAAGAATATTCACAGATACTGCAACTCAAGGCACATCGGATCACATATTCACAAAGATAGCTGAAATGTTTTGGAAAAAGAGTTGGAAAACTGCCCCATAGTCACTCAATCTCCATAGTGCCATCTCAGGAGATGTGCACTCTTTGTTTTGGGTCCCATATATGCTGAGGTGGCAGGGCATGTGGCGATGAGGTCACTGCCATGTCACATGGGATCTTCCTACTTAGCTAGGCTGACCAGGAATTGAACCCAGGACCTCTCAAAAAGAGGTGCCTCAGCCCCCTAGGGTGCATACCACTAGGATAGCTAAGAACTCATGAGAAAACATAGATAAATTCATAGGCTCTGCCCTGGGTATGTCAGTTCTCTGTCAACTCAGGAAAAGATGAATAGCCCCACATTGATAGGGGATTAAGGGGTCCACTCCATATCCTGATTTAGTGTTTGGTTCCATAGGTCAAAATGTGTTATCACCACTTTTGGTTGGGCCAATACTAAGATAGAAATGCCTATGTGCTTAGAGCACCTCTAATACAACTAAAGTATACCCTAAAGCATTGGAAAAGCACTTTTTCTTACTAACTGAAGTTATGTGTTTGCGCAGCAAGAAAACAGTTGATGAAGTGCTTAGTCAAAAATGTTCTTCACCCTCCTCGTGTGCGCAAAGTCTCTCGCTTTCGGGATAATGATGTTTACAATGATGATGTAAGCAGGGTTCAAGCAATGTTCCCTATCACTGATTATTTCTTACCATAGTGAACTCAGTGCCACTGCATAGCAGCTCGTTTTTGCGTTACCCATTTCTTAGACGAACCATAGTGGTAGCGGATGTCGAAAGAAATTACACTGTCCATACTTAAAAGGGCTAAAAATTGCTCACTCCTTTGTACGACATTGTCATTGCAAACCAGTTTTTTCTGCCACAAATTTTCATTAAAACATGGTGACATTTTGCACAACGGCTTCTTTTTGCGTTTCTTTTTTGCACGACGTGTGCCACATATCGGGACAGCATTTTGGGTTGTCTCAAGTGCGCTTCACAAAATTTTTTAGTGAAACTTGCAAAAAGCCGCATGCCGTTGGGCATTATTAACCTTACACAATTTGCAACTTTTATAAATTGCATAAGGTAAAATTATCAGTTTTCAGTCCAGTGACCAGTTGTGGGTCCAGTTGTTCCAATTTTCAAAATAGACAGAAAACCAACACAAAAACCTTGCCTTTTTGTTTGCAAAATGTTTCTTGGCCCTGCAAAATGTTTTCTTTCCATTTTCATACAAAAACCTTGCTTTTTTTTGTTTTTGAAATATGTTTCTTGGCCCTGCATGATGTTTTCCTTGCCTTTCTTACCTTGCCCTGAAGCACCCACGCACTGAGACAAGCTGCAAGGCTGCAAAACTGTGTCGCATTTTTTTTGTTTCTTTGGGATTGTCGTGTTGAGGAACACACTTCCCTTACACTTGTCCTTAAGAGCTTGAGCAATACGACACATCGACTGTGGGGACAAAGTCTCCATCGGAGTCAGAACTGTGTTCCACGTCCTGGGAGGGGGGGCTGGGGGTTCTGGGTCTGCGTGCGCCACTGCACTGTCGTCTGCGGGGGGGTCCTGCCGTGCCCTCTTTGCCCTTGGTTGTTGGTGCTGTGGCAAGGCCCGAGGCCTTACACATCCTGCTTGGCGCCTTGCTGCAGGCCTTTCCTTGTTCCTCTCCTGTTCTTTCTCATAATTGGCCGCAGCTTCTCTGAAAGACTGGGAAGTGACAAAACCACCAAGCCTCATGTTCCATGGGTCATGCCGAGTCGCCATGTTGATTGCTCGACTAGTGGCTTGGCACTGGAAATCTACCTTCTGAACTCTCTGGGGCGATGCTTCAAGTGAGGGTAGCACAGCTTCAGCAGCAGGTTCTGCAGCAGGTTCTGCAGCAGATGGAGGCGGTGCTTGATAGGCCAGACAACACAGATCCAAGCTGGCAAGAAAATTTTCCGGGGAGAATGGAGCGATGCCTGCCCTCCTGAACCCACTCATGATGACACTAGGGGTGACACACTGCATCCAAGACTCAGTGACAAATTTCACAAACAGAGAGGGTGTGATGCTCTTGCCTCTGTTCTTCGCGCGCCAGTCGCGCTGTCTTTTTTTCAGCTCTGCCTTGAAAGGCTTAAAAACACTCAGGTCTAGAGGTTGGACCACATCAGTCAAGTGGCTGGGGAGCGCCACAAGGTGCACTCCTAACTTTCCAGCCTCCTCAATGATGGCTCTTGTTAAATGGGTTTTGCTGCCATCCACAATGAGGACCACAGCCTTATGGGGGTTTGCGGTTGGGCTAGTGAGGGAGGCAAACTCCCTCAGCCACTCGATAAAAATGTCCTCTGAGGACCAGCCTGTTTTGGTGGCTTTCACTGAGATAGGGCAAGCCTCATGCTAAAACAGGTCTCCTCTGGTCAGCGCACTAGGCCACAACAGAGCAGGACGAACATAAAAGCCATCAGCGCGTACACATGCCACCAGGGTTACGTGGCATCTGTCGTAGCCTCTCCTCCTAGCGCAAGTTTTAGTACCTCTTAGGACATACACCTTAAGGCTGCCTGTGTCGAAGTCAATGAACATGCCTGACTCGTCTTCATTGAACACATACTGCGGGTCATACCCCACTTTGGCGAGCGCTGGACTCAGGGACTCATTAAACCAGGTCGTCCACTCATCCTTCGTCAGCTTCTTGTCGAGGCGCACACTCTCAGCATGCTGCGCAAGGCGACCAGACACCTCAGGGTGGCGACGAAGGAAGAGGCGCCACCACTTGTCCATACTCTTGAGCGTCAGCGTCGTCGACGGCCTGTCATCTGTTTGCACGCTGTCATTGTACATCCTGGATGCCTCGACGATGATGTTGTCCCTTGTGGGTGGCCTTCCTTGCTGGCGCTCCCGCTCCAACCATTCAACCAGCGCGCTCTCGTCCACCAAAGGCAGTAAGAAAAAGTGCTTTTCCATTGCTTTGAGGCATACTCTAGTTGTATTAGAGGTGCACTGAGCATCCATGCATTTTTATCTTAGTATTGGTCCAACCAAAAGTGGTGATAACACATTTTGACCTATGGAACCAAACACCCAATCAGGATATGGAGTGGACCCCTTAATCCCCTTTCAATGTGAAGTAAAACATCTTTTCCTGAGTTGACTGAGCACTGACATACCTAAAGTAGAGCCTATGAATTTATCCATGTTCTTCCATGAATTCTTAGCTATCCTAGTGGTATGCACCCTAGGGGGCTGGGCACCTCTTTTTGAGAGGTCCTGGGTTCAATTCCTGGTCAGCCTAGCTAAGTAGGAAGATCCCATGTGACATGGCAGTGACCTCATCGCCACATACCATGCCACCTCAGCACATATGGGACCCAAAACAAAGAGTGCACATCTCCTAAGATGGCACTATGGAGAGAGAGTGATCGTGAGGCAGTTTTCTAACTCTTTTCCTAAAACATTTCAGCTATCTTTGTGAATATGCATTCATTTGTTACCTGAGCTGTAGTTTCTGTGAATATCCAATCAGCTTTCACTGTTTACACTGCAGCCCTTCATGCTTTGATCCTCAATTACCTTCTCCTTGCATACTATTGGCTTGGGCTATCCTGGATTGAGTTGGCTTTACTGTATTTCAGCAAACAAAAGCTTTTCATCATCCAAAACCAGCAGCAGGACACCCTACAGCAACAACAAGCAGTAGGAGAAGCAAAAGCACATTGCTGAAAACACTATAAACTTTTCTGGTAGCAAGAGGCAGCCTGTCTCTGTGCACCGGCAGCGACCCCGCGCCGTACAACCAGTGCTCCGAGCAGGCAAACATAAGCAGAAGGGCGGATTAAGATGGACCCAGGAAGAGTGGACGCCGATGTGAACACAGCACCAGCGCCTGAGGCACCGGCAAGGCCGGCGCCTGACGCTGTACCTTCGGTGGAGCCCTTACATGGGCCAGTGGATACGGCGGAGGATTCCCTGGATGGCCTCCAGACGGCCTTCGGGGCCCTGTTGGTGGATGAAGTGGTCTCTCAGCCTCAGCCTGCGAAGAGGAAGAGAGAGAACGAGAGCGAGAAGGATGCTGGAGGAGAAGCAGACGAAGGAGAGGAACAAGGGCAAGACCTGACGAGTATCCCTACCTTCGAAGGCGCACCAAGCGCTTCTGGCCTCCCTGCATCACCCTCTCCCATAACCACCACACTCCCAGCCGCCGCAACATCCACTTCCACAACCAACCCGCCTACGGCAGAAGGCACAGGCTTTACTGGCATGCCTCACTACCCCGCCTATGGCATGGGCCCACCTACCACTGCGCTCCTTGAGGCAACTACTGCCAGTGAGCCGGTGGCTTCCAGCTCTGCGCCGCGATGGTATGCGGCTGACCATCCCCATCCACTCCACGCCACTGGAACCTACATGGAAGTTCCTGGGTATGCTCCTGGGTATGCACCTGGGTATGCACCCTTGAGTGGGTTGAGGAAAGGACCAGAGTCTCTGGGAGGCAGGAGTAGAGGATCGGGAAGATCCTCCAACAGGTCCCTGACGCGGTCGGAGATCAACGAGGTGCTCCGAGGAGCCACTTCGCAAATCGTGAGCGACCTCACGCAAGAGATCAGGGAGAAACTGGAGCCCCTGATGATCCCGTCCCATGCGTCACCTACGACGGTGGGAATGTCACCCCACCGAGTACAGGCTAACCACCTGGCGGCAGGGTTGACAAATACCCTGGGGAGCCTGAGGAGCCGACCGATGCCGACTCCTGCAGCAGTACCGAGAAGTCCATTCGTCCCGAGAACGGCCCAGCCGCCCTACAGCCACGTGACGAACTCGACGAGGGCCGAGCTGGACCAGCTGGGGCTGACAGCCCTAAGGGCTATGGTGGACGTGGAGCCTTATGGCTCCAGTGACCTTGGCGGAGACCCCTCCGACGACGAGCCGCCGTCGATGGACTCTTCTTCGCCCTCAGACGACGAGGACCCTGAGGACCCCGAGGACCCCAAGGGTAAGAAGAAGAAGAAGAAGAAGAAGAAGACCCGACGCCCTGAAGGACGCCGAGCTCAGGAGGCGAAGGCTATTGCCACCTCCAAGATAGTGGTGAGCCTGCCTGAGTTCACAGGCAAGGACCTCAGCGAGTTCGCTGAGAACTTTGGCCGGTTCCTACGACTGACCGGCCAAACCCACGCGAGTGGGCGAGTGAAGTGCGATCTGCTCCTGCAGTGCTGCAAGACCAAGTACCTGGAGAAGCAGGTCAGGCAGATCGTCACAAACTCCGCCACCTTTGCCGACGTGTTGGTTGCCCTGGAGAGGCAGTACCCGACCTACGAGACCGACCTCTCCATCAGGGCCGAGATCCAGAACCTGCCCGTGCTGCCCAACAACCCCAAACCTGGCAGGGTCTCCGAGCTGTTGGCGGACTTGGATCACTGGGCTGGACGACTGACGCCCGGTTCCTACAGCAGCGACGACCTGCTGTTCTGGTTGTGCGCCAAGCTCCCCCGAGAGCTATGGGACGAGTGCCGTCTGACGGCTGAGCGCAAGGCTAGATCCCTCCGCTACGAGGATCTATGCGTGCTGCTCCTGGAGATGGCGCTGGAGAAGGAGAGCGACCAGCACCTGAACAACTACCGTCCTGGTGGAGGTTCTGGAGGCAAAGGGTACCAAGGGTCCCGACCTGGGCAGGGGACTACCCCCAAACACGCCCACGCCCGCCTAATGGAGAACGTGAAGGAGCTATTCTGGTGTGATGCCAGAGATGAGCAGGGCCACCTGCAGCACGCCTCTGACTGCGAGCAGCGGGACTGCTTCGTCGTCCAGGGGAAGCAGCATGAGAAGATCACCGGCGCCAAAGTGAAGCTGCCGGATCATTTCCGCTGCACCATCACGTGTGCATTCTGCGGTAGGCGGAAGCACTACGAGGATGAGTGCTACCATAAGCAACGCCTATCGGCGAAGCTTAAGGGGGAAGATCCTGGCAAAAGCTCAGGCAAAGGTGGAGGCAAGGCCAAAGGCAACGACTCCGGCAAGGGCAAGTCGAAAGGACGTGGTCAAGGTGGTCAAGACAAGGGTCAAGGTGGACGAGGAGGAGGCGCTAACCGCCAGAACGACAACAAGAACAAGGACAAGAACGGAGGTAACCCCAACCCTAATCCAGGGGGGAACTCCGAGCCCTCTGGAGGGCAGTCTGGACCTACCACACGCTCACAGACG
Source organism: Eutreptiella sp. 'Long Island Sound 2002' (assembly GCA_964036045.1). Taxonomy (NCBI): domain Eukaryota; phylum Euglenozoa; class Euglenophyceae; order Eutreptiales; family Eutreptiaceae; genus Eutreptiella; species Eutreptiella sp. 'Long Island Sound 2002'. Next base: position 21,940,455 of record OZ038395.1, read on the forward strand.
CAGGCCCAGCAAGAACAAGGAGCCAAGCGTGAGCATGAAGGTGGTGATGACGGCAACGCCAAGAAGAGAAGCCGTTTCATGAGGATGGCCCGCAAATTGCGGAACAAGGGGTTCGAGGTGACCTGTCCCGCGGAATTCTGACGGGGACGCTCTGGTGGCACCCAAGACCTGGTGTTTTGGGTACGTATCCGACTAGGGGGACGTGAATACCTGGGGGTACTGGATACTGGCGCCACAATATCTATAGTGGCCAAGGAAATTTTACCTTGTGGGAGCCTGAAGAACACCATGACCACCGCCGCTATACGCATGGGGGATGGACATGTGGTGCACAGCTGCGGGGACTGTGAAGTGGAGGTACCTATGGGCTCTCGAACTATCGCCCATCGGTTCTATGTGATGGACACTGAGGCCTTCGACTTTGTACTGGGGACTGACTTCTTCGTGCAGCACTCCCAGATACAATCCCTGACGCTGCAAGCGCCCTACCTCCTGTACGTGGACCACGGCAGTGGCAGAGAGTCTGTGCCACTGGAGCAGTCGGAACATACCTCGAGTTACCTGAGACTATCGAAGGAGGAGCCCTCGAACATGATGGCGGCCTCCAAAACTGAGGACTATCAACTATTGGGGGAAGTCCTAGACCAAGGTCTGAAGGAGTTGGGTTACTCTCGAGAAGACCTAAGTGTGGAGCTGTTCGCCAGCGACAAGCAGCATGTACTGGACGTATACTGCAGCAAGGGGAAGAACTGCAGCTACAAATTTTACTGGCCCTCTTTCGGGATGGCCTACGGGAACCCCAGATTCAGTGAACTGGGGAAGGTGCTGACCAAGGTGGCCTTGGAACGTTCCCGTATGGTCCTGTGTTCCCCCGATTGGGGAGCCCATGGGGGCAACGAGTACTGGCGAACCCTCCTTGACAAGCTGACTATCAGCTCGGTGCGGTTACCTGATGAGGCCATCTACGTGCCTCTGGGACGCAAGACGCCCATTGGGAAGCCCGGATGGGGGAGTATGCTCAGCGTGGTGGACGGAAGTCTTACCACCATTCCCTGGGAAGACCTGGACCCTACTCTGGTCCAGGCTATACAACGAGAAAGCGATGGACTCGCCTTGGGTGACTTGAAGGATCGCCTACGACCTCAAGATGCTGTTGAAACTACACCCGGAGGAGATGAGTACGTCGTGACTGACAACAACGCCCCCAACTCTCCCTGTCATGTACCTGTTCCTGATGGAGTCTCTGAGTGTGGACTATCTGAGCTACCTAGCTCTATCCACTCAGACGACGAAACTGAGCACGACGCCTTCTTCGTGCAGACCGCGGTGGAGGAAGTGGAGAACGCCGAGTACGTCGCCCCACTAAAACCCCTACTCTCCATGAGGGTGGAAGACCCCGTGGATGAAGAGCTGGACCCTCGATCCAGGCTCAGGGAGTATGTGGATTCCAAGAGGAAGTTGGTGGCGAAAAAGCTATGCTACGCGAAGCCTACCCACAGCTCATGGCCACTGAAGCAAGGACGTATGGGAGACCTATCCCAACTGAAGGAGGACCTCGAACAGAAGATCACCACTTGGCAAAGGGAGGTAGATCTCAAGCTCATGAAGAGCGTGTGGGGCGCCCATGTGAGGACCCCAGAGGAGGACGACCTCTCGGAGGAATGTGTATGTGAACCCCCTCGAGCGTGCCTATGTTGCCATCGTCCACCGGAGATGGTCGAGCAAGACCTTCTATATGCCTACCAAGGGCTGAAGGATGCTACCGCGGGCGAAGAGTCGGTGGAGGACCACCTCCCGACGTCTACTCAAGGGGCAAGCAACTTACACTCCGACGAGGACATGGAGGACAAGATCAAGGTATTGGACCCGCGGGTACAGAAGCTGATAAGGACCTATCTGGAGGTGTTCGGAGAACTACCCCCTCCAGCCTCATGTGACAAGCTGGTACAGATGGACCTCAAGCTGAAACCCGAGTTCGTGGGTCACAAGATCCGGAGGAGACCCTATCCAGCTCCTAAAGAGCAGGCCGATGAGATTGAGCGACAGATACAAGAGTGTATCGACGCTGGCCTAGTCCTGGAGTACAAGGACGGGGACTACCCCCTACACTGCAGCCCCTGTTTCCTGGTGGCTAAACCTGGGTCTACAGCCAAACGGCTGGTCGTGGACTATGGAGAGCTGAACAAGAAGACGTTGAACCACTCAGGGTCCATTCCCAATATGGAGTCTACCCTGGAGAAGATAGCCTCCTGTCGCTACAAGACCAAGATGGACAAGCGAAGTGGACTCTGGCAAGTGGACCTGACGCCCAACGCGCAGGAACTACTGGCCTTCATTACCCCTCAGGGGAGGGTGTTCAAGTGGAAGGTCATGCCGTTTGGCGTGGCTAACGCACCCGCTCTGTTCCAAGAGCTGATGAACAAGATCTTGTCCATCCTACGAAGGAGACCTAAGGTGCAGGAGCTCATATCCCTTGGGGCCCAGATGGAGGCTCACATCGACGATGTATGCCTCGGGACCAATACCCAGGAGGATCACCTAATCCTCTTGGGTGAGTTCTTTGCGGTCTGCCAGGAGAACCACACACGACTCAAGCTGGAGAAGTGTGAGTTCATGCAGGAGACCATGCAGTACCTGGGGTTTGACGTTGGCTATGGGTGGTGGACCCCAGCGGCCTCTAAGGCCAAACCCCTGATGGATGCCAAGGTACGACACGAAGACCCCAAGAAAGGACTTCATGATGTACGCAGTTTCATTGGGGCGTGCAACTTCTATCGCCGCCAAATCAAGAACTTCACCTATACCAGCGCCGTTCTGACGGACTTGATCAAGAAGAGTACTACTTGGCGCTGGGGCCCACAAGAGCAACAAGCGTTTGACGAGCTCAAAGACAAGGTAGCCAACGCTAAGTGCTTGGGCGTGCCTAGGGCACAAGGGGAGATTATCCTGGTGACCGACGCCAGCAATGTGGGCGGTGGTGGAACGTTGTTCCAATGGCAAGCACTAGAGAAGGAGGAGTTCGACTCGGCCATTTCCCAATGGGGGACGGAAGGTCTCAACCGAGATGGAACCCTCAAGCACAGCTACCCTGACGACAAGTCGGTCCTAGTACCTCTGGGCCACTGGAACTGGAAGTGGAACCAGGCCAGGGGGAACTACTCCACCTATGAGCAGGAATTGCTCGCGGGTATACTGGTGCTATCCTCACAAGCACGACTGTTGGGGAGTAACCCTGTGGTCTGGCTATGCGACCAAGAACCGGTCCGCAGTTTCCAGAAGGGTCCCCCACCTGAGAAGGCCAAGCTACGGCGCTGGTGGACCTACCTCAGTCAACTACGGCTGACGGTACACCATATCCAGGGAGTGAAGAACGAGTGTGCCGACTACATCAGCCGCAACAACTTCGACGCCCTGATTGGTGCCCGGTCTGAAGCGCTGGCTAAGGAGGCGTTCAGCCGTATGGACGTACATCTGGACCTGAACATGACCATGATACGCCCCCTGGATGGACTCCAACAATCGGAGTACCTACAGGAGTTTGGGGATATCTACCGGCGCCTGGAGAAACGCCTTGAACCCCTCCTGGTCAACCAAGACCAGTGGAAGCGGGACAAGAGCTACCTCTGGCACGAGGACCGCATCGTGGTACCTAGTGACCGAGTCCCAGCGCTGCTGAAGTGGACCCATGAGTCCAGTGGTCATGTGGGTGCTGACCGTACCCTGAGGCTGTTCAAGCAGTGGTTCCACACTACGTGGACTGACGACCAACTGCGGAAGACACTCCAGCCTATCGTGGACAAGTGCCCGTGCAGGTCCTGTAAACCAGGGGATATCAGGGACAGAGGTCTCTACTCGACCCTGCCCATCCCACACTGTGCCAACAGTGTTCTATACGTGGACTACACGGAGATGCCGAAGTTCGGGGGCTATGACTTCGCCCTCGTGGTAACCTGTGGGTTGACCAGGTTTACCAGGGTGTTCCCATGTACCAAGCACATTACCGGTGAGGAGACTATCAAGATACTCCTGGAGGAGTGGTTTTGTGTCTATGGGGCGCCCAAGGAGATCAACTCCGATGAGGACGTACGAGTACGCTCAGATACTGGCTGGTACAAGAGGGTCCTGAGATCCCTCAATGTCCAGGTGTCTACGGGGATTCCCTACTCTCACACGAGCAACCCCCTATGTGAGCGACAGATTCGTGTCCTGAAGGAGAACGTCAGGATATGGTGCAAAACTGAACGCACCAGAGACTGGGTGAGACTACTCCCCGTCATATCCTTGATGATGAACTCCCAAGAGAGTTCAGCTACTGGCTACTCGCCACATGAGCTATTCATGGGGCGCCCGGCGTGGTTCCTACATGCCCCCTATCCAGAGGACACCCATTCTTCTGTGGGTGAATGGGTCCAAGAGCAACAAGCGAAGGTGGACAAGGCCACGGCTATGCTCCAGAGAGTGAGGGAGCGTCAGTGGAACAAGAAGAACAAGCACCGTGTACCGGCCACCTACCAAGAGGGGGACTGGGTGCTGGTGCACCACAGTCGACTACCCGCCTGGCCTCGCTCTACCAGCGATGACCCATACTTCGGGCCGTACAAGATTCTATCTGTGGATGGTCACCGTATCACGGTGCGGTGTTATCCCCGTCTAGGGGGGACCCTGGTGTGCGCCGCTCAACACCTGAAGCGCTACCATGATCCTGAAGACCTCTGTGGGGAGGAGTGGGAGCTGAACGACGAGGAAATCGCCGCTCTGGACCTACAAGGGGCTGCCAGCCCTATGGAAGTTGAAGGTGAACTCCCCGACATGAACGCCGAGGAGATGGCTAAGGAGGGCTTCTACCTGGTGAAGTCTGTCCTACGCCACCGCTATCGCCAGGGTTGGCGCTTCCTCACCCTCTGGGAAGGGTTTGGAGTCGAAGAGGCCACCTGGGAGCCCTTCTCTGCATTTGTTCTACCTGAGGGACGCCTAAACTCAGTTCTGGTTGACTACTTGTCCCAGAACAACCTTGGTGAGTTGCTGAGGCTCGCTGAGACGCTTGCCTCCAAGACTAAAGCTAGGGACTGAACCTTACCCTTACCTACCAAAGCGTTTGTGTGAGTGTGCTAGTCCTAAGGTCCTGAGAGCAAGCCGCAGAAGTGGTGTCCTAATTATACCCAAGTCTGCGCCCTTGCTGAACCTGGAGGGTTGGCTTATTGATGCCACGGGGTACGCCCCGGGTCTCCCCTCCCCTATGCGCCCAATTTCTGTGCTGGCGCAAAACCTTGGGGGAATACCCAGCGTGCTAATCCAGGTATTGTTTTCCCTACCTATCTGTCTACTACAGGGAGGGGTGGCCAAAAGCTATGAAGGCATGCAAAACGCCTGTTTGCTATGTGGCCAAAACACTGACCTAACCACTGCCACAGCCCACCAACCCCGCTAAAATTGCAGGAAAAGGGTGGGACAGTGACACACCCCCTACAGGTCCTACACACCCTACAGTGGCACCATCCTGGTGGGCGAGCACTGGGCAACTGGTTCTAGCCCCCACTCAGGACTACCACTCCTACACGCACACTCTACTGGGCGTTGCGAAGGTAAAGGACTCGTGGGTCCTAGCGACCCTCCTGTGAAATGACAAGAGAACACAGCGCTGCTAAGCGACTGTGGCCTAACAGGGGACGCCACAACGCGTTTCCCCTGTTAGGGCTTGGAGGGAAGGAGTGCTCTCGCGTGCAAGGCGCAGATGTCGATGTAGTCGGACTCCCTGCTCTGCCACAGGCGGAGCGGAGTTACTTGTTTGTGTGAACTGCGCCCCTGTTTAGCAGGGCATCAAAAAAATGCTGCTGCACCACTCACCCTACCTGCCCACCTGTAAAACAAAGGCAAACGAAAGGGCGTTTGCGGCGGAGGAACCAAGGCACACTCCAGGTATTATACCCTTCTCAGTGTGCCCTATAATACACTGTCCGCAAACACGCTGCAGGAGCAGCTACCCTTATCAAGCAAGCAAGCGTTAAGGGACTCCTCAGGTTCTCTTAAAGAACGTACCGAGGAGCCCCTGGGTAGCCTAAACAAGGTTTACCGTGCGGACTTCGCGTGGCCTACCCTTTAATGCGTGTGTGCATGCGCGACTATGCACAATCACGTTGGGCAAACCTGCCCATCTCCGCAACAATCTTGACTCCACCAGGGGGTGGCCCCGCCTGGGCGTACCTACCTTACCTACCGCTGGGAAGTGAAGCAAGGTGAGAGAACAAAAGGGGCGCACGCGAAGAATGTTGCTAGGCACTTGTGTGTATGACTAATCACCCTGATCTGACCGCTAATCATCTGCAATCTTTCTAATCAATCCGTCTACCGCGTCCTATCGTGGTTATCGTTGTTAGCGCTGCTACACGACTCGTTCACGGAGACACGAGACGAGCAATGTGTATGCGGCATGCGAGACAAGCATACCTGTAGTTTATACCTGATTCATTGAAGTCTTTTCAATTGATTTTCGAATTCTTGAATTTTCGAATCTTCTATTAGTGTGGGTGGAATCTGTATGTTTGTTTATTAATGTGTGTCTCGTCATTTTCAAGACTACGTGATACATACGTTTATAATTCCATTATTTTTCCATTTTCCGGCGCTTCGCTAGGAGCTGCTCCTGCGCGCCGCCATTTTATGCGTATGAATTTCTGGATTTAAAAAATCCAGAGATGACTATAATTTCTATAAAAATGTGCTTTTGATGCACAATTGGATTCTACTCAGGTGTGTCGTTTCAGAAAAATTCTACGCCGTCATTTGACGGATTTTGGTGTCGTCGCTTCGTTTTTGCGTGGATTCGTCCATAATTCTCCCATTCCTGCCTCTGCAGATACCCACGCGCAGCCTCGCTGAGTAGGCCGTGTTCGGGCCGAAACGCAGGTGCCTGGAGAGACTGAGCAGAACCAAGACCCCACCAAGGGGCAAATTAATTTCTTTTTCGACTCCCTTCGCCCTAAGACAGGTCACAGGTCGCCAGCAGGTTTACGAGAACCCATGCGAGTGTGTATAATGTGTCTTGCGTTTGGGTTGTGCCGACGCTGCGTCTTGGAGGGAGGGATGCATATGCACATGTTTGGCATGCTCCCAATCTAACCCAACCAAGCCACAGGAGCCCCGGCAGCGCCATGAGCGCTGAGTCTTCTGGAGGAAATGATACAATCAGAGCAGCAAAAGGACGCCAGCCATGGTGAGCGCCCGTTTTTCAGTGTGAGGGAGACTGTAGGTATTTTAAAGTAGATGTGGAAACCAAGGAAAGGCCAAGAAAAATTCCCTTTTTCCTAAAATGCGACAGTGGTGGCCACCACAGCACAAGGGGGGAGTAAGAAAAAGTGCTTTTCCATTGCTTTGAGGCATACTCTAGTTGTATTAGAGGTGCACTGAGCATCCATGCATTTTTATCTTAGTATTGGTCCAACCAAAAGTGGTGATAACACATTTTGACCTATGGAACCAAACACCCAATCAGGATATGGAGTGGACCCCTTAATCCCCTTTCAATGTGAAGTAAAACATCTTTTCCTGAGTTGACTGAGCACTGACATACCTAAAGTAGAGCCTATGAATTTATCTATGTTTTTCCATGAATTCTTAGCTATCCTAGTGGTATGCACCCTAGGGGGCTGGGCACCTCTTTTTGAGAGGTCCTGGGTTCAATTCCTGGTCAGCCTAGCTAAGTAGGAAGATCCCATGTGACATGGCAGTGACCTCATCGCCACATACCAGGCCACCTCAGCACATATGGGACCCAAAACAAAGAGTGCACATCTCCTAAGATGGCACTATGGAGAGAGAGTGATCCTGAGGCAGTTTTCTAACTCTTTTCCTAAAACATTTCAGCTATCTTTGTGAATATGCATTCATTTGTGACCTGAGCTGTAGTTTCTGTGAATATCCAATCAGCTTTCACTGTTTACACTGCAGCCCTTCATGCTTTGATCCTGAATTACCTTCTCCTTGCATACTATTGGCTTGGGCTATCCTGGATTGAGTTGGCTTTACTGTATTTCAGCAAACAAAAGCTTTTCATCATCCAAAACCAGCAGCAGGACACCCTACAGCAACAACAAGCAGCAGGAGAAGCAAAAACACAGTGCTGAAAACACTATAAACTTTTCTAAGGCTTGGGCCCTCTGCGCTTGGGCTGCAAGGTGCCTCCCACACTGCAGAGACAGAAGATGAAGATGGCACACAGCAATGCAAGGTTAGATCGCAGATGACGAACAGGGCAGAGACAAGTCCGTGCTCCGTGCTGTGGTGTACCTGTGGCGATCAACAGCGCGCTGTACATCTGAGCGGCTGACGACGTGCTCCCTTGATGCTTGTCGCTGGCTCATCTGTCCAGCAATGGCAGCGGCGGCGGCCTTGGTAACGTCACAGGCGTCCTTGGCAAGCGGGTAGATGCAGCACGGGGCGGCCTTGGGGCGTGGCGGCTTCCTTTGCTGCTGCTCAGGCCTTCGAGACCTCCTTCGCACCCTTGAGGTGACCTCCATGAGCCAGGCCTTGGCACAACCCTTCGCCGCCCGCATCTAAATAGTTAAATAAATGGAATCCATTTTAAAAACAAACAAACAGGCACTAATTGTTAATAAAAGCGTGCAAATCAGCGTAACACATCTCTTCTTGCCTGGCCCTACTTCGGTCACCAACCCAAATCCGGTGCGATTCCGGTGCCCGGCAGAAGTGAGATTTCCCCAGCCACTAATGAAATGCAAGTGAGGATGGATTTAAAATGAAAACTTTCATCGTTGATCTACCTACATGTCCAAATTTACCATCCGACAGTAATCGCAGCCGCCAGGCCCAATGCTAAATCTTTGGCCTCATAACTGGTCATTTTACCTTAAAGCCAAATCACTAATTGTTGCACCATTGTTGTGGTAATTGCATAGATCGAAGCGGCTAGTGTCATAGGCTAAGTAAAATGTTCAACTTTTAATTGTATTGGTTTGAATGCGAAATCTGAAGTTCGCCTACAAAGCAGTGTCAAAGAGCGACCGCGATGGCACATTTTGAGAACACATATGCATATACAGACACACACACAGACACGCAAACACACACACACAAACATACACACATATATATATATCCTCTAATCTACACCCCTCTCCCTAGCTCTAGGTAGCTCCGCCACACGTATCTAAAGTACATGCAAAGGGTACAACTTGGTGCATATATGTGGCGGAAAGGGCTAAACTCGGTCAAAGCGGGCTCAAAGAGGGCTCATTTCACTTGTTTGTGCACCCCCAATGGTCTAGGATCACTTTTGGAAAACCACATTTTTGACCCGTTTTTAACCCATTTTTGGTCCCAACACGGCCCCATTTCAAGGCATTTTGGGATTTTCTATGGGCCAAAATGTGTCACCATGGGCTCAAAATGGGCTAAAAACACTTGTTTGGCATCATAAATGGTCCAGGATAACTTTTGGAAAAACACGTTTTCGACCCATTTTGGACCCATTTTTGGTTCCAAAGCATCCCCTTTTCAAGGCATGTTGGGATTTTCTATGGCCCAAACCGCGTCACCACGGGCTCAAAATAGTCTAAAACACTTGTTTGAGCATCCTACATGGCCCAGGCTCACTTTTGGAAAAGTGCATTTTTGACTCATTGTTGACCCATTTTTGGTCCCAAAGCGGCCCATTTTCAAAGCATTTTGGGACTTTTCATGGCCCAAAACGTGTCACCACGAGCTCAAAACAGGCTGAAAATATTTTTTTGAGCATCCCAAGTGGTCTAGGAACAACTTTGGACAAATGTTTTTTCGCCCTGGGACCCTGGTGGACCCACTATTGGCTCCCACCGTGCGCGGGCTAGGATGCCCTCCAGCTCCACCAAGTGACCACTTGTATGGGGGCCTAGTCATCTCGTTGGGCGGTTCTGAGGCTTGGTAACCACCAAAATTGGGAGGTTGCGGGTGGAATAGGTGCCCTCGGAATTCGGTTTCGAGCCATGTAGCCCAAGATACGGCCCGTTCTTGGTTTTGGGCGTGTTTAACACAAACATCGCACATTCTAGCCATTGTTAGCCATTTTTGGGCCGTTTCTTGGCCATATCGTGGGGTTAGAGGGCGACAAAGGGCTCTTGGTCACGGGGCAATCAAGGCGCACGTGGAAGGTAGGCACCGCTTCCCTTCGCTTGGCCATTTTAAGTGGGTTTCGGAGCCATTTTGGGCCACAAAAGGCTGTTTTGGAGCACAAAATGCCAGTTTTGGGAGGGCGCCTCCCGACTTGTCGCCCCCGCCCCGGGGCGCCACCGGTGAGTATTTGGCCCAAAACTTGGATTTGGCAAGGCCACCACCTAGGCTCTAAGACGGCTAGAGTAGAGTAGAGCCTAGAGCGATGAGGCGGAGCAATGGCCAAACCGGAAAAGAGAAATGCTTGTTTGCTTGCTTGCTTGTTGCTTGCTTGTTGCTTGCTTGTTGCTTGTTAGCAAGAATTAATGGGAGAGGGGTGTGGTAATATATGTATATGTATAAATACCTCAATAAAAGCGGCAACCTCAGAACCCTACGCCTCGCCCACGCTCAATATGGAATGAAGCTCCACCTGAAGCATGGATGCATCAAGCACAATGTTCCGTGTACATGGCTCGAAGCCCCAGAGCCAAAGGGCTACTTTCCTTAGGGCAACAAACATGTCTCCATAGTGCCCATAGTGGAGGATATTTGTACCTTTGGAGAATTTCTTTACGATTGTAAAAAATTTTGATATTTCTACATGTGTCCACAAACGGGAGAATTTGGATAATGTGCATAACCCATTCTAAGTGTCCCCACAGGAAAGAGCATTTCTTCCTGTTGCGGATCCTTCATATCCTTGTGCATTTTTCCTACCTTTGCTTTTGTTTCCTACCCATACTGGGGGAATATCCCTGCCTTCTTGGAGGCCCTACACAACGGTGTTGAAAAACATTCCCAAGAAACCATCACTAAGGGCCACGGAACGCATTCTGGCGGCATTCACAGTTGGGTGAAATCAACATGGCTACACAGACCCTGCCTTCTCAGGGTCTCCATAGTGGGGAGAAATCAATATGGCTCCATAACCCATGGCTTCTCAGGGCCCCATCATGGGGAGAAATGCAATCTAATCCATATGGCGATATAACCGCAAGCCAACGTGGCAGGAGAAAATAAAATTTTTGAACTCACCATTCAAATCGGAGAATATGCACATTGGTTGGGACCAATTTTCCAACCCTTTCACCAAAGGCCAAAAAAACTTTTTGGGTGCCGTTTGCATCCAAATTGGTTGTTCCCTATTGCCACAAATTGCTGTGGATTGGGGGGGTTGGAGTGGGGGGGGGGGGGGGGGGCTGCGGGTTGGCTTGACACGTAAGCACCCCCTCCCCATGCCTTCAATAATCTGGCTGATGGTAAGAGCAAATGTGGAAATGCGGAGAATGCAAGAACACCTATGTATCACCACACATTTTCATCAACAACAAAAAACTGAAATCAGCAGAGAAAACAAAAATAAAGATTCTGCAGCACCTGCCTCAGAACCACACCACAAAAGCAGTCAAAACAATTCTTCGTTAATGGCCCAAGAAGTGATAACATTCCAAAATGTTACATGTCCAAAACGACTGCATAAAGCCGCAAGAGCCGCGATGTGGGCAAGAGAACCTGAAAAATGATCAGCTGTGACCTACACTTCATTGCATGGAGTTCTGCCTTTCCTGGACTATCCCACCCTGAACAACTTAAAATCGTCGATAGCGAGTGCTGCAAGAGCCAATGGTGTGTTTCAGTGGCAGGTTAGGGTTAGGGTTATAGGGTCTAATGTGGATCAGTGGCAGATCTATCCCGGAGTCTGTGATTGGATGTACTGAACACAGCACCCTGCTGGGGCCACATGAGATTCAGCAGAAGAGACATGAAATTCCTTTGAAGCACACATGCAGCCTGACTTCTGTGTTGATTGCCACTGGCCACCGCTTCTCCAAACAGTGAACAACTGCACATGGACTGACAGCAGTGGTGGGTGGGAGTAGGGCGGGCGGGGGGGACCGGGGACCGCAGCTGAGTGTGGCCATGGCACACCTACCCAAAATGCATGAGAGACATTCTTGGAAAGGCACTGTTCATAGTTTGGAGCCACAAAGTGAGGGGCCTGGCCACACTTTCTGGCTTTCTGGCAGTCTTCCATTTGCGAATCTGTTGCACCATCGGCTACTCAAGAAACCGGTTCAACAGATGTGTTGGCTGGTCTGGCTGCTTTGTCCACTTTGTTTTGCGAGCATCTACACCAACATGCATTGCTGTGAATGGACATGGACATCATACCCATCAGCTCTGAAAGTACAACTTTGAACCCACTGAATCCCATTCACCAACATCCTGAAAAGAACATGCACCTACCAACAACACGCGGTTGAAGAATTCCAACGAAAGAAAAAAATGAGCATGTATCCCACCCGTGAAGCAGGGTTGAGGGGTGGATAGCAGCTGGCATCCCAACAAGGTGCAGAATTACAAGCTTTGAGCAGCCAGCACCTCTAGCCACCACTGGAGGCGTCAAGCACAAAGTGTCAGCCTCCATCCCATCCCATGTAAAATCGAAAATATTATCAGACATCCCACTTGCGTTTCTTTGCGCACACACAAAGGCCAAGCACAATCCGGCCAGGAGAGCCGGGGCACCCAAGGAAGCGGGCTCCTACTCCGCTTGGGAGACAATGTCAGAGCAAACGTGATGTGTTATTGCACTCAGTCAAGCCAATCGGACGATGAAACCCCATCCCGTTTCTATGAAATTTGGCATGGGGCGCGACTGGGATTCGTAACCGATCCATTTAGCAAAAAGACAGGCCCACTCAAGAGGTAGGCAGGCGATTAGTTTCTTTTTCGGGAGGAGGATTTTCGGGTGGCCTTGGGGGACCACTCGAGTCAACGCAAACGATGGCCGGTCCGATATCTGAAATACCCCCCCGCATGAAAATGGGCGACACCAATTAACTGAATCAAGAGAGGAGCTTTGCAACTGCGACACCTTGCGTCTACGAGTTTCCCCGGGCTCAGGGGTACCTTCAGCAGGTGAAATGGAGGGCGGGGTCAAACACGTACCAGCACCTTCTGACCAATTTCCACCAAAGAACGGACCTAAACCTGCTGGGTGTGGTGGAGTACTTAAGTCTCGGGGTTTGTATTAATTTTGGATTTAACGCGCTTCTAGGTGTCTCATTTTGGCGCTGAGCTATAGTTTTAGGTTTGGGTACACTATTACCAGGCTCGAGCTGAGGTAGACGCCGGAAGAGACTTGACGGGAAGGGGGGCTGGGGGGTGCGTGCAGGCAATCTGGGGTCCTGGGTGCTGACCGGCATGCCACTAGCGTCGACCAAATCAGCTACGATCAGAAACGGTGGCGTCTTGCTGAGTCGTGCACTGGTGCCGTTGTTTCCGACTGCGTTCGGGTCGTGAGGGGATCAGGCGTTACCCAGCAGCACATGGTCCAGGGCCGGTCCCTCATGAAGCTCCGTCGCCATGCCGGACACCAGTGGCAAAATCAGGGCTTTTGGCCTTCGAATGCCACGGTTTCAATTGCTCGCGAAGGGAAACGGACAGACCCTACCTCTAGAATCGATGCTGCCGCGCAGCCTGTTCCCCCTGCTGTTGTGCCCTTGCCCTTGCCCTCGTCTCCGCCGTGTGGTGTTCACTACCGGCCGACTGTTGTCAATTTTGAGGGTTGCATGAACACAGTGCACGCAGACAATGTTTCACAAAATGCTGCCAACGCCGCCGAGGGGCCCCGTTTTGTACACTGCCAGTTTTTTTTTTTAGGATGTGGCAAGGTCTGGACAGGCTGTTCCACAAGCAGGGTCTCGGTGGTTAACAAGAAACTAACTATGTTTTGACTCCACCACTCGGTGACCCAATGCAGCTTGTTGTTTCCAAAACACCTGAGGACTGCTTGGGCAACAGGCATTCTGCTGGGGGGGGGGCTCAGGGAGCCAACGGGCCGCTCCTGCAGCCCGCAGGCGGCGGTTTGACGGGAGGAGTCGCGCCAGTTAGCCCTCGTCGGTCTCCCAGTCCTCTTCCTCTTCCTCGTCGTCTTCGTCTTCGTCCTCCCACTCGTCGTCATTCTCTTCAGACATGCTGGTGAAGCTGGCGTTGGGCACTGCGCCTGGCACGGTCAGTGACCCACCAGCCTGCCCTGGGATGGAAGAGTAGCCCGAGGGGGGCTCCACGGAGATGACTCCCATTGGGGACTGCACCGGCGTAGTGGGATGCTCGGAAGGCATGCGGTACTTGCGGGACATGCGCTCCAGGAAAGCAAGCCAGGAGGTCGTATTGCTGCAGTGGAAAGGGGGAGGAGGACTAAGCATGGCATGACATGGCATGCCAGGTTTTTTGTGAAGGGAGATGCCCCTCTTCGCAAGTGTGAAACATTTTTTGCAGGTTTTCACTGTTTTCAGTCCTCCACCAGAGAGGCTCCCACAGGAACGGCTGTGCGTGCGCGTGCGTGTGTGTGTGTGTGGGTGGGTGGGTGCGTGCACGCGCGTGCGTGTATGTGTGTGTGTGTGCGCGCGCACGTGCGTATGCATGTGTGTGTGTGTGTGTGATTGTGTGTGCGTGTACGTGTGCGTGTGCCAAAGGCGCTGTTACCAAGTGGCAATGGCCGGGATGGCCTTGCATGCGAGAAAATGCCAGACGGGAGGGCTGTGTGTCTAAGCGCATGCTGTGTTTAGTGTGTTGCGCACCTGCGATGGTGGGGCTAGGCCCCCGCGTTGGGGCAGTCTTAGTTCAGGGCTGCCCGGGGGACGCCCTGTCATTCTGCCTGTTGGTGCAGTTGGAGTTCTCGTAGCACCCACGCCTTCGTGCCTCTTGGCCCCACGCGGGCTTTGGTGAGGCCGTCTCTAGCTCTGGTGTGTGTGTGTGTGTGTGTGTGTGTGTGCGTGTGCGTGTGCGTGTGCGTGTGCGAGGGGGGCAAAGGCCGATTAAAGTCCTGGACGCTGTGCGACGGGTTAAGCGAGGGGGTTATGGGTCATAGACTGGCTGCACCGGCCCCATTTGTGCGAGGGGGGGGTTTCACCATTTTTACCAGGTCTCCCGGTTGAGCCTGTATGGCCACACTAGCGTCCTCGGGTCAGGTCGCTCCCCATTGGTGAGGTCCATGGTGCAGGCCAGGCCAGGGGTGCGTCACTGTGTTGCCCCTCGACCAGTGCGGTATACACTTTAGGCCAGAACCTGGCTCGCTGCCCCAGGACCACCCTAGAAATGGGGTGGTGGCTCCTGGGGCCTGGAGGGCCTTCCGGAGGGTGCAGGCGTGTCCCTCCACAGCTCACTCACCAACAGTGACAGTGAGTGCCTATTTGCTCCCTCCCTCCCCAAAAGGGGGGAGGGAGCAAAAAGGCTCCTTTATCCCCCTGCCGTTTTGTAACCCCCCAACAAAAGGGGTAGTAGTCAATCTGATGGGAAAATTGTTTCTGCATGCACCAACAAACCCTGCCACAAGAAAACAAACGCACGCCGGAATCCCATTGAAACATTGCTGATCAGTGGGGGACAATGAATACCAGGGGACCACAGATCCGTCTTTTTGTGGACAGTAAATACACTTCATGGTGCCAATCTGAACAACCAATATAAAAAGAAAAGGTATTATCCAGTGTCCCAAAGTAGATGATACACATCTTAAAGTGATGCCTCCAAATCAGACAACCTAGAATCCCAGAAGCCCCAACAAATCAGAAGAACAAATCAGCGAAATTCAGAAACCCAACAAATCGGCAGAACAAAACCGGCGAAGTCAGCCGAATTCGGCCGTCGATTTGGGGGGGGGGGGGGGTTGTCACATTCGCCTCAAGTGTGCCTTCTCTGGGCCTCTCTCACTCACGTCCGTGGAAACTCACGACCGATGGTCACTTTGGTCATGTGGGGGGGGGGGTCCAGGGGGGGGTACCCCCCCCGTCCTCCTGCGGTGGATGGCCATTCCAATCCGTCCCTGGCCCCCTCCCGCGTCCCTCCGTCTCACAAATACCGCCACACCTGATGTAGCGAGGGGTCCCGGCGGTGGCCCACAGCGCGGGGACCAGCTTCGTCCACCCGTTGTCGACGACCACGCGGCCGCAGTACTGCCCCTGGAGCTGCGTGCGGCAGTCCCCGTACATCAGCACCGGGTACCCCGCCGACGACGTGCCCAGGACGGTGAACTGGGCGGTGTGCGTGGGGTAGCAGATGGTGTTCCCCTCGAACAGCTTCTCGACGCCGGTCGTGATGTAGTGGGACCCGTACTGGCACTTGACGGTGGCCGTGCCGGGCGTCAGGATCTGCCCTTTGCCTGCGGTGGGGGGGCGGGGGGGGGCCGGGGGCGGACTTCGCAGGGGCCTTCTTCGTGCCACCGATGGGGCCGGGGGTCAGGAAATGGGGGGTGGCACTTCCGGATACCCTCAATTTAGAACGTACTCGACGGTTCAAGCGTCACTCTGCGTTGAGGGCCGGGCCGGAGGGGCAACAGCGAATGCCGAGGAAAACGGAAGAACGACGATCCGCGGTGGTGTGCAGGCCATTGCTTAGTGACCCTGGCGGGAGGGGGGGGGGGGGATGTCTGGGGCCCTGGCCAGCCCTGACCGAACCCCCAGCCCCCAACGTCCGAAAAACTTTCCTGCGGCAAAAAATGAAGTTTATCAAAGGGGCCGAAAATTTGAGGCCGAGTTTAGGTAAACAAACCTTTTTGTTGGCCTCTGACCTCTGGGGGGGGGGGGTGTCCTTGAGCAATGGCCTGTTGCCGAAAGCCACAATCCTCGCAGACGTTGTCAGATCAAAGCCAGGCAGGCCCGCATTTTGGGGAAAGCGCCACATACCCCCCCTTCTTGGACCTCTTCGCGTACCCTACCTCAAGGGAATGACTTGTTTGTTTAGCCCCTTGTAACATCATTCTGTTGTCCCACCCCCAATGACCTTTTGCCCCCTGGGCTCTGCACCGCTGATGGCAAGGGAAAGTGTGTTGGTGAGGGCCTCGTGCCCGCGGTTGTGTTGGTGTGACTGGCTCCTGGTGCCCGTGGGCGGTACCCCAACCATGCGTCATGGCTGTGGCGACACAAGGGCCAACAGCGCGCGCGGAGTCCCGCGGATACGAGCGACCCCGCGCGGTCCGACCGCCGTCAAGAACCCGCCCGCCTCCCTCGGCACTCGCTTTGGTCGGGCCAAACACCGCAGGGCCGACGTACCGCAGGTGTTGCCGGTCAGGCGGATCTCGGGGCATCCGGAGCTCTGCTGCAGCGCCGGAAGGACCAGGTTGGCGTGGTAGTAGAAGGGCTGGTTCTCGGCCCAGAGAAGCAGCCCGTTGCCCTTCAGGTGGCAGCGTACCACCGCGTCCGTGAAGTCCTTGGGGTTCACAGACTTGTTCTTCATTTGAGGACCGCTGACGATCCAAATCACATGCCACTGTTTGAGCAGCTCCTGCAGCAGGTGGGCGCGCGTGCGGCCGTGCGCGCGCGCGCGCGCGTGTGGATGCATGCGCGTGCGACAGGGAGGGTCCTGTCCGTAAGAAAGGGGTCATCAGGCGACCGTACCCCGACATGCGCTGTATCCTGTCGAGGATCCTTCTCCCGAGGTCAGGAAAATCAAGTTTTGCCAACAAATGCCCAGTTCATAAGGTACAGACGGAGTGAAATAAAACATTCAGTTTGACGAACGTGGTGGTCGAGAACGGCACTGAGACACACGTGCCTGAGGTGAGGGGAGTCCAGGCATTTGTGTGGGGTGGGGTGGCTCATATCATGGAAAGCAGAGGCCGATTCAATTCCACCGCCGACGATGCTCCGTTTGAAACGGGTGCTGAGCCCCTCGCCCCCGCCCCCCGGACTGCCTTCACCCACGGCCTTGGCCAGGGCTCTCACTGGTACGTCCCGTTCCCCTCGGAATGGCCCCCGTGGCTGGTGCGGCCTGGACGTCACGGATGGGGGACTGGGTGCCCCCCACCGGCGTGGGAACTGGGAGGGCGTCGGGCCTTTGGTGGAGGGCCTGTCATGAAACAGCCGGGGCTGAGTTGGACTGGCAGCACCCCTGGGACTGGCAGGCACTAGGCAGGCCCAGAAGTAGCAGGGGAGTGCATGGGCAAACTGGCAGCAGAGGACAGGGCCGTCCAGACGGGAGTTCCGGGGGGGGGGGGGTGATAGGAACAGGTCCCAGGGCGAACCACCCTCCGAATGTCAATGGCAAACCCCCCCGCCAAGCCCCCCCACTGCACCCCAACCGACCCCACCCACCCCACCCCTGCGTGTTGCCCCCCCCCCCCCCCAACGCCCCCCCCAACCCCTGGGTGTTGGGAGACAGTGGTCATGGGATCATAGCCAACGGGGCCCAGGAATTGTTTCTCAGCCATCGCAGGGGGCCCTCCAACACAACCACCAGCCACCCCCCCCCCCTCCCCAGTCCCCCCCCCCCCAGGCCCGGCCCTACAACACTCCCACTCGGGGTTGGCATACAAGGACCGGGCCTGGTCCCCCCCCCCTCCCAGGCAGACAGGAGTGCTGTTGGAAGGGGACTCCGGGCGCAGCTGGAAATGGGGGCAGGGGGGGCTGCTGAACGTCACAGGGTGAGACCAGTGACTGGCAGGGCGCTCCTTCTTTATCACCCCGGCTTTTCTCTTCTTGGGTTTTCCTTGAGTGGAGGAGCGCCCTTGGGGAGGGCCTCAAACAACCGCTCAGACACCGTCAGTTGCCCACCAACAGCTGTGCCTTAGTGCCCGAATATGCGAGTGTATGGGCAGCCGCCCCCCCCCCCCCTGTGTGACATTCCATCCGGTTGTTGTTCCTTTACGGAGCCCTGGACAGTCACCCGTTCTTCCCTTTGCATGTTGCGTCGGGTCGCTGCGTTCTGTCGGCCGCTGCGGCCGGTGCTCCTGCTGGTGTCGTGTCTGCGTTCGCGGAGCCCAGTAGTTGGTGTGTTGGGGCTGTGCTGAATGTGGCGGGATGTGCCGTTTGCGCGTCAGCGGCGCCCAGTAGTTGGCGTATTGGGGGTTGTGGTGGTTGTTGGCGGGGTCGTTTGACTGTTTGTGCTGTCCACACGCCTTTGTCCACAGGCCGTCCATAGCCTGCCTCGCTGTGTTTCTGTGTGCGTGAGGCCCAGGCGCCCTGTTTCTCCACGCGCTGTCCAGGCCGTCCACCATATGTCCTTTTCCCCCTCACGGCTGGTCTGCCCCTGATGGGCTCCCACTCCTGTTGCGCAAACGGCCCATCTGGGCTGCGGGAGACACCCCCCACCTGATGCCGGTTGAGCAGGGGTTGCCCTGGCACCCGGTAGCGACGAGGCTGGCTGGCCAAGCCATCCCCTTTATTGTCACTGCCTCCCATGCGCACACTCTGCCATCCGCTCCATTCTGGTTCCCTGTTCCCGCTGTTCTGGTTGCCTCTCCTGCCTTGCTGTGCCCCTCCTCCTTGTCTACTGTGCTCGCCCGTGTCCCTCCTGGTGTGGCTCCCGCGTTCTGTGTGTCTATGTTGCTCCTCCTCCTGTCTGTTGGCGCTCCTGGGTGCCCCTGTCCCGCACCCCCATCTGTCCCACCCGCCTACCCCCCCCCCGTACGAGGATTTCACATCTCTGTACGACGTGGACTGTCCCGTGCGCAGTTGGCTGGTCACGGCCCTGTTGCCACCCCCGTGGTGGGCACCTCCCGGCGCGCAGGGTGCAGCCCCCGCCCTTGTGGAGTACGTGGGCACCTTGTAGAGGGAGGGGGCCCCCCGCGCGCCTCTTTGATTACCGAGGGCCACTCGCGACGGGGGCGCACTTTCGAGCCCACAGAGACACAGGGAGGGTGCTTCCCACGGCAAAACATTGTCAGCGCTTTTGCGGGGCCCAGAACACAGCCCCGTCGCGGGCCTGTCCCCCACCCTTTGCAGCCACCAACTCATTTTCGGGGCCCCGAACAGCCTCTGCACCGCTCGAGCTCTCTGAAAGCGATGTGGAACGTTTGGGCCACTGCACAGGCACAGATCCTGTCACTACACAAACAGGCAACCGACTGAAAAACTCCAAAGCCTTCGAGGTGTGTTTCGACCGCAACTCCGAGCCTGGAGCAGGACGACGCCGGTTGTGCTTGGCAGTGCATGGGGCAAAGAGGGATTGGCTCTGGCCACCTCCTCCTTACCACGGGTGAGTGGTATGAGCGGTGGACGCTCGCTCGGATGGCTCTGAGTTCGAATCCCAGTGAACTGGCCCACCATCGGGGGTGATGCAACTGGGCTGGTCAGGGGGGTCGATGGGATCAGCGTAAGGGCGCTCGGAGATCCCTCAAGACACCCCACCTCACCTCTCGACTCGGCCCAGGGGGCCCGAAACAAAAAAAAGCGACGTCCCAGTGGCATGACTGACGGGCAATGAAAGATGACACTGGGTTGTTCCTCAGGGTTCGCCAGCCCGGTAGACATCTGAAGCCCTAAAGGGGGGGGGTGCCATAACGAGTACATGTGCCCCTTGGTACTTGCAAAGGTTTGCGGCCACCTCACTCCCCCCCGCACCCCCCCGCACGATGGTGCGCCTTTACTTCATCACATCTACGCCACTGTGCTCCATACGGCATCCCGTCTTCTTACCAGACGAAACCTGATGCAATTTGGCTGCCAGCACTCATTGCTCCCCCACCTCTGCACCGGGGTATCCCCAATAGTCTGAATCGTCTGAGTCATAAGGAAGATCTTGGGCTGATTGTGTGTGTGTGCGCGCGCGCGCATTTTTAGGTTGTGCGCGCGTGTGTGAGGAAATTCTATTGCCTTCGGCAGTGCACCTCGAAGAGAGGTTGACAGTCAGCCATTCAGTTCCTGCGCCAGGCCAGCAGTCAGTCAGACAGAAACACACAGTTTGGTTTTTTGTCAGTGGCAGATGCGTCCCTAAGCAGTGGGGCGACATCTCGCTGTAAGGCACCTCGTGGTCCAATGGCAATGCAGCTGCCCTCAGCGGCCAGGTCGGCGGGCTTTGTCGCCGCTGCCGCCACTAAAAGTCAGCAGACCAGAATTCGAACCACCGACCGAAAACCTTGAGCCAGCTGCGTTACCGTTCGACCAGCGGCAGTGTGACAGAACCATGCTTCCCCACTGCATAGAGCCTGTTTAGCAAAAACTTTTGACCCCCCCCCCCCAAAAAAGTGATATCCAGTTTTAGGGGGTAGAGGCCTCAGAATCAAAAAATCCATTGGGGGATGGTCTTATTGGGCAAAATAATGATTTTACAAGGGGTTGGACATCCAATATCATGCCTTGGGGTATGCTACGCGAATGACCCTAAAAAAGGGGGGTATACGCCGCTCGCGCCTGCGCTTGATCTAACAACCTCTCTTCGAGGTGATTTACTGTCGAAAACGCAATGTTAGAGCAGGAACCTCCCAACCCCAACCTCACCCGAATGGGGGCAGGGGGCTCACGAAGAGGGACCGGGCCTCAGGACCCCACCCCCGTGCGGGTCGTTGTTGCATCTTCCGGGCACCACCGACGACTTTCGGGGTGCCGTAGCCGAATGCCGGCCTGACCCAACTGCACGCCTGTCACAGAGATACCCTGGGCCGCACCCGTGTGCCGCGGGGGCAGACCTGGTTCCGTGGAATGGACGCCAAATGGTGCGTTGGCCTGGGCCAATCGGGCCGCGGGCCTCGCCGGAGGTGTCGCAGGAACGTCGCCTCATCCTCCGTGTACTCGATGCTGAACCCGAGGTTCCGCAGCGACAC
Organism: Eutreptiella sp. 'Long Island Sound 2002'; assembly: GCA_964036045.1. Taxonomy (NCBI): domain Eukaryota; phylum Euglenozoa; class Euglenophyceae; order Eutreptiales; family Eutreptiaceae; genus Eutreptiella; species Eutreptiella sp. 'Long Island Sound 2002'. The sequence continues at coordinate 21,962,140 of OZ038395.1, forward strand.
GAACGCGCATTCCTCGAGGGCGCTCTCCGTGAGCTCGTGGCGCTGCCCGAAATTGCCGACCAGCACATTCCAACCGGTCCTGAAAGTCGAGGGAGGGGGGGGGGGTCACCGCACTCCAGTGCCCAACCAAGAGGGGACGATTGCCCGGCGCGCGGCGTCCAAATCAATGCTCCGGCCATCCATCCCAAAGCTTTACCCCAAACATCAAACCCTCCCAGACATGCCACTAGTGTCCCGCAGGGGACTGAGTTTCGTTAGGAATCAGCCCTGTCTCGTGTGTCACCCGGTAACATCCACCGCTGTCGCAACCACAACTCAGTAGGAACAAATCGCGTCCCCATGTCTGACGCAGTAAGCCCCTGATTCCATCTGATCACGTCTGACCCGGCAGACGCTAGTGCCAAGTCTGCTCCCTCCTCCAGCGCAGGCGACTAACCCCTGCCGTCTCGGGGGCCCACGTGCGGGTGGAATGGTCACAGCACCCCTGCCTTCTCGGGGGCCCCCAACATGGAGACAAAAAGTGGGGGAAAAAGGGGGACAGCCGGGGGAAAACTTTGTCCGGGGCGCCCCGGCGCGCTCACGTACTCTCCAAGTGCCAAATCCAGGAATCCACCCGCACCGACCAACGCCGTTTGGTGTGAGACTGGCGTGAAGCGCGTGCGACATTGGACTGTCCTTCAATGCCACAAGGGCCTGTGCGCCCTCGCCCCTGAGGCCGTTGCCGCCAAGGCTCAGCTGCAGCTCCCCCGAGGGTCACTGCGCAGGGCCAAAGGCGTTGGAGCGCTGCAGTGTGCAGGGCCGTGCTTGACCCACGCTTCATGTCTCCCACCTGCAGCCCCTCGCCGGGGCGCGCTCTTGTGCCAGCGACAGCCCTTCGCACACCTGCTGCCGGGGGTGGCCAAATCAAAGTCGGAGCCCAAAGCCACCCCAAAAGCGTCGCGCTGCACGTCGGCGCCGAAGGCGGTCTTGCCGGCCACCGCCATATTGTAGATGTCCTTCTCCACGTCCTCATCATCCACATCCACGACCTGAGGCGCCATGAGAGGCGGCCGGGACTGCCAGGGCACACACAGCCCGCGCGGAGCGCACGCGACGGCTTTCATGTGGCGTGCCGCACCACAAGCAGCGCAGAGGGGCGCGCATCCGCGGTCTTGGCGGCTCACCGCCTTCGAGTCGCAAGTTCGCGCCTCTGGAGCCGTCTGGCGACGGCAGCGAGATGTCGGCGTTATTAGTGTCGCGAGCTCGGCAACAGCTGTGCCATGCCAACAAATCTGTTTTCTGCACCACAAAAAATAAAACCCCTGCTCAGAAGTTTGCTTGGGGGGGGGGGGGGGCATGACGCCTGGATGGGTGGCTGGAGGCGGCGGTGCCCATTGACCTCTCACCCCAGGGCCCTTGATCCACCGGTCCTGTCCATCCTTCCCTCCCTGAAATCCCTTCATTCCCCTTGGGAGGGGGTGCCAGCAGAGCCCCAGCCGCGTCCCGCCTTTCTTTCCCAACAACAGTCTCCTCCCCTCAGCCGCTCAGCCCACCTCTTTTGGGGGGGGGGTCACACAATCCCCAGCCGCACCACGTCCCCAGTCGCTCGCAGCCCTGCACATGCAGCGCATTTGCCCATCCGCAATCCATTGCAGTTGAAGGCCCCCCCAACTACTGCCAAAGCCCCTGGTACCCCATGGTCTCAAAAATACGCACAAAAAGCACAGGAAATACCAGGTGCCAAAGGCGCCGAAGAAAATTTTTCTTTAGGACATACTAGAATGTGTGTGGGCGGGGGGAGGGGGGCTGTCACTTGGTGACCGTCTCCCCCCCCCCCCCAGGAAGACCGTCGCGCACTATGGGGGGGAGAGTGCAGGGGGGGGGGATTACTAACACACAAGGCGTCTCACAATAGGCGCCCATGAGGCATTGACAACAGAATTCAACCACAAAGAGATGTTGGCATGGCGCCTGCATAGAAACAAAATGAAAAGGGGCAACGGCACACAACCAGACAAGGCTTCTGCCAACAAGGAAAGAGGGTGGGGCAGGTGCCGTCCCAGAAGTGGGACACCCACACGGTGATGGTCAGCCATCTGATTAGGTAAACTGGGTGGTGGCCATGGCTGTCCCTTGGCCATAGCACCCTCTGCCCTCGCTCCTTGGAGCCGCATGGCACACCCCCGCCGGAAGCCTCACCCACATGCCCAACTACTACCCCTGCCTTCTCAGGGTCCCCGTTGTGGGCGGGAATCAATGTTGCTGCATAATTGGCGGGCCCCGGGCAATGGGGCGTCAGCAAGACCTGGCCGCACTCCAGGTGTCGTTCAGAGGGGCGGTTTCGCACAGCCGGGCACAGCGCCGTTGTTATTCCAGGAGCACCCCCTGAAAACCACCCCCCTACAGAAGCGTGCATGATCCATTCAAAACAGCATCGGGGGTGCGGAATTCAGGACTCTGGGACCAGGGATGCAGTAGAAGGGAAGGGACCTCAGAGGTGGCCCCAGAGGCGGTTAGGCAGGCGGTTGGAGGGGGTTGTCAAATTTAAGCGGTTGGGGGGCGGTTACTGTCGGTTACAAATGCCATTGAAGCCGGCACTTGGCGTCAAGGGGACAGTGGCTGGGCATAGGCCGGGCGCCCTGGAGGGGGGGGGGGGGGGTACCTCCCCCTTTCCAATGCATCCCTGCCTGGGACCTGTGGCTACCAGTGGTGGAAGACAGCCGACTTTTCGCACAGCAGTGGCTACATGGGCCTACGTGGGTCCCCATGGGTGCTAGAGTACCCGTATTGTCACCAAGTGATGGCCTGGAGCCCCCCCCAGGGCCGGAATGAGGTTTTGGGGGAAAATCACAAATCCCAAAATTCTTCTCCCGGTCGGCAAGGCACCGCGAAGAGGGAGGGAGCACAGTCACTCGAAGAGGGAGGGAGCACAGTCACTCGAAGAGGGAAGGAGCACAGTCACTCGAAGAGGGAGGGAGCACAGTCACTCGAAGAGGGAGGGAGCACAGTCAGCGCGGGCACAGCGCACGGTGCGCCCCCCATAGGGCCAGGATTCCGAACACTTTGGGGGGAGACGACACCTGATACACAGTACTGAAGCCGGTCTGCCGCGGGCCCGCGTCCTCCCGATGGCAGTATTTCTGGCAATGCAGAGGGTCCCGCTGGATCTCGGTGCACGTGGCCTTCGGCTGCGAGCACAACAACATGAACGCCCACATGCCCTCGTGGGCGTACTGCTGGCGGTGGCGGTGGTCCGTCAGCCGCATGCACTGCTTGCCCTGTGGGCATTTGCCTGTGAGGCAGGGGGCGATGGCAGAGGGCCCTGGCATGGAGTGACGGCCTGGAATATGCCTCTACAATGGCTAATTTTGCATTCCATTTATGTCCCCATTCATTCTATTTTTTTTTGCACACGGCCTTGTTTTTCAACCAAAATGAAGTGCATGTGCTTTTGGGGCTCCGGTATTGTCGATTGTGGTGGTGGTGGTTGGGGGTTGAAAGTCCAGGACGGCACCTCCACCCCGGCCGTTGTTGTGGTGAAAAATGGCTATCTTTAGACAATTTTTGGCCATTTCGTCTTGAGACTTCAGGACGGAAGCTGCTGTGCCAAGATGGTGCTTCCAAATGAAAGGAATGCAAGCGAGGCATTGAAAATCACATTCCAGGGAACAGGAGGACGAGGGAGGACAGGAGGACTTTACATGGCATCCATATCTAGTGATACTGTGATAACTTTATTTAAGTAAATAAAATTAACCAAAAAAAGAGAAATAAATGGCGATTATGGGTTCTTGGCCCCCACCCCACCCCCACTACCAGGAGCAGTTTGGGTTGGGTTGGAGTAGGTTTTCTCGCTTGGCACTCCCAGTTCAGCCCACTTTGGGTGTGTTCTGTGGAGGCGGGCCTCTGGGCTGTGTGTGGTTGCTCGGGAGTGTGTGTGCACGGAAGCGGGGATTGTGGGCCTCCGTAGGAATCCCGGTGGGGGCAACGTAACAATCACCGCAGGAGCTGTTCAGCACTGCAACCCGGAGTTGCGATACAGGACTGGGACTGAGTCTCTTGAAATCGAAAGTTTGTTGCGCCGGTGAAGACAGCTGAGCTTCTCTTTGCATGACGAACACCACGATGCCTGCGGAATGCAGGTCCAACCCCTTCTCCAACAGCGCCGGCGGGCACAGACGGTCCAGAGCTCACAGGGGGTTGCGGGCAGACTCAGAGAGCGTCCGCACGGCACGAGGCACACCCAATGGCGCTCGCTGATGGGAGAATCGCTGCCGGTGCTCGGGGCTGGTGTCGATGCACAGCTCCCCCCATTGGCAAGGGTGCAGGTACTGTTGGATGTGGGAGGCCCGCAGCGGGTCGCCCTCGTTGGTGTAGTACGCCAAGGGGCACTGGTATGCGTCGGGGCACGCCGGCATGGAGATCTTCTGGGAGTTTACGACGGGGGGCACACGCTCTCCGCGAGTGTGAACATCATGGAACGTGGTGAGCGTGTCCAGGGCCTGAGGAAGGCGGGGCGAGAGTGCGGGGGGGGGGGGGGGGCGAGCGACGAAGGAACAGAACGCAACGGTCCCTGGCAGTTGCCAACCGACGGTGGTTGGCGGTTACGCGATGGCGGTTGGCAGTTAGCCGACCACTGCCGGCGGTAAATCCGACGGTGCACAGGGTGTGTCTGTGTGTGTGTGTGTGTGCGGGGGGCACACAGGCTGTGTGAATATGGGCCGGGCTTTTGGGCTTCGGGCTATCGGGTATGCAGGTAACCCGCCTGATTGGCAGGGACAAAAATTCAGAAGCCCGGTGTTCCCTTGGGGTGGCCTAGAGCCTAAAGCCGACCCGTTCGTACTGATTTCCCTCCCCTTTTGAAGACGCGTACTCGAAGGCCGCAAGGTGCATCCTTGTTGACACGCCCGACAGGGCGAAGCGGGCCGCCGCCGTGTCGCATACCATCAAAGCGCACCACGTCGCGTGCTTCCTCTTCGATGCAAGAAAGGTGCTCCCCTGTGTGCCTCTGATGTCAAGCCGTCGTGAGCATGGCGAAAGCATGTTCCAAGCTACGCAGGTTCAAGGCCTAGCATTGCTGCACTGGAAGGCAGTTGTTCAGAACTGATGCGTCATATCCAATCTTATTGTAGAAAGGACGAAGTTCGACTTTTCTAGGCCGATATCACGGTCCCGTTGCATTTCTAGGCTAGAAAAACTTGGACTTTCTCAGCAGCAAGTACGCGATTAAAAAGCCGCTTTTTTCTCATTCCGTGGCTCCAAAACGGGGTTCAAGTCGCTCACAACGACCGCCGAGCAAATACGCATCATCACACACAAGTCTTGTGCTATTTGGAGCCGTCTAGCCCCTTCTATAGCCGATTTAGCGTCCAAAACTTGTCGTTTTTGGACCGTTTTCAGTACTTGCCCTTACCCCAATACTTGCCCCTGCGTCTGCCCCTGCCCCTGCCTCTGCCTCTAGTTATGCATCACTGTGTTTTTGATGTCGTCGTTCGGCACAGGCCAATGCCAACCAATATAAGTCAATTGGAGCTCCCCATGATTGGTCTGTTGTTGTTGTTGTTGTGCATACGCTGTTTACCTCCGGGTTGCACCGTTCGTATTTCCTTCGCGCAAGTTGAGTGCTTGGGAATGCCTCTTTGTCTGTGTGCATGGGCCTTTGTCTCAGGAGCTTCGTTACAATACTGCCGGCCTCTAACTGGTACCATTGTCGACACTGTGGACCAAGAAGGTCCGTGCCACCAAGCAGGTGTGCATGTCTTTATGCACTCTTCGTTGCAGGATGAAGTGGTATGTTGTGTGGGATGCCCTGGTGTGCGGTTTGGGGATGGAGATCCATGCGTGTTCTGTTCTCTGCAGTTACCAGTCGTGGGCTGCGAAGGCCCATTGCCCCAGGGAGGCGCATCGTTCAGTTCGCCGGCCGCATCATTCGCTAGAGGGATGTCTTGGACAATGTCTTGGACCAGTTCCTCCCCGGGGAGACCATGAACAAAATTGACGAATGAAGTCGTTTCATAAAATTGCAACAGAGGAGGCTGTACAAGAGGGACTGCCGAGCTTTGTGATACTATGAATATCACTGTTGTTTGGCAATAGAGTTTTTGCCGATTGCTTCACGAAAAAGCGGGAGTAACTCTCTTGGGGAATCTTTGGACCGTTTTTGTTTTGTGGTTTCAAGGAATGGTTCGTAGGGAGCTCCCATACCACATTTGGGGGCGTGTTGCCGGCTACCTCACAGCACAAAGAGGGTCCTGTTATCGCAACGCAACCTCATCCTGAATGCACGCCTTGTCTTGGCACCCAATGGTGTACGCCAAGAGCACTTGCATGATGTGTTTTGGTGGGCCACACGCCTAGCTCCAACGGCACGGCAACTCCCCGTAGCCCCTCGGTATCTCATGCTTGATCCCTGTTTATGTCTAAAGTGTGGGCAAATATTGAATCATATTGCACCTTGTAGATTTGAACTTAAATTTCTCTTACCAACTCGTACAAATTCTTATGGGTTGCTTGTATACACCTGCAGGGATTTCTAAAGATACTGAATGCTCAATAAATCTAATTAGCCAGGAGTTGGGTCACCTTATCATACAAACAAAAGAGTAATTTGAAAGGTTCCCTTGCGGTTTGCAATCTTGTTTCAATTGCCTCTTCCAAACACTCCATCTTGGACCAATAGGGAAGGCCACGAAGAAAAAAAATCAATAATGCCAAGAGAGTTGCCGGCACTAGAACCGGAAACGAAGTTTTTTGATTCATCGACTGGGCCTGATTACAATAATCTGGTAATGCCGGACGTTCGGCGACATGAATGTTCAACAGCCGTTGACAAAGTCGTGTCCGCCGGGGATAGGACGTTTGTGGTTGCCGGTTCAGCCAAATACAAGTGTGGCAAGAAAGTAACGATTTACAACCGTAGCAAGTCAACAATTGATTGGGTGGTATGCACAACACCCCCCGTAATTCCTTGAGTAGTCCAAGACACTTCTAGGCGCGTGGAGCAAGTGGGGCAAGGTCGGGCGCTATCCGAGGCCGAGAAAGCGGAGGGTTTGGTTCTCAAGGGTGGTGGAATAGTTGTTGCTTGAGGGAGCCCCTCCAGTGCTAGAGCCAACAATTGCTTCTGCATTGCAAAGAACAGAGCGGTCTGACACGTGGCACGGGGTCAGGCGAGGGAGGATTGTGGCAATGTGGGCCCCTCGGGCTGCAGAGTTGTAATGGTTTCTCTGGTGGGGGAGTGCTTCTGGTCAATTGGACGAGGATGGCACCATTCGGTTGTAGCGCAGAGGCTTGACCTATGTGTGCCCATGCTTTGCAACTAGATTGTGCTCTGTACGCCTCACTGGTGGCACATGCTGAGCCGCAAGCCTCGTAACTTGCTGACCCGGGGCAGCTGGGGATGGCGTGTGTGGGTGAGCCACATTTGTGGGACCTCAAAATGATAGAGGCCATGCCATATCTTCAAGATGACCTTGTCACCACGGAGGAACAACTCCAAGCAGGCGGTCTATGACGATTTCACATGCTGGAGCATCAAGTGGTATTGATGATCGAAGGCAGATATCATCGAAAGCAAGTGTCATTGGTGCAAGAGTTCTTGGCGGCGGCTGCACTCTTGAGGAAGTCCCTTCACACCGCACCTGAACGTGAGCCTTGGATTGCAAGGGCCCTCTTTAGCTACCGTGAGTGACGAGCACAAGTGCAGCAACCGATTCCAGATGAGGTTTTGGGTTTCATCATGGAAAGCCTCACGTGGGTGACACTAACTGGAGGGGTAGAGTGTCATGTTGTGCATGTTACCTTAAAGTTGTGTCCCGGGACAAGCTACCATCTAGGTGGGTGCTACTTGCCGGGTCGGAGCAGTGGAATGCAAGTGAAGTTCGCCCTAACCGCGGGAAGCGCCAAAAGGTTGCCAATCAAGGCAATCAAGGTATGGGGTCTTGCTATTGGGGTAAGGGTAGAAAGTGTACTTTGTGAAATAGGTTTCTTTGCTCGGCCCTAATTCAGGACCCCAGTAAGAAGTCTACGCAATGAGCACCGCCCCAAATGAGGGCCTTGTACAGACTGCCCCCCCCCCCCCCCGCAACCCCAACAACAACAACAACAACAACAACAATAAGGTGAACCTGGTTCAAGTGCTAGGCCGTTGTCAAACGGCCTTGTTGCCCCACCCCCTTTGCCAACCAAGGTTAAATTGGGGGGCCCTCTTCCAAGGGCCTTGCAACTGGAATTGTGCCTAATCTCGGCCCAAGTGGGGCGGTGATTAGGGGAATGAGGGCTTTTACGTTGGGGCCCTGTTGATAGCGCTTAACCGGTAGACAAGTTTGGTCGGCCGGGACGCTTGTAGGCCCTTGTAGTGGCCTCACTTTTGTTTACATAAATGATCCTAGGCCCAAAAGGAAGCATTGGGCCTTGGTTTGAAACACCGAGTCTTGGTGCGCCCCGCAGCAAGGGGTGGTGGAACACCTCCCCAATCTTTTTCTATCTTCAAAATTTTGGGCCCCGATATGGAGCTGGCGGCTTATGGGGTTTAGCATGCTATGGCCAAGCCCTATAATGGGCCTTATCACGCCAAAACCCTCCATGCCGAATGCCAAATTTGTACACCTCGCTAGCACGGACCTGGCCTTGGGTAAATACAGGTCACCTGGGCCCCAAGGGGGCCTTGTACTAACCACTGCACCTTGATGTCCACTTCCACCCCACCACCACCACCCTGAAGAATCAGTTATTTCGCCTTCTTTGCCAATATACTGATTGCGTAGGTCAAGTAGGAAGGGTCGCACGTGGGTTTCTTTGGCTGCTGTGAGCCTGCCATATTTGGCAGGTTGCATTAGGTGCAAAGAGACCACTAGAAATTTATGGGATTGGGTTTTGAAGGTGTTTTTTTTGCGTTTTTCGTGCAATTGCTGGTTGACACCATGAGTTCAGCCATGAAGCCTGCAGCCCCCCGCCCCCCAACCTACTTTCCTCGTTTTGCAGTCCTAAAACCTCCTATCCTCCTCCTCCCACTTGCATGTGCCAATCCCGTCACCATCTCCCTATCTCTCGCATCTCCCGTTTGCATCACGGGCTTCCATTAGCTTCTCCCAAGGCAGCTCCCACACCCTCTATGGCGGTGTCTTTGAGAGGTGGAGAGCATCCGATTTGCCCTTGGAGCCATTTGCATGGTTGGGAGGTGGGAGAAGGGAGGCGGCTTGGTGAGGGGAAAAAGTAGGAGGGCGCATGAGCAAAAGCATTCATGTCCCTGTTTGCCCCCCGCCCCCCCCTCCGGGTGCCTGACTGCTTGTTCACTTTATAGCTTTGCTTGGAGGAAGGTCAAACAATCGTGTTATCGCATGCAAAAGGGACAATAGGGCAATGCTGCCAAGCCGCAACCGAAGCCAGCGCCGCATGGTGCCAAGGACTTCATTGATGCCGATGCAGCCTCTGATACAGACACCATGGACATTGACGAGTTCTCGGTATCTCCAGTCCTTGAGGGATGGCGTGTGATAGGGAGAGAAAAACCAGGAATAGGTGCAAAAGTCCACACGTGCGCCTAGCATGGACCGTGCACAGGTGCATGATGCAGTTTAGTCTGTGATACCGCAGTCGTGATTTCAAAAAGATGATTGTCTTTCGGCTTCTCAGGCCATCATGTTGCAAGCCCCATCAATGGGCTAAGATAAAATTCCTACAACCGTAGTATTCTTCAAGAACAGCGGTCCCGAAATCGCTCATGGATTTCGTGTTGTTTGCCTTTGCCAAGGGCTTCGCTTTTAGGTGGGGTACTCGATTGCAACAATGGCTTAGCTATCGCAATGTTCTCTGTGTTGTGTCCCCACCTTACATCGGAGTTGAGCTACACTTTATGCGCAATGAATGAGACAAATTGAGATGATTAATGCTTCTTTGTGGATTGGCAGTCTCGGTTCTTGGTGTCTAGGATTCCTGTGAGGAACATGACATGATAGTGGGGGATGCAAAGGGGGTTGGGCACTTGGTAGGGACGAGGAAGCGGACTTTCATTCCCCTTCTGTGTTTCCCTTCTGCAGCTGTGTAAAATGATGGGGGCGCCCCCGATCACCAACTTTGAGGTTGCCCAGTATTGTGCAATGGTCGACCTAATTATGATTATCGACCTGGGCCAGCATCAGGCGCCACCAGCCGCAGCCCATGGTACAATTTTGTCCATGATGTGTGCGCATTGAGCGACAAAAATTGTATCGGTGAAGATCAAGTGTGTTTCACGGGAAACTACTTGAATGGAAACTTGACAGACTTTGTTCTTCGATGTTCGTTGTGCAATTTTGGACTCCTTCGGATCTCGATGGACGAGCGAACTTGGTAACCACTAGAGACAACTGCGGGACGGGTCAAACATTTTGGTGCCACGCTCAAGTAATGGACACACATGAGCTTGCCTGCGCATCCCAACATTTTGCAGCTCCTATGGATCTCGACTTAGGGGGTTGAAACACATGAGCGTAGCCATCAATTGTCTAGGATGAATGGCTAAAATATTGGAATGCCTGGCCGCATCATGCCCGGGCCTCACCCCTACGCCCTACTAGGTTTCGGCACCCCGGTAACCCCCCCGTCATCAACTGAAGTTGAAAACTGAGAAATACAACACAATTTTGCTACTATATTCTTGTGATTGCTTGGAAATGCAACCCTTTGTCTAGTAATTGTTGCCCCCCCCCCCCCTACAGGAGAAAAACACGAGAAGAAGAAGGAACACAAAAGAAGAAGAAGAGGTTGACACGGCAACACAAGAACAAGCAGCTACAACGAACACGTGGTGTGAGGGTTGTGCGTGTGTGTGATCTGCGTGTAGTGCTCGCAAGCGACGTTCCGTTGAAATCTGTGTGTGCTAAGTGTGGTGCCTTGATGTTTGTGCACCATGTGCTTGTGATTTGAGAGTCATTGCGTCGTGTCTCGTGTTTTGCTGTTGGCGTGCTCTCTGTTGTCTGGTTGCGCAATGTGTTTGTCCCTTGGTTTGTGCAGTGTGCGTCATTTTCTTGCCATTTAGTATAGTGAGGGAGGAATGTCTGTTTTGGTTTGTTGTGCAACAACATTCCCACGATTGCAAAACATGGTGGTCGTTCCAAGCCACATATCCCAATGCAGGAAAAGAGGTGAAAGACCAAGCAGCGGGCCTCTCAAAAGCAGGATTACATTATGGCAACCAAAAATCATTGAGGTCGGCTCACTGCACTAGAAAATCGGAAATGGGAACTGGCATGGATCCATTTTGAAGTGCTCTACAATGCGAAGGATCTGTGGAATTCGTTTGCTACCCGGTCGGCGGAAGCACCCCAAAAGGAACCCCAAAAGGCACACCGCATACCAGCATGTTATACAACACGAGCGAAAATGGAGACACGAGCAAGTGGTGTATTTAAAAAGGCAAGGGGCCTCAAGCGGCAAAATGTATGACAAAGTAGTCGCATCCTAAGGTAGCCACTTAGGATTTCTGAAATGGTGCTTTTTTTTTTCTGCCGCACCATTTACCTCCCCTATCTCACGCACCGGCCCCTCTCACCACATGATTCCCTCAACCTACCACACCAAGCCTTCTCAGCACACAATCCCCACAATCCTCCAAGGCGACGAGTTGGACAAAGGAACCTTTGATGAACGACGCCACGTTTTTGTGAGACGGGTGCAACAAAACAACTCACACAAGTTTATGTGTATGGCCGCCGCTGCTCAACGCAACTTGGTCAGAGATGAGGAAATCGTTTGGCAGTCCGAGATTTTGCATCTCATAGTGTAGGACATGAGCAAAAGAGGGGTCGCACCCTTGCACGAAGGAGAATTCGCCCAAGCGTCGAGCAATGGAGGCGTCCAATCACTAAGAAACAAATTCGCCGCAGCGCCGGGCGAAAATTGTGGTGACACGCTAAAGCAAGGAGGCGATACATAAAGGACACACCACAGCATTGAAGCAACAATAATTTACCAAAGTGCTGAGCAAAGTTGAAAGAGGCGAGCACCAACCTAGTTTTGTGATGGAGCAAGATGGGTAGCAGCGTCAACAAGTGCGCTACCATTGCATTTTAAGGTTGAGATGAGTGACGTCAAAAAATCAATACAAGGTTCCGGAAAGAAACAAAAACCAACCCCAACCTAGAGTGGGCTCTAGAGTTCAGAGGAAATTAAAAATGACGCACGCTCGGAAGCTAAGGCAAAGCAAGTGCCAAACAAGGCGCAACAACACTGTGTACAATAGTTCAAGGGTTTTGCACCCCGTGGGAGCACGGCAATGCCTTGCCTTGAGCTGCATGAGTGCTTTGTTTGTAAAATATTTGCTACTAAGGTCCCCTTTTCATAGTTGAAGTGCTTCTCACAAAAAGATTGTTGCGGAATCCAATTGGAAAGGGCATAACTACGGCAGATTTGTTGGGTAAGTCGAAAAGATTCTTTTTGACCCCGTTGGTGTTGCACATCCTCATCATGAAGCATGGATCGTGTGACTGCGCCAGCCTTGGCTTGTTTTTGCACGTAGCCGTCACACACGCGGAGCTTTCTTTTTGTGTGCAATGTGTGCAATGATTTGGCATGCATGGAACAATAAATTCGTAAATCTACAAGGTGGAACTAAGATTGTCTTTGATATATGGTGTGCATGGATACTTTAATTCCGTATGTGATACACGATTCGGGGTTTCAGAAAATGATTGTACTTTTTGGCATCTCAGGGTATTCTATTGCAGTCCCCATCAATGGGCTTAGATGAAATTCATATGACCACGGCACTCTTCAAGAACTAGGATCCCGAAAATATTCATGGATTTGGTGTTGTTTACCTTTGCCAAGGGCTTGGCATTTGGGCGGGGTACTGTACTTGTACAATTGGAGGCTGAAGGGCAAAAACGGTTTGTCACTTACAATAGGCCTTCGCTATAGTTCTGGCGCCGTGGGTCGAGGTGTATACGGTGCCGAGACCGCATCCTATTGCATCTATTACATGGAGGTCAGCCCAACGCCTCAGTCCTTGTGTGATCTGATGCGGGTGCTTTGCTGATAGGCCCCACTTTATCTGCAGGACGGGAGCCTTCGGGCATAGCCTAGCGATCCTCATCTTCAGCCACACTGTACACTGTTGTCCGCCGCTTGTGCCCCCCCAGCCCCACCCCCACTCCTCCCCCTTGCACAAGTACGCTGAAAGTCAAGGAAAAAACAGTCAGACGGGTACTTGTGCTTAGAGAAGGCAGTGCCCAATAACGAAAACGTAAAAGAGCGGCCGGAAAAACAACGGTCAGATGAGCCCCTTGCTAAGAGACAAGGCAGATCTTGTGCAGGGGGGGGGGGGGGTTGGCATGCGTAGTAAGTTGCATTTTTGGGGGGCAAGTAGGTGATGAAGGGGAGGAGGCGTGGAAATTGCAGAGTTCCGGCTCGTGGTACTAAGATCTTTGCAAAACCGGGGCAAGCATCTATGCCCACCCACTCAAGTGTCTGCTTCATGAGGAAAATGCGGACAAGATACAGTCGACATGCCACGACATGCCCCATGGGGGCAAGGTCTTGTGGGCAACAAGTGGTGTGCCATTGGAGCATGCCAGACGGAGTAGCGAGGGAAGGAACTGTCACCCCGAATGCGCCCTAACGAACCAAATGGGCAAAATTCGTCGTGTTTAGTGTGCCTCACTGTTGACCACACTTGCGGGCACACATTGCGGCGTGCTACCAACTTTGGGAGTCAGCTCTCATCTCCTTGTCCTAAACAGAGGGCCGGTTGGTACGCACAAAAGCTTACCTCGTGAAGGTTGTCTCAAGTGGCTTTGGATGGGGGGTCAACCAACTCGTGCATGGCCATAAACATTGGAGCCAATGGAGCCACTTTGCAAAAATAGATAGGCATCATAGGGCCCCCCTTTTTTGTTGTGATCCAGAGCACGAAAAAACAAGATGACAATGTGGACATGGATGATGAATGTACGGAAAAACCTAAGGGCTGGCTATGGAATGCAAGATGGGAGAAGACGCACAGAGGTCACGCCAGTGTGGCGTCGTGTTGCGCTTCTAGTGCACGACATGGTGGAATCACCGAGTGCATCACCATCCCACTTTGTGATCTTCAACTCACCCTAGGTGTTGGTGTCCTATGCAATGCGGTAATGAACTCAGAATTATGTGTGCATGAGAGCACTGAAGACGACCATGTTCTTGCAGCTAAGCTAGGTGGCGTGTGTGCACGTATTCATGCCTTGCATGATGAACAGGCGAGACTCACAAAATTATTTAACGAGTACGACGATGTGCAGTAAAAAACATGAAAATGTAAACTTCTGTCTTTTTGTGAAAACCCTTGGCCATTAGCATGTTCCAGCACATTTGTTTGACGACGTGTCGTTGCGGGCTCTACAAAAGTGTTAAAAGATAGGATTTTGGTGGGTATGGCGCGCTAGTGCGCACTATATACTGTCATGGTCGTGCGTGACAGATACATACGATGTTTAGTGCAAGTCCCGGTATTTGAAGGGTGTGAAGCAATAGAGGGTACACCGTGGGATAAAGCATGCGATGTGCAATGGCTGGAGAAGCCGGGCGTCCTGGGGGCCTAAACGTGGGAAAGTGGCCCATTGCAAGAAGAACGCCAAAGTGGCCAAAGTGGTGCCTCTTTGCGGCAAAGATGTGGGTGAAAATTTTACAAAATGCATGCTTTTTTGGAGGCAAATCGTATGTTTTGCTTTTTTGCTCCTATTCCATTTTTCTTTGCTATAGTGAGGGATTTGGGAAGGAAGATCAACAAACTTCTGTGTATGGAACATTGTTGGGAACAGGCTTGGAATTTTCCGCAATCTCTTGGAACATTGGTTCGAAGTTTTGGCAGTGAGATTGGGCACCGAAATGTAGCCCATATCGCATGTTCTATGTTTCTGTTGCCAAATCGTGCTTGTGTGGCTTGGAAGATAATTTGGTTGGAATTTCTCAAATGTACTCCGCGAACTGAGTCGCAGCATTCTCAAGGTTCTTGATCAATATGATGAGCATTTTCCTACCATTCTTTACCTTCTACGTTGTGTGTTCCGGTAGCTATGGGGTTGGTATTCACATACCTTGTGCACATCGTCTCCGAGTTTGCAAAAGAAGGTTGCACTGCAACCCTGTATATGCACGGGTGGTCCCACATGTGGTTTAACCCTGGGACCCCCATGTTGTATTCTAATGAGATACACTCATGTGACTTGTAGTAGACAAGATGTCAGTATTAGTGAAAGTTCAAAGCATGAGCTGTATCACACATTTTTATAGGAGAAAAACAAGAAGATTCCTACGGCCAAAATTTGGGCCCTTGTCCACTTACTTGGAACTGTGAATGCCATGCTGCCCTTCAGTGAATGTAGGGAACTTGCTACACAAGTGGACAGCCCACGTGCCCTCGTACAAGAGTTCGAAGTCGAACAACCCGTGGAGCTACAGGGGCTTTGTAGGCGGCAACAGGGAGTCAAAGTGGGACATTTGGCTGTTTGCAACGTTGATTGTTTGGAGGCTTGGATGGCTGCGGTGGATGAGGCTTATGGGAGGACCACTACCGCACCATGAGACAAGTGATCCGTGCCGCCCATGTGCAGTGGCTGATGGCTCGAGTTACACAACATTGTCATCACCCGCTATAAAAACGTGAGCCCCAAGCTGGGCATGTGCAACAACTAGGGGCACTACAAGCGCAAGCACAACCGCAAGGGCACAAACTGGAGTTAGAACACCTACCGTGTAGAATTCCATTACCGCCACAAGAAGCACCCCTTTTGATCTGGCGTTGGCTATTGTGGAAACGACAGCTCCCTGGCCGAAGGACGGCTTGGTATGGATTGAGAACACCATTAGGCGGGTTGGCGCTTGGGATGACATTACACGGAAAGCCTCATGTCATAGAGCAAATCAGCCAACTCTTCAGCTTGGCTATCCTTGGGGCACAACATCAAGTGGCATGGTAGCAGCTACAGGCCGCTTTGGGGCGGCGCTCTAGCGATGTACGTCGGAGGCACTAGATGAGGTGCCTCTGCAAGCGCAATCGGAGTGGAGTATTTGCATTGGTATCTATCTAGACGTTTGTGCAGGGCCTCTATTGCGTCAGGGACTGAGGCGACCACGGGGAGGCAAAGTGATTTGTATGGTTCATTTTGGCCACAAACTAGAATAAATAAATTGCAGAGAAATCATGCAGCCCATGGAATTTGCGGTCGCGTGGGTTCTTTTGGGCTGTGTTGGCCATGTTGGTGGGTTGCATCTGTTTCTCCTCCTCCCACTCCTACTCCCCCTTCT
Organism: Eutreptiella sp. 'Long Island Sound 2002'; assembly: GCA_964036045.1. Lineage (NCBI taxonomy): Eukaryota > Euglenozoa > Euglenophyceae > Eutreptiales > Eutreptiaceae > Eutreptiella > Eutreptiella sp. 'Long Island Sound 2002'. The sequence continues at coordinate 21,978,376 of OZ038395.1, forward strand.
CCGACCCCCCTAACGTCCTTTACCCTTAGATGGTCAAGTGTCTGCACGTCGACAACTTGAAGACTCCGCTTCCTCACTCCCGGCCTCTTGCGTTTGAGGTCGCGGGGTCCCACTTGTACGCCGACGTCCTGCGCCATGGGTGGTCCCCTTTCGAGCGCGATGAGTACGAGCATCACCTCAGGGAGCAGCATCATAAATTGATACCCTGTGGGCGGTGTGTCCCTCAAAAGGTGTTGTGTGTTGTATTGCATTCTATGCAAGCATAGGCACATAAAGCCTATTCAGGCCCAAATAGGCCCAAAGTGACATGTGTTCTAGCCACAATGCATATGTCTCACCCGAGAATGTGTCCAATCTTGGTCTGCATGGTTTGAATTGAGCATGCAAAGGCGTGAATTTCACATCATCACCGTTGCGTCCCTGGATACTTGCGTCTTTTTGTCTCCTAGCGCCAGGTACGCGCGAAAGGGCGAGATGATACAACGAGGTGGCATGTTCATGGAATTGGGAGGGGCATCTTGCTTGCTAGCTCAACCACTCACGCACAACCCAAGGGCATCTTCAATGTGGTTATGGAGGGGCATCCCGTCTCACCCCTTGCGGTGTGGCGGGGGTCCTCGGATAGTGGAGCGATTGGCGCAGGGCGACGTTCCATGCACATAGTTACCGCAGCAAGATGCACATGGGTGGCTCAGCTCAATCGGGTTTCATATCCCCCCCTCCACCACACCCATTTTCGCTCCTGAAAATGCGTCCTCTATCTGGTTCATTGTAGAGCCATGTATACTAGCCTACTAAGAGATGTTTTTTGTAGCCAATCGCCACCTTTGCACCCCCCGTAAAATTTCATCGTTAACAATTTTTTTGTGATTTCAAAATGTTAGTGAAATGCTACAGGGAAAACTGCTTGCACGTGCTAAGGCAGAACGTTGAACCCCCCCCCCCCCCCACCAATGCCAAAGAAAACCCTCGTTAGGCCGTGCGCCTCCCAGCCCCCCTGATTTTGGCGCCAAAAGAGCATGGAGAGTCGGGTCTAGAGCACCACGGCACGGCTGAGCTCCCCATGGTTTTCCACCTCTTGTCAACCACCCATGCACATCAGCTGCCAGAGGTAGACAGGTAATCGTATGTGACTAGCGGGGTCCTTTGAGGTACCTTGCCGCCCGGCTCTAAAGGCGCTTTTGTGAGTGCGGCTCAAGGGGAGGGGGTCATTGGAGGAACGCAGACGAAACCAACACACAAACTCCACGTGCTGTTGGTTGCAAAATAATCATCTTGGCAGCGTTACCCCATTCAACTGTGTTCATATGCGGGCACAAACGACACCATTTGATGTGCTTGTGCATTGCCTGAGGCGTTGGGCAAGGTCATTCCTGCCCCACACCACCGTGCTACATCCGTATCCTTCCATCGGCATCCGGCGGCAATGGTGTCCTCACGAGCCATCACTTTAGGCAACAGGTAAAGCAAAAGGTGGCTATTTCACATCCGCTGATCACCGCTTCTCCCAGAATTTGACAACACCTAGATTGAAACATTGAAATCTAGGCAATGGGTATTCCAACATTACGTGAACAACTAGAAGGTATTGTTGTTGATGTGGGGAGTCCTTGTTGGTGAGCCAAAATGCCCCAGAGTGGATCAAATGGGCGATCAAGTTTGACATCAAAGGAGCCCGCAAATCAAGGAGCACCAAAGGCCTCCTGCGGGTGGAAAGTTTGAGAACATGGAGGACACATCGGTGCGAAAGCGGCGTCGGGTTCCATCGCCATTGTACCGAAGGATCCGGTACAGGGCCCGCTAGGTGCGCTTGGAGGCGTTGAATCTTTGTTGAAGCACAATTGAGGTTGTCAAATCAAAAGACTGTTCTAACGCAGAAACAATGGTTGCATATGTGCTTTTCTAGTACCCAGTTTCGTCACAGACACGAGTGGAGATGTGGCACCATACACGCCCATCAAAAAAAAGTGACAAGATATGAGACCGCACGGTCTTCAATGACAGGTTTCTCTTGGGTTGGCAGTTTTGCACCGCCTGCTTTGTTCCATCCATTATAAGTTCCTTGCAACCCTTTTGGTAACTCATCACCACACGTGCCCTTCAGCACTCAGTATTCCAAGAATTCATCAGCATTGCAGGGCAAGGCCTTGGCATTGCATGCAACATCACGTGTGGGCTGGGGCAGGCAACGTTTGGGTTTGGGCGACTCCAAGTCAACAACAAGCGACATGGCCGCGGCCCCCACGCCCGTCCTGGGCGCGTTCCATACGCTGTCCCACTGCGTGGAGCAGGTCCACGTGGCGTTGTTGTCTGTCGCTGAGGCCGTCCCCCATGGCACCCCCGTGTGGGTGGTGCGGAACATGCTCGCCTACGTCCTCCACGTCAAGTGGCACTGGGCCGTCCAATTCTGCCCGGGCAGGGTGTGCAATATCTGGGAGTGCCGTTGGCCGAATCATGAGGTTTTCCGGCTACTCCAGCCCCTGAAGCGCCATTGGGGAGGCAAACAGAAGTGCGCATAATAGGATGACACCCACAAGCAATGAAGCAGTTGTGCTTGCATAGAATTGTGCCACAGACGGAATCACCTGGCGTTGATATGAACTATGTGGTGGCAGATGAAGTGGAGCAAAGACTCCATGCAGCGGAGGTTCGCCATCACTTGGCGGCCTTGAGGATCGACAAGCAAGAAGGGCGCAAATCGAAGCAAGTCCAAAGACCTAAAGGGGGCTAAGACCATTGGACGAGGGGAAATACCAAACTTCAAATCTCGTCTAGATTGCCCCCGTCTACTTGATAGTAAGAAGGATGTTCATGGGACACTGCACACCAATGCATTGTGTTATGGTGTGTGGCATCCTGAGACTCTCGCTAGCTTGGGCGTTAGTTTCCGTTGTCGTCTAGCAGGTCAGTTTGAGAGGAATTATCCTCATATTTGTGTGTCCTCATGGCTAAAGTGTGCCGTTACGAACGCCCAGTGGGATGGGCATGCTTACTTCCGCTACACGAAGTCACATTTGGTGCTAAGCAAGATGGTGGGACAAGCCCATCCTCGAAGGCTTCGTGAATTTAGGATAGGGGGTGCTAAACCAAATCTGAAAATAGCCTTTGGTGTTGTTGAAGACAGCTTTCAGCGCTTGGTGTGTGAGTGTGTGTCCGGCGCGCGCTGTGTGTGTGGTAGTGTGTTTGCAGCGCGCCGGGTGTGTGCTGGTGTGTCTGGCGCGCTGGGTGTGAGATGGTGTGTCCCGCCAGCGCTGGGTGTGTGGTAGTGTGTTTGCTCGCGCGCTGGGTGTGTGGTTGTGTGTCCGGCGCGCGCTGGGTGTGTGGTAGTGTGTCTGCAGCGCGCTGGGTGTATGATTGTGTGTCGGGCGAGCGCTGGGTGTGTGTGATTTGTGTGTTCGCGCGCTGTGTGTGTGTCATTCGTGTGTCAGCGCGCTGTGTGTGTGATTTATGTGTCAGGGCACTGTGTGTGTGTGAGCGCGCAATGTGTTAGTGTGTTTGCCGCGCGCTCGGTGTGTGGCAGTGTGTTTGCTCGCGCGCTCGGTGTGTGGTTGTGTGTGTCTGGCGCGCGCTGGGTGTGTGATAGTGTGTTCGCCGCGCGCTGGGTGTGTGATGGTGCGTTTGCAGCGCGCCGGGTCTGTGCTTGTGTGCCTGGCGCGCGCTGGGTGTGTCAACGTATGTCCGGCGATCACTCGGTGTGTGTCTTTTGTGATGGTGTGTTTGCAGCGCGCTGGGTGTTTGATTGTGTGTCTGGCGTGCCTTGGGTGTGTCACTGTGTGTTCGGCGATCGCTGGGTGTGTGTCTTTTGTGTGTTGGCGCGCCGTGTGTGTGTCATGTGTCAGCGCGCTGTGTTTGTGTGTCATTTGTGTGGCAGTGCACTGTGTGTTGTGTGTCATTTCTGGGTCTACGCGAAATGGGTGTGTCATTTGTAGTGTGCTGTGCGTGTGTGTCATTTGTGTGGCAGTGCACTGTGTGTTGTGTGTCATTTCTGGGTCAACGCAAAATGTGTGTGTCATTTGTCCTGTCTGCCTTTTGCGTCACTGTCACTCTTGCTGTGGCTCCTGCTTTGCTTTTGTGACTACCCTCTCATTTGCCTGTGCAATCTGTGCTTGCCTTTCCATCGTGGTCCGGTTTGCCATTTGTGTGTCATTTGTGTGTTGTGTCTGCCATTTGTGTGGCAGGTGTGTGCCATGTGTCATTTGTCTCTCCCTCTCCTTGTGTGTGTCTGTTGCTCTCAGGTTCGAAGTAGTGGAGGCTGTTTTCGTTGTGCTGGAAGCAGTGGAGGCATTTTTCTGTGTATTGTGTTTTGTTGCCACAAGCACAGGTGTTGTGGGGCTGAGGTCCGGTTTTTGGTGGCTTTTTGGTGTTTCAGTGTTTTGGATGAGAAAACAAATTTTTCAAGCAAAAAATTCTCTTTGTTGCTACCTAGGTTTTCTCCTTCGAAAAATTTGTTCACACAAAGATTTGCAAGAACCTTAGGAGGTCGCGCAAACTTCGTTGATATAGGAAGCATTAGGAAGAATGGAGCAATTGGACAACAAATTAACAAAAGCAATTGTTAGGTTTTTTTTTTGGAATGCAGTGTGGTTGGGGGTGGAGGCGATGGACGACTTGAGCAACCGCGTCAATTGGCAATTGAGAACGAGCGATTGAAGTTCTTCGACGGACGAGCTCTAAACGGCATGAAGCAGCAGCTGCAAAAGTGTGAGGAAAAGTGCTCTCAACTGGCAGCGCAGAATGCCAAGCTTGAGCGCAAGCTGCTGCCGTCGGTGGGGGCTGTGAAACGCTTGAGGACTTCTGAGGAGAGGGCCTCCAGCTTGGCAGCTAAGAACGCCAAGCTGGAGGTTCAGGTAAGGGAGTTAACGGGGGCCATGTAGCAGTTGAAGGCACGGTCTCCCAAGAAGAGGGGGGGGGTGAGTCACCATGTACCTGCAGTGCCCAGCAGGAGATGGCCCTGCAGGTAGATTTACTGCAGTGGGAACTGCAGACGGCTTGGGATGATATTACACGGATGGCATGCTACCACGGAGCAAGCCAGCCAACTCTTCCGCCCGTCCTAGGGGCACAACATTAAGTGGCATGGCAGCACCAACATGCCCCTTCAGGGTGATGCAATAGTGATGTACCTTGGAGGCGCCTCAAAACTTGTCTCTATGAACGCAATGGGAGTGGAGTACTTAGATTGGTATCTACAAGGACGTTCCAGCGCGGCCCCTAGTGCGGTAGGGACTGAGGCGACCACGGGCAGGGGAAGTGATTTGTATGGTTTCTTTCGGCTAAAGAATTGGGACGTTGCTTTAAGACACTCACCAGTAGGGAAATCTAAGCAGCTATCCCAAAGCCAACCATGTGCCCCATCACAACCATTTGGGGTTGCCGTGGTCAGAAACTTGAGGGCACGCGGCAACTTTTTAGAGGAGAGCACTTGTGTGGGGGACCATCAGAGTTGTCCATGAAATAGATCGCGGAGACTTAATGCGGCCGATGGATGAGGCGGTTGGGTGACATTCCTTGGGGCTTTGGCAGCCACATCTATTGGTTGCTTCTGGTCCTCCTTCTCCCACTCCCGACCTCCCTCACGTCCTCAACCCTTAGATGGTCACATGTCAGCAAGCCGATTACTTGGAAACTCTGCTTCCTCACTCATGGCCTCTTGCGTTTGAGGTCGCAGGGTTCTGCTCGTAGGCCCACGTCCTGAGCCATGGGTGGCCCCCTTTTGAGAGCCATGAATACAGGCATTACCTCAAGGAGCAGCTTCGTAAGTTGATGGCCCTATGGGATCAAGGATATGTTCCTCAAAGGGTGCTCACCTAAAACCTATAAGTGCCCAATTGGACCTAAAGTGACCTGTCTTCTAGCCACAAGGGAATGTATATGTCTCAACCAGGAATGTGACACATCCTGGTCTACATGATTTGAATTGGACATGCAAAGGCGTGAATTTCACATTACCACCCTTTCGCCCCTTGGAGCGAGTAGCTGTGCTTGGATACTTGCGTCTTTTTGCCTCCGACGCATAGGTACGCGTGAAAGGGCACGCTGATCTATCAAAGCTGTGTGCTCACGGAACTGGGATGGGGATGTTGCTTGCTCGCTCAGCCACTGGTACACAATCTAGGGGCATCTCCAATATGCTTATACGTGGCTCTTCAGTCAACGGGACGCCGCCTTTTTGGGGGCCAAAATCGGCGGAGTGGAGGCAACGATATGAAACCCGATGGATCTCAGCTAACCATGCGCATAGTACTGCAGTAGCCGTGTGCATGCACCATCCCACTACGCCTGTCACCCCAGTATCAAAGGAGCACCTGCCACGTTGCTAGTTTTTTAAACTTTTTTGTGATGTGAACGATTTAGTCACATCCCAAAGGGAAAGCCGCTTGCCCGGGCTAACACAAAATATGGCACCCTCCCCAAAGAGAGCCCTCATTCGGCCCTCTGCCTACCAGCCCCCTCTGATTTCGGTGCCAAAAGTGCGTGGGATGTCACGTCCACACCGCCCCGACCGAGCTCCCCCTAGTTTTGCACCTATTGTCGACCGACCCATGTACATGAGCCCACACAACTAGACAAGTAAGCATTTATTTGTGCTATTTCAGCGGGGTCATTTAGGGTCTCTTGCCCCCCCCCCCCCAACTTTAAAGGAATTCCCGTGATCGGGGCTCAATAAAGGCGCGGAAGGGGATGGGATCATTGGAGGACCCAGAGGAACGCAACACGTAATATCCATGCGCTGGTGGTTTCAAAATATTCATCCTGGCAGCACTACCCCATTTGTTGGCAAAAGACAATCTCTAAGTAAGGTTCTTATCCTGTGCTGAACTGATGTGATGTGGTTGAGGTTCCACTTCTGCCGCACTACACAATGGAATGCAAAATCAAGAGCACAAGCCGTGGCAGGGTTAGACCCGGTGCTTCACATTTGCACCACCACCACCAACACCACCACCACCACCACCACCACCACCACCACCACCACCACCACCACCAGCAAACATAGCCAGCGCTTCCAAGGAGGGGACAAATCCTTTTAGATGCATGGACAGGTCGAACGTGTTGCAAGGGAAAGGATACGTACATAGCACGGTGGTGTGGGGAAGCAATGACTCTTCCCAACGCCTCAAGGAATACATCAGCACATCAAATGGTGTCGTCTATGCAAGCATATCATTGTTGCATGACACACCTTGAAGGCATCAGGGTCAAATAATGATTGAACAAAATTGCTGTACAAGTATGGTTGACAATTAATGCAGAGTTTGAAGGCAACGTGCCATCTGTCAAGGCTGTGCGTGTGAATTGCCGCAATCGCCATGTTTGCACACCTCATTTGATGCATTCGCGTATGCTCTTCGCTAGTGACCTTCTCCTCAATGCTTGGGGGGTTTGGGGTTTCTTTGGCAGGGGAGGCATCCTATCACCCTAAGTGCGTGGAAAGAGCGGTCGTATCAGTTTTTCGCAATGCAATCTTCTTTTTTTCTTCACTTGTTCTTGTCCTTTCAGTTGCATCAACTCGATAAGAGGCCTCCGCGGCATCTATGGGACAACATCAGACGTACGGTGCCGCCCGGTTTGAAAATGTGCTACGGGGGTGGGACAAAGATCCAACAAATCTTGTAAGGAGGTATGTGTCGTGCACACCGCCATGGATAAGCGCCCTTTGTGTTACACTTTGGAGTGCATACATCATTGCTCGCGTGCATCACACACAAAGCTAGCACGCCTATGCAGTTGGGGAGGGGGTGGTATGACTCTCCTTTTGTAGGAGGCAGTCCTAAGAGATTGCTTCCTTCCTGTCGAGACAAGGTTGAAAAGTATCCATTCGTTTCCTCCCTCTTGGACACCATTGCAGCGACATCACGATGGCCCCTGTTCTTGGCATTCAATTGGTTTTCACTCTCACCACGCGTGGTTGCGGGTGGACGTGCGCCGCACTTTGGACAACGAGGCGGCGGCCCGTCACCAATATCAGGTAACGGGTCGGAGCTTGGACAATGGGGGGTGCATAGCGGAACCCCACATCGTGGTTGACCGGTGTCCCCATCGGGTGCGGCGGTGGCACCAAGCTTCACCCCCGTGCGTGCCCGGTGCAACAACCGTTGCATGGCCTCCGCATTCTCCTTGGGGAGTGACTCCAGGCGCGCCTCAACAAAAGCGACCTGCAGCCGCCCAATGGCCATGCAACAATGGAAGATGCATAGGAAAACCCAACACCAGAGGCCAGGGCTCTCTTCCTTGCATGGGAGGAGATGGGCACACTATTGGCCGACGCGCCGGAGGACCCCGAATGGCAAGCCGTTGTTGCCATGAGGGGTCTCCTTCGGGACTTGTACTGTGACACGCCCCCTCTCAATGACCTGGGGGCATCTGTTGTTGCGCAGCAATACCGTGCACATTGCTGCAAAGCCGCCTGCCCGTCCAACTACCTCCTCTACCTGGAGGAGGATGTGACCACGGCGGTGGCTAATGCGGCACGCTTGGGGGTGGGTTTGGGGGCGGTCTGTGCGGATGTGGTAGAAAGCCTAAATGCAATTTTAAAACAAGCCTACAACGATCACACGGCCCGGGGGGGGGGGGGGGGGATGCCGGGGGCCACATCCCTGGAAAGGGAGGCGGAGGTAGTTTTGCAAGTATGGGAATGGTGGTTTCTGAAATTTGAGCACCTCCTCCAACTCCTCCACCTCCTCCGCCTCCACCAACAGCTCCAGCAGCTGTGGAGGAGGGGGGCGTCCGTCGCCGCCTCCTTTGAGGAGTGGCGCCGGGAGCGGCGCTGCGAGAAGGAGTAGAGACAACGCGAGAAGGAAGAGAAGAAGAGGGCAAAGGAGGAGAGGAGGGCCAGCCAGTCACAGGGGGGGGGGGTTAAGGCAGAGGAGGGGGAGGTGGTGGTGCCAGAGGGTGGGGACGAGGATGGGGAGGGGGATGAGGTCCAGGTGCAGCCCCCCCCCCCCCCCAACCCCGCCTCCACTGCTGGCACCAGCCCAGGGCTACCTAGTGCCGAGGCACACCAGGTAGTGGCCGGCGAAGTTTCTCGTGGTCCGTGGAACCTTAGGTCCTCCAGCAAGCAATAACACGCAATGTACTCCACCAACTCCACCGTTGTCAGCTCCAACCCATGTGCTGTGACAGCCTTTTCCACCCATTCGTCTTGCCTCTCGCCCAACATATTGAAATTGGTGTACTGGCACTGGCAGCCAGTGCCGGGTGGTCCCATGTCCCCCCTCCCCGAACGCATCAGCTCCGGGTCCCTAGGGCAAGGCGGTGGAGGAGGACAGCGAGACCTCGTCCCGCGGCATCAACGAGGTCCTCAAGAAGGTGGAGCGTTGGAGAAGAGATTGGAGGAGGGAAAGATGGGGAAAGGAGAGACGGTCAGAAAAAATCCCCCTTGAGGCAACAAGGAACTATCAGCTTTGATGGAGATGGATCATAAGCCGCAGTGGGTTTGCCGTTTATTGGTGTTCTTTAAGGCCTTATTGGAGGGAAAGAAGGCGGATCCCCATCTGATGGAGTGCACTTCAGCCTGGAAATCATCCGACCTCCAAGAAGAGGTGCTTATGTTGCCGGAGAAGGCAAAGATCGGTGACGTTTGGACATCGGGGGCTTGGCTGGAGGCCATAACCGCCCCAATGGACGGGGCGGTCGGCGAAGGAGGCCCCCCGATTCCGGTCTTGATCACTAATTATGTTGAGAGCCTGTGGGTGTTGCTTGTGTCGGCGATGGGGTCGTACGATGAATCGTACTTCAGCACGCGGGCAGTGGGCGGGGGAGCGAGGCCCTCAAGGAGGCGGGAGAACCGCGCAAAAAATATGGCGACATGACGGTGTCCCAACGGGGGGGAAGAACAAGATGAGGGGGGGGCAGTCGGTACGGCGCCGTCGCGAGAAGTGGAGGGAGTGGTGGGAGAGCCGGCAGACTGGTCCTCCTGGTGGGTGGCCTGGAAACGACTCAATCGTCAGGACCCCGCGGAATGCTCAGACGCCCTTGTCACCAGGTCATGGAGCGCCGGCACCAGAAGTAACTACGCCGGCACATCTGGGCGTTGGGGACGCTTGCCGCCACGCAACATGGAATCGGCAACTCCAAGTTACTGGACCGATACTTGCGGGCCCTCTTCGCCAAGGGTAGCTCACGGTCATAAATGCGAGGGGCCATCAGCGCGGTCCGGGCTTTGGAGGACTTGGGGTGGATCTATGAGCATCCGATTCTCTCTACAGCGGGCCCTGAAGCAAGGGTTTGTCCTTCCTGGAGACAGCACTCGGCTTTGAGTTCTGACCCTTTGCATGCTTCTATTTTCATGCAAATTCTACGTGGCTGTACCTGGCCCCCCCTCCGCCCAGATTTTCAAATTTCTTCGGGCTTCATGCCCAGGCATTGGTGCATGGCAAAGTCCACCATCCGAAACATGGAGGAGCAGCGGCCGTATGGAGGACTGGAAGCGTTGTCCGTACTTGCACAGTCTTGTCGCACGAAGGAGCAGTGGTCCGGATTCGCCTTGGCCGTCCTGTCCTTCACGTGCATGTGGCGTGTGGGGGAGGCGTGCGGGGTTAGAAGACGAGGAATCGAGGACGAGGCCGTCCGGTTTCGTGACTTGCGAATTCCGTCCCCCGGAATCTGTACTCCAGGAACGACTCCAACCATGTTGCCGCGGAGAAGCACATGATGGGCGATCTGCGGCGACCGGTGGACCCATAGTCACGGAGCCACCGCGCCCACTTTGCGGAATATGGGCCCAGCTCCTGCTGGCCGACCTTGTCACCGTTCTTGTTACACACAGGTGGCATTGTTGGAAGCGCGGGGGTGCTGCTCTGCAGAAGTACCTCGCCCTCCCCGCCAAGATTAGGCAGAGGTGGGGCAGGTGGAGGTCCCGCAGAGTGGCGGAAGACTACACACAACCACCCGAAGAGTATAAAGTATGGACGTCCATCAAGCTACCCTGGCCGGAAGGGCCCTCCAAATTTGTTAAGTGCACAACGCGAGGACACAACTTCTGGCCTACGGCGCTTTCGGAGTTATTTCGGCACGGACATCAACTTGAGGGACAAGAGCATGACGTAGGATCCAAGCGAGCATGGATTGTACTGTCGAATGATGACACGCCTCAACGACCGAGAGTCGAGGTGCGGCGCACCGTCCGGTTGCGAATGGATGGGGGTGCAAGCCCCGTGGCATCGGCAGCGGTTGGGTCTTGAGTTGGCCGAGTGGATCCTACAGTGAGTACGGGACGGAGCAGTGCGGGAGTGGTGCAACAGGCTGCGGGAAATAATCCCGCCAAGCAGCGGAGGCGATGATGGCTCGATTTTGGGGAGGCTGCTGGTGTTGATGCTCAGGGTGTGGAGGCATTCATCGGAATTGGGTATACCACACCCGGGAGTGCATATCGGTCTTTTGTGCAGCTCACGCGGGATGCATGGTTGATCTGGTTAAGGGACTCCACTTCCCTAAAGTTGATTGCGGTGCCTTTGACTACAGCCATTTTGGAGAAGGGGGTGGGGCCTGTGGGTAACGTCCGCATCCCCCCCGACATGTGGAGGGCTTTGGTGCCGGGGAATTTCGGGGAGTTGAGTAGACAATCCTTTTCTTCTCTATCGCCTGTGACGGGTCAATCTGCAATCCTGGCCAGGGCGCTGGTTAGGCAGGGGGTGCTCCGCCGCTGTCATGCGGATGGTTTGGGCCCCAATGGGTCCCTTTTCCCTATCCCGAAAAACAGTGAAAAGGTAAGCTGTAGTGCAATATGGTTCTTTTTAATAAGGCCTAATGGGGCGGCAGCCCCCCCCCCCCCCCTTGCGATTGCCTAGCGTTGAGCTTGTGGCTTTTTTACAGATTGTGCATTGGAATGTCCACATGGATTTCGTTCCGGACGGTTGTGCGGGGGTGGTGGGAGATAATATGATTTTCCTTCTACACCACATGGCTTCGCTGAAAGCCGACCCACCGTGTGGGGGAGGACCGTGCATTGTGTGCACGTCATATTGATCTTAGTAACTGTTTTTGGTCATTGAAAAACCCTGTTGAGTTTGCGGACGCTTTTCGCGTATCTTGACTGCCTGCCATTCGGATGGATGCACAGTCCGGCTATCTGCCAAGCCGTGATGGTTTGGCTGGTTCGGGACGTAGGGGTGGAAGGGGATTTAGTTCTGGTTTATCTGAACGATGTTTTTGTCATTGGGTATGGCAGAAAGTGGGTGGGTGTGCAAGCGGGTATCATTGCATCGCATCTGAGGGAGGCGGGGGCCTGACAATGAAGTCGTTTCATAAAATTGCAACAGACGAGGCTGTACAAGAGGGACTGCCGAGCTTTGTCATACTATTAATATCACTGTTGTTTGGCAATAGAGTTTTTGCCGATTGCTTCACCAAAAAGGGGGAGTAACTCTCTTAGGGAATCTTTGGACCGTTTTTGTTTTGTGGTTTCAAGGAATGGTTCGTAGGGAGCGCCCATACCACATTTGGGGGCGTGTTGCCGGCTACCTCACAGCACAACACGCTAAGAGGGTCATGTTACTGCATCACAACCTCATCCTGAATGCACACCCTATCTTGGCACCCAATGGCGTACGCCAAGAGCACTTGCATGATGCGTTTTGGTGGGCCGCACGCCTAGCTCCAACGGCACGGCAACTCCCCGTAGCCCCTCGGTGTCACATCCTTGATCCCTGTTTATGTCTAAAGGGTGGGAAAATATTGAATTACATTGCACCTTGTAGATTTGAACTTAAATTTCTCTTACCAACTCGTACAAATTCTTATGGGTTGCTTGTACACACCTGAAGGGCTTTCTAAAGATACTGAATGCTCAATAAATCTAATTAGCCAGGAGTTGGGTCACCTTATCATACAAACAAAAGAGTAATTTGAAAGGCCCCCTTGCGGTTTGCGATCCTGTTTCAATTGCCTCTTCCAAACACTCCATCTTGGACCAATAGGGAAGGCCGCGAAGAAAAAAAATCAATAATGCCAAGAGAGTTGCCGGCACTGGAACCGGAAACGAAGTTTTTTGATTCATCGATTGGGCCTGATTACAATAATCTGGTAATGCCGGACGTTCGGCGACATGAATGTTCAACAGCCGTTGACAAAGTCGTGTCCGCCGGGGATAGGACGTTTGTGGTTGCCGGTTCAGCCAAATACAAGTGTGGCAAGAAAGTAACGATTTACAACCGTAGCAAGTCAACAATTGATTGGGTGACCCTGGAGGCGGTTACGGGCTTAGCGTGGATTCGGAAGTCTTTCGATTTCCTAGAAGCCACGGTGTGCACAGCGCGAGGCAATTGGCACGCTTTGATGGCGCGCTGGTGGCAGGTGGCTGTGGGCCCTTGTACACGCCGCCGAGTATTGCGTTTTTTGGGCAGGTTGCTGTGGTTCGTGTGTCCGCGTTGGAAAGTGCTGCCGTTCGTGGCGCCGGTGTGGGTGCATATTCTGTGGCAGCCGCAATGGATGGCCGATGCCCCGATAAGACTATCGCACACCCTTGCAAGCCCGAATAGAGCCGCCACCACTTTGGCGTGTAGGATCCTTTCCGAGGCTGGCGTGCGGACCTCGAATGAGGTCGGAGTAGGCGGTTGCTGCCACGTTTGTGGGTCAATGGAGTTGGTGGTGTTTTTTGGCTTTGACTGAGTAATAGCACTTGAGGACAAGAACCGCACTAGTTGAGCATAAAGATGGCGGAAATGCTACGTCACCTCTACACTCTCGGGGGTCCCCAAAATTTTCGGGCGCCTTCGGCGCCACCCTATGTATGGCTAGTAGCCACTGAACCTTGGTAACTAAGTGGGCCCGGAGGCCCCGGAGGGGGGGGGGGGTCGCGTACCGGTAAGGAGGAGACGGCCCCCCCGTGCACGTGTGATTTTATCCCCCGCTCTGAAGCGGTGGGGGATCCCTAGGCGGCAGGGGTTATGTACCCACCTTGCCCACTTGTGGGCCACCTGTGATTTTGTCCCCCGCTCTGAAGCGGTGGGGGAACCCCCGGCGGCAGGGGTTATGTACCCACCTTGCCCACTTGTGGGGCAATTCTGATTATGTCTCCCGCTCTGGAGCGGTGGGGACCCCCCAGGCGGCAGGGGTTATGTAGCCATCTTGCCCACTTGTGGGCCACCTCCCGTTCTCTCCCCCCGCTCTGAAGCGGTGCGGACCCCCCTGCGGTAGAGGTTGTGTAGCCACCTTGCGCACTTGTGGGCCACGTTTGATTGTGTCCCCCGCTCTGAAGCGGTGGGGACCGCCCAAGCGGCAAGCGTTATGTAGCCACCTTGCCCACTTGTGGGCCACTTATGATTCTGTTCCCCGCTCTGAAGCGGTGGGGACCCCCGAGGCGGTAGGGATTATGTAGCCACCTTGCCCACTTGTTGGCCAACTCTGATTTTGTCCTCCGCTTTGAAGCGGTGGGGATCCCCAAGGCGGCACGGCTTATGTAGGCCACCTTGCCCACTTGTGGGCCACCTGTGATTCTGTCCACCGCTCTGAAGCGGTGGGGACCCCCGAGGCGGCAGGGGTTATGTAGCCACCTTGCCCACTTGTGGGCTACCTCTGATTTTGTCCCCCGCTCTAAAGCGGTGGGGATCCCCCTAGGCGGGAAGGTTTATGTAGCCACCTTGCCCACTTGTGTGTCCCTTCTCATTTTGTCCCCCGCTCTGAAGCGGTTGGGACCCCCCAAGCGGCAGCCGTTATGTAGCAACCTTGTCTACTTGTGGGGCACCTTTGATTGTGTCCCCCACTCTGAAGCGGCGGGAATCCCCTAGCTGGCAGGGGTTGTAGCCACCTTGCCCACTTGTGGGCCACTTCTGATTTTGTCCCCTGCTGTGAAGTGGTGGGGACCCCCCAAGCGGCAGGGGTTATGTAGCCACCTTGCCTATTTGTGGGCCACTTGTGATTTGGTGCCCCGCTCTGAAGCGGTGGGGATGCAAGAAGGCAGGGGTGACGTAACCAATCTGCCCACTTGGGGGCTTCTTCTGATTTCGTCTCCCGCTGTGAAGCGTTGGGGACCCCGTAGATGGCACGGCAGATGTTGCCAATCCGCCCACATATGGGCCACTTCTAATTTTTGTCGCCTACTCTGAAGCGTTTCGGCTCCGACACGGCAAGAGTGCTGTAGCCAATCTATCCTTCCGCCCACTTCTGGGCCACTTTTCATTTTGTCCCGCCCTTTGAAGCGCTAGGGACTGATAGGACGGCACGGGTGATGTAGCACATCCGCCCACATGCGGGCCCCTTCTGATTTTGTCCCCCACTCTGAAGCGTCGGGGACCCGCCAAACAGCATGGGTGATGTAGTGTATCCTCCCACATGTGAGCGACTTCTGATTTGTTTCCCGATTATGCACACAAACTTCTCATTTTGAGATTTTACTTACCACACAACGGGCACATGCACGTTGTTGCGGGTGTGATGCTTGGGGTGGCAATGATCACGACCCACGTGTTCCAAGGCAAGGGGTGTGTTTGGGGTGCAACAATCACCTCTTTTTCTCATGCAAGGCCTACCAAAGGATTTGGTGATCGAACGATGCTAGCTGGCAGTTTTCTGACAATGCTGCTGAAATGGCGCTTGTTGAGACATCGGCGCAACGTGTTGGTATGGAGTATTGGTATTCGTTTTTGGTGGATTGCGGGCTAGGCTGGGGGTGGGGGCTCAATAGAGTACCTTAAAACTCGGGCACGGGGAGGTCACACATTTTTTGTGCACTACAAATTCTCAGCACCGTCGCATCGCGTAGCCGGCGGCAAATGTTCCTACCACATGGCATTTTGCTATCCTGATTAGCCCCCTTAGCCTCCGCCTCGACTGCTTGTGCGCAAGGCGTGTGAAGTACCGCAGACTTCCTTTACACCTCTTGTCATTATCATGCCTTTTTCCCTCCCTGACGGCCAATAAAACTTTAGTTTTGATGGCGTTTTTGTGCTATGGCAAGTGGTCCTTGCCTCGGCGGTTGTTACCTTATGGCCCCTGTCGCCCACCTACCTGCTGTCTTATGCAACCCAATCTTATTTTCAGCCGCTGAGCCGGATTGTGCCCGAACCCGAGGCTCCGTCTCCGCTACCCCCAAGACCTCTGCTACCACCAACACGTTGTGCACCGCCAACACCGTAATGTTGGCGTCCAAGACGCCCCACACGGCAGCTGCTCAGCCGGCATCTAGCGATGTTCCAAAGAGTTGATGGGAGCAGAGGCAGAACGGGCAACAATTGCTACTCCAGCGAGAGCAGCAAGCACGGGCAAAGCCGCAGCCCTCGTGCAAGAATAGCTGTGGGAAGACTTTGAGGCCAAGGTGCACCTTACACTGCTTGTTCCATGTTCTATGCCCTGGCCTAGATAGGCGATGTTTATGATGGATCGCGTGGAGGGGTAAACTCCTGCATGGTGCAATATCACGCTTACACAGTTGTCCGATTGAGGGCATTTGAGCGATATGTACCCCGGAAAAAAACACAAATATGGCGCTCACTACGGATGCCCAAGAGTTCTTGAGTTGTGCACTTTTTGTAGGTCGGAAAGGAGGCCCTGCATAAAGTGAGCAACGCGGGAACCCTTGGGCAGTCAGCTTTATCACCTTTCCCGATAGTGATTAGGGACAAACGTTTTGCTTTGCTCCTGACCCCCGTCATGAGTGTTGTTAGTGCCCCATGACCGCATGCCAAAGGTAACGTAAAGATGGGGCCAGACGAAAACATTTTCATGAACATACAAAGTACTGCTAGGGTTTTGCCTACACATTGACAGCCGGTGCACTATTGTGTCCTTTTTGCCTCTCTCCCGTCCCATCTCTTCGCCTCCCTCGTCACAAGTTAGAAGTGCCGAAGAGATGGGGTCGCAGCTGAACGCGAACGACATCCCGTGACCCAAGTGCCACCTACGCTGTACTTTGGCCCAAAGTTTTGCCGCCCGGGTGTGACAAGAGAGGTCGGAAGAGGACAAACGGTGTGTTCCTCCTGCTTGCGGCTTTCTTTGCGTTCTTGCATGCGTAATCTTTTAGTTTTGTTGGTGGGAGCGGCCAAAGGGAGGTTTGTCTGCTGTGCTCCCTGATGTCCGCAAGTGCCGTGGTGTGTTTTAATTCAGAAGTACTGCTTGAAGGATGCTGGTTGGTGCCAATTCTGGATTTTACCCAAACATTTAGGGACTGGGTATGTTTTGTGTACAAGTCCTGCATTACACATGTTCTTTGCCTCTACATTGAGTGTCAATTACATGTTCTTTGGCCTTGCCTTGGCTCGGCTCCCCTTGTACAACACAATGTTGCGGACCACTCTCAACTTGCAAATATGGGCTCAACAGCCACTTGGCCTGGAGACTAGCCTTTAGGGGCGCACCGCGGTCGTCTGTGTGTTGGGTGGAAGTGAATGTGCGTCACACACAACAACAGTGCACATCGAGGCCCATGAGTTGCGGCAGCCGTGCTACAAGGAGTATCTACACGTTGGCGTCGCTGGTAGTCTCACCCTTAGAGCGTCACGGGCTGCGACCCGGGCACTTCCACTGTGGAGTCCACAATCTCCGTGAAAGAGACACCATTTTCTAGTGCTTCTACTACTTGCTCCACACCTTGCTGACGAGAAACTGCTACGGATGCTGAACGCCCGATGGCATCCAGACAAGCTCATGCGGCGCTGGGGCCACTTGTTTGCGGCAGGCGAGAAAGACGCCATCTTCCAACGGGCCTACGCGGTCTCGCACGTGGTGAACGATCTCCACTAACACGTACATGACCGCTACATAAGTTGTGGTCTACCCCACCCCAGTAGAGCTGTTGTAAGAAGATGCGTTTTCAATTTGCTGCATGCTTCTTGGATTGCCCAACACAATTCGTGGACAGGGAGACAAAATTTGCCAATTGCGGTGGCCCTTCGGGCGTCGCATGCTTGCCGTATTAATCCAGTGACTCGCACGAAGGGAATGAAGAAACGGATAGTCGGACGGCGGCTGCGCACCATAGCTATCCCGTGACTCGCACGAAGTAAATGCAGAGGTAAAAAAACGACCGATTCAATGACTAGCTAAAACAGTGTAGAGGCAATTTAGATATAGAAACCAAGCACCACCCTTTGGCGTGACAAGGAATGACAAGTGGAGTGGAGTGACAAGGAATGGCAACTACTCACCACACTCATCCCGCGGATCGCACCAGGTAGACTAAGTTGTCCCAAGAAAGTACGTAATCGATCGTGTCAGGTTAATCAATGCAGCAGCCAAGCGCGCGAAAAAGGGGGTTGGTGCACAAGGCACTATGGCGGCCTGTTTTGGTGCCCCGAGCGCCGAAAGTATGTTTTGTGCCATTGAGGGGTGGTTAGTTCGGCTACAGCAGTTGACAGAATTGAGTCCCACCCAATGTGGACCGGAGTACGTTGAATGGGACCGAAGGTTTACGCTCAGGCGCTGGGTGCGCACATGTGCGAGAGCACAGCATACTTCCTGCTCGCATCCATGCTGCAGATGTCCAGCAAAGGAGCCGAAGCCCAAGCCGGAGCCGGAGCCGAAGCCGGAGGCGAAAGTTATGCTCAGTACGGAGGAGTTCCTGGAGGAATGGGCGAAGCCGGAGGCGAAAGTTATGCTGAGTACGGAGGAGTTCCTGGAGGAATGGGGAATGTTGAGAGGTTGTTATTATTTTGCCCAATAAGATGTTCCCGTGTGCGCGCCTGCTGGTGGTGGGGCTGGGGTTAGTGCGGCATTGCGTGGCAGTGGTCTGGGGCTGGGTCAATTTGGTGACAGCGGCTGCAGTGAAGCAGGTGAAGATAGTGCCACTTGGCCGATACCTTCATGCCACCTCTTCACCTGCATGGGGACCCTGAGACGGCAGGGCGTTATGTAGCCACTTTGATTTCTCCCCCAGCCCCCCCCCCCCCCCACCGAAAGGCCCTCCAGGCCCCAAGATAGTGCATACCAGCCGGCTAACGAGCCGGAATACCCATGGGCACAATGCTTTTTGGCGCAAAATTCAGCCAATGATAAAAAAAAATGGGGGCTGCGGTTGCAGATTTTGTGGTATCATTGAATTTTCGAGTGTTGGCTGTTTTGGGCCACCTTGAAGGCGTCCATCATAATGTTTATGCAATGCATGGGCATTTTGATGCCTCTTGAGCTAGGCCAAGGGTGGACCTGGCAGTGAATGCTTCAATCCTGAATTGCTGCAGGCGCTTGCATTTGTTTGTTCAATGAGATTTTGATGCGCTTTGATGAAACACCCCATAATCTTCTTGATGGTCATTATATGCTATGCATTCACGAGGGGCTTGTTCAGGGTCTCAAAATACCAACCGCAACAACTTCTAGTCTTAGACATCATGGTTTGTTTGGACCATGCCGTGAGTACCATACAAAATGATGATATTGCAACTCGTGTTGTGCCTTTGTATTAGTGGACTCCGGGAGGTGTCCAATACTGTATCATCTAGCGGTGCCCGCCTGGCTTTAATCTCAGGCCCATAGGGCCGGCGGCAGTTGTGCTGCAATCCGGCCACCGGATGGTTGTCTTTGCTTGTGGCACCGCCTTGAAAGGGCCTTGTGCGCATGCACAGAAAAATCCCTAGAACCAAACCACACTGTAGGCGCTGACAATCGGCCACACACGCGTCAACTCGGTGCACTCTATACACACTAAACAACCTTGTGACGGCACAAAAATACACACTTTCAGAAAAGATTGGCAAGATTCAGATCCCAAGCACTGAGGTACCCTTAATAGTACTCCGCTCGTTTCCACACCCAGCCCATGTGTGTTCCATGCCTTTGCCCTCATCCTAACATTTTGGAAACGCATCATTATGGAAAATTTGACAGCTTGGCCGTTCGAGCTTTTTTGTTACACCCACCACCCCGTTATTGAGATAGGCTTATAGGGCCCTCTCCCCCGGGGTTGCAATGCACAGGCAGCCCAGTTGCAGGTCGGATTTTCACGATTTTCACGATATGTGTAGAGTGCAAAGTGTAGTCAAGTTGCGTTGGCCCGTGGAAACTTGTTTTTGCAATGAGAAACCTCAATGCAGATTGTCCGTGAAAAGGTGTTGGTCAGAGGCCCTTCTTGTCTCAGCAGGGCTCACTCTACAACGTCCCACACTCTGCACACCACGCTCTTCGGCTTGCAGGCTTGAACAAGGCAATGGAGCACCTTGCAATAGTGCACACTTGCTCTGAGAACATTGCAACTTTCGGCAGGCTTGAAAATACCATTCATTTCCTCTGGGAGAAATGAGATGCTAATAGAACATGCTACGCAAAAATTTTAGTTCCCACCAATGGGGAAAGCACAACATGTATAGGACATATGATACACCCGTGTGTGGCATCATTTTGGAATGATGGCATGCTTGCATTTTGCCTCCAGGCAATATTGGACAAGGCGGAAGTGAGGAGAGTAAGCATACCTATTGCAAAATCGTCAAAGATCACTACTCTTGAGTAAATTTCCGCTTGCTGTTCCACACAGGCTCTGAATCCCATGTGTGGGATAAATGGTTCCGCGGCAATCTAAAAGATGCATGGCCAAATAGCATGAGGGCGGCATTACCTATACAAGACAAACCTTACCCCAAATCAACCGACCGAAATTAGCTAGTATCACCTATACACACCAAACGTAGTCGCGTCGGATCGCCAATGCTTGCGAATGCTTCGCGAAGGCTCCCGAAAAGGATATCGAAAAGTACGCCGGATGGCACGTTGCAATTCACTCGACTGTCATTGACCATGCATCATCGGGTTCCAAAATATCCTTTTGTTCACCCTTGCTTGAAAAATGCGCAGGCATGTGCCGATCACAAACCCGTGTTAGTTGTCGCTTCGCTCGAGCTTGGTTGCAGTAGAAATTGTGCCATATTCCCAAGCTTGAGCTGCATATGCTACGGGTGCATCACAACATATGTTGGTAGTTCCAATCGCCGCAGTTCATCAATTTTAGTGCCCTCAACTCTCAGCCCTTCCACCGTCCATGGCCTTCATGAATGGTCACCAAACGTGGAGAGAAAGCTGCAATGGGACTCCACACCTGGGGGGTAGCTCGTACAAGAGAAACTAGCCGAGCCTCTCATTTGAAGACCGCCCAGTGCCAGAATGGTTGATTCCCGCTGCTCATACTGCAAATGCTGAAACATCAACATTTCTTTTTCCTCCATCGCATGTGAAGGATGTCGCAAAAAAAATAGTCATGGCTCTGCCAGCCCGTGGCACTAGTCGGGACTCGTGCGCTTCACGCATATGCCGTGAAGTCTTGGCCCCAACTTTGGGACTCCCAATGAAACCGAAGGCGTAGAAGCAAAGGCACGGAACACTGTGCAAAACAAGCCAACCACGACACTCGTGTGCGAGCGCTGGGAGGTGCAATTTAAAATCGCCACACATCCTATTGACTTTGCGAGTACCACTAGCGCACTAATCTTACCGCTTGGCAGTCCTAAGCTATTGCCCACAACTCACCCTTTACCGCACACCATGGTTGGCAGCCCCACACTGCAGTCCCCACTTTATCCTCACACCGACATCCCACACCATACCACACACCATAGCTGGTAGCCCCAACCTGCTGACCCCACTATACCTTCATCCTCGCTCCCATATCCCACCCCCTACCACACACCATGGCTGGCAGCCCCCACCACATGTTTTCCCCTGCCCTCACATTACATGTATCAGACACCATCGCTCCCCCACTGCTCATGCTAGTATATCTTTGTCTTTGCACCCACATCCCACACAGTACCACACGTCATAGTTGCCCCCTACACTGCAGCCCCCACTACATCACGAACTGTACTGCACACCATAGCTTGCCCCCAACAGTCAGACCTTCACTTCGGGGGGGGGGGGGGGGGATAGGAGCCCTCGAAAAGTGGAGGAGGGGGGGGTCCGGGAAAAGGGCTCCTATGACAGACACCTGTCTACTGAGAAGAACATGTGGGGCGAAGCTGCCAGAAAGAAAATTCCACACCAAACTCCTAGGTTTTGAGTGGCAAATGAGTTTCATTCTCCTGCTAACCTGCATTTGAAAGAAATTTCTTCAATGTCAAGGCTAGGGTGACGGATTAAGGATAGGGACTAGGGTTTCTTAGGGTTAGGGTCACCGAGATGGTGTCAATCATCTGGGTTCTAGAACCCGGACAGGGCGGACACTATGACCACGCTGCGCACACAATGCAGGGCTGGAGTACAGCACAAAACAGCACAGGAGGAGCACAAGAGCACCGACCCGGATCAAAGGAGAACATGCACCATCATAAAGACACAGCTGGAGGGACAGATCCCGGCTCTAAACATATTGAGCGTGAGGGGACCAAGGAACCAGGCCTTCAATTCTCTAGGGCACCCACCATACCATACCATACTGTACCAGACAACACAGCTTGCAGCCCCGCACTGCTGCCCCCACACTGCATCTTTATCCAAGCTCTCGCATTCCACACTCTACCACACACCATGGCTGGCACCCCCACACACACTGCAGCCCCTTCCTCATCTTTGTCCCCACTTGGAGAATTTTATCTCCCCTTCCACATCCCACACTCTACCACACACCATAGGTAGTAGTAGCCCCATACTGCTATTCCCACTACACCTTTATCCTTGTCCCCATTCCCCACACTGTACCACACACCATAGCTAGCAGCCCCACACTGCAGCCCCCACTACATCTTTATCCTTGCTCACATCACACACTGTACCAGACACGATGGCCAGTAGCCCCACATTGCAGCCACCACTACATCCTTACCCTTTCTTTGCCATCCCAGACTGTACCACACACCATTGCTGGCAGCCCCAAACTGCAGCTCCCACTGCATCTTTATGCTTGCTCCCACATCCCACACCATGCCGCGCACTATAGCTTGCAGCCCCTTGGCATTCATTGTTGTGCTGCCTGAGAAGATACAATGCATGCCCATTTGAGGCCTGCGGATTGAATTGCGAGCTGAAAGAAACCTGCTATCTTTGGCAAAAAGGTGCTCTCATTGGATTCACAATAGTTGCAGATCCAATTTCAAGGGAAAAGCCTTGACGATCCGATGATTTTCAGGATTCGCCGTGACACCGTCACCATGGACCTCACTGTGATTGTCAAAGAGCAAGATTGTATGTTTCTGTTGATACCCGTTAAATAAAACAGCGCTTTGCGCTTGCCAAGCCCCTTGTACATCTTCCAGCCTGAAAAACATGACAAAATATCTTCGCAAAATACAGATAGTATGCCTGAAAAATAATTAGACTTTAGGATCTCAAATTACTATTTTCTCCTGGTGGGCTTTGGGTGGTTGCTACCATTTCCTAGTGGGCTATGGATGGCGGCTGATATTTCTTGGTGGGCTTTGGAGGTTGCTGTTATTTCATGGTGCGCTCTCAATGTCTGCTTTTACTTCCTGGTGGGCTGTGCATGGCTGCTGTTATTTCTCGGTGGGCTCTAGATGGTTGCCATTGTTTCATGGTGGGCTCGGGATTGTTATCGTTTTTCTGGAAGGCTCCGGATGGTTACTGTTATTTCTTGGTGCATTGTGGACGGTTACTCTTGTTTCTTGGTGCCAAGTCACTTTCTGAGTGTCTATTTTTTTTTCGATTTCAGCATTTTTGAAATGCGGTGACGACAAATCAAATACAAATCGTCCAGATTGGTCGATTTTTGGGCGTGCTGATCAATTTGACCAACACCGTGATCACGTGATTACATCTACCGCCAAGTTTGTCTTCAACATTGTCTTGGTCGCACCTTTGCCGAATATTCCTCACTTTGGTTCCATTCCGCGTTCAATTGTGTGCTATGACAACATGTTCCAATTCTTCAGCAGGCAAACACCCTCAACCAGCTTTTTATTGGCTATCAACATCCGTGCTCCCCAATCGACCCCAACTCCTCTTACAAAGCATGCGCAAGTGCTCCCTAACAACATGAAAAAGAATGACTACATTTTCTTTCGACATAACAAAAAGGGTTCCAAAACCGTCAACGGTAAAAAGGTGTCCTTGCCCTTGGAATCACGCAATCAACTATACCGGTTGGACAAATGGACCATAGGCATCGATCAAGATGACCTCCATCGATCTTTGGACGGAGTTGTCGCTAATCACACGGCACCGGCTCTTTCAATCTCACGTGCACATGATCCCATGAAATGTCTCAAGCATCACTTAAAGGCACACCCGTCATGGTATATCATTCCCGACCACTTCTATTCCTCAAAGATCTATAGCAAAGCTCTCAAAGCCGCCTACAACCACTTGAAAGAAAATAACCCCGACTTCCACATGCAAGGATGGTGGACCATGGAGTCGTGGGAACGCCATACCGCCGCTAGCAACCACCTCCTCTTCGCCACCGGCCCACTCATAGATTGGAAGTGGGCCGTAGATAAGGTGGTGGTCCACCACGGCACGGCCCCAATGCTAGCGGCACTCCACTCCTTCGAACTTCACAAAGGCAATGTCCCCGAGCGCCCCTATGTGAGCATACACATCAACACCCAAAAAAAAGCGGCAGCCCCATCAAGTTTTACGACTACCGCAACGATGGCTTTGACTTACAATGGGCCCGAGGGCAACTCTCCATCCCCAAGAACATTCGTGACCTTGAGGTTGCCATCCGGTTGGATATAACAAGAGAGGCTCTCCAACATTACTACGAGGAACGGTTCGTTTTGGACACCCAAGCGGCAAAGACTACCACCAGATGAACGCGCCCTTACCAATGTCCGTGGATTCCAAAAATTCATCAACCGAACATTCGCACCAGGACAAGAGGATATATCCGTGAACTCTCAAGCAGCGGTCTTCCCACTAGGAGGTGGCACCATTATGCACTCTCCACATGATGCATACTTGCGTTTCGAGTGGTCACTACCCCAAAGCCGGGGCAAATTGTTGTTTAAACAAATCATGGAGCATGAGTGGTCTTCCAATGGTACGATATTTGCAATGAAAGTGCCCGACCTTGAACTTGGCCAAGTATTCCAACTACAAGCTTCAAGAGAACAACTCAAATCTCACCCCGAGATGGATGCGGTGGAGACGTGGGCTACCATTCGTAGATTGGGGTACGGAAAGCCACCATACACGATGGTTGGGGGAACCTCATTGCGATCCAAAACAAGTCTATTGGCCAAGTTGGATGTATCGCATGTCCCATGCGAATCTGGGCGCAATCCCTTGCAAAGCTTCGCATGGAACATGTTCCATAACGACGGAGTGATTGTGTTCTGCGACCCGATCACATCGTGGTATGTCACCTTGTCTTTGGCCGCCACAGTCGCGCCCGTATGTGCAGTTACAGCACCTCACCGTTGATACCGAACAGCAGAGTGCCGCCTGCGCTGCAACCCGGTCACAACGTGGTATATTTTGATGTCTCCTGCCACCGTAGTCTCTATAGGACAAACAGGCCCAGCATGATACACTGTTTGCATAACTCTGCTTACCATGTTTACCAGGCCGTCCGTGCCTTGATGAGCAAGAGAAATATCGAAATGCCCCAACTGCTTCGCTGTGGACACACAGTGAAGTATGTTACCCTCCCCCACAGTGCGCTCCTGCGTCCCCAAACGTCTCCCATGGCTGTCACCTCTTGGGCTGGCCGCACAGTGTACGTGCCTTGTGTATCAGTGCGGAACACTAAAGTGGTGTCCTCCCACCAATGTATACCCCGAGTTCGCAGTGGACTCCGAGCAACAAATTGATAACCGCGCTGCGACCCGATCACAGCGTGGTATGTCACCTTGGCCCCTGCCACCATGGTCTCAGCCGTGCACGTGCACGTGCGTACAACGGAATGCATCATGTGCATCACACTACACACCACCTCACTCAGCTCCATTACGAGCAAGAGGGATCCTGGAGTACCCCAACTGCTTCGCTGTGGACGCATAGTGAAGTACGTTACCCCTCCATACATTGCAATTCTACACCCCCCCACACTTCCCATGGCCGTCATCCCTTGCATTGGCCGCGCAAAGAACACATTACGCTTCTCATCGTGGAGCACGCACACAGTTCCCCTCCGCCAACGTATTACCGAGTCTCACAGTGGATTCAGAGCATGCTGCCCCGGGGCCTGATGGCTTGGAGACCTTTGGTTTTTTTTGAAGAAACCACGAGATTGGGCCGAGCATATATTTTTTGATGGTGCTTGCGATGGGGGAACCTGGAGGATGGCTTTGTGGGGCTACACAGTGGGTGGGAGGGTAAGGGTTGTGCACGAGGTATTATGTAATCAGCAAATTGCCAATAACGCAGCTTCGGAGTACGCAGTAAACTTCGTTTCCGCTTTGGGGTGGGACAGAGTGGGTCTAGTCGGTGATAACGTTTCAGTGTTCCAAAGCTTTGCGGCACGTGCGAGTGTAGGGTTGAGGGTGCAAAATCATATATTGCGGCGTCTGGTGTACGGGTGCGCGAGATCCGAGCGAACGTGGTATTTGTGTTGGGTCCCGGGAGAGTGTAACCCGGCGGATCCATTTAGCCGCATCACGTCGGTGTGTGTGGGGGGGGGGGGGGGCTACAGCAAGGCACATTTGGAGGCCATGCGTCGTTTGCGGTTGGCGATGGGGGGCCCCACGATGTTGGTTCAGCATGTGCTAGGACTACCTGTTATAAAACAGCTACAAGGTCATGTGGGGTTAGGTCCTTGACCCCCTTAAGTTTTGGTGAGTTGTGCATGAGGATCCCCGCTGCTTAATGCCGTGCGGACGTGGGAGGTTGCAGTTGGCTGGAGACGTTGGATCCCCCATCCCCGACGTGCCCTCACCCGGTGCTGAAAACAACCACAACGGTCAACCTGTGGCCGAACCCGGGGAGGGTGCCGAAGGAATATGTGGGTGAGGACAAACTCCAGCCGGGGCGCGCGAGTGTTTATGCTGACGGCCGCGGGTTGCAGGGCTGGTTGTACTTACGTGGTGCGGGGGTTGGGCAAACGGGTTGATGTTAGCTTTGCCTTTGCTTGCGATTGTCCTGCCACAGTCGTTGTCTTACATGCCGAGAGCAGTAGTGCTGCCGTGCTTCCACCCCTTGCCGCCGAAGAGGTCATGATGGATAGCCTCATTTTCAGAGCCATTCTCAATGCTTTGCCCCATTTTGGTTGCAGCAAGTTAGGCCCCAATTATCGATAGTACGTTGTCAGCGGTTGGTCCAAAGGGTGTCTAAAATCTTCAATGGGATGATTGTGTGAGAATTTTCACAACGTAGACTATTTGTCACCTCTTTTTGTGGTGAACGGATCGCGTCCCAGATTTTTCCAAGAAAATCTGGGCGACCGAAGGCGCTTTGAACCCCCAAGTGGAATAACAAGGGTTACGAGCGTTCAAGCGCCCAAGGGCGAACTAACGTGCCTCATAGGCACTGTGTATGAGGTTTTGCCCCCCATAGTCATAGGATGAGGCCAAAGGATCCCAACTCAATAGGCCCAAACGGTTATTCATTTTGAGTCTTGGCACTACTAAGGCCCTGTGGGGTTCGAAAGGCATTGCATAGACATTGTGGGGTCATGAAGGCGCTGCAGCGGGACAATGGGATCATGAGTGTAGTGCAGGGGCACTGTGGGATCATAAAGGCAGTAGGCACTGCAGGATCATACAGGTGCCGCAAAGCCATTGCGGGACGGTAAAGGCACTGCAGAGGCATTGTGTGATGGTGGAGGTAGTATAGAGGCACTATGGGATCATGACGGCACTGCACCATAGTGTGGAATCATGAAGGCACTGCAAACGCACTGTGCGATCATGAAGGCACCGCAATGGCACTGTGGGATCATAAGGGCATTGCACAGGCACTGTGGGATCATGAAGGCATTGTGAAGGCGTTATGGGATCAAAAAGGCCCTACCCAGGCACTGTGGGACCATAAAGGCATTGCATAGGCACCGTGGGGTCATGAAGGTAGTGCACAGGCATGGTGGAATCATGAAGGCACTGCAGAGGCAGTGAGGGACAATGGAGGCACTGCAGAGGCATCGTGGGATCATTATGGCACTCCATAGGCGCTGCGGGATCAGAAAGGCACTGCAAAGGTAGTGTGGGATCAAAAAGGCATTGCAGAGGTACTGTCGGATCATGAAGGTACTACAGAGGCACCGTGGGATCATAAAGGCAGTGCATAGTCACCGTGGGATCATGAAGGTACTGCACCGGCAGTTTGGGATCATGAAGGGACTGCATAGGCACTGTGGGATCACTGCCGAGTTCTAAGGGGGGATGCAGGTGGGGCCTGTTGCTGACCTTTGGCGATCAGTGGGCCCGTCGCTTTCCAGTTCGGTTCCACACCACATTACATTTTTTAACAAGCACAATCTTTAGCGTACTACAGACCAGCTAAACTTCAGGATTATAGGTTGGCATCCGTAAAAGTAGCATTGACGAGTTACACAAAGCAGCCCTGTGCTCTGAATATTCCCCTCTGAAACATGAGCATACTGGGCTATTTTTGATGCTTTATGGTTTCCGCTGCAACTTCTATCCACTCACATGTTCATCACCATCATTCAGAGCACCAACACCGATAGTGACACGATGAAAAGGCATACCATTACTCCTGAAGTGGCAGTGCGTGGCAGTTGCCGCTGCATTTGCTGGTATCAGATTCAGCTTATCCTCGCTCGGCTACCACGTTGCTTTGTGGGCAATCGTAGCATTTGACAGCTTTGAGCCTTGGTACCGAGAGATCTCTCGAGTGCCCTCTGGTAAGTGGACTTTGCAAGCTTGTCATGGCCTGGACCCCCCCCCCCCCAAAGAAAAAGGCATATCGTTACTCCTGAAGCAATACTGCCGAAGTTGTACTCCCCAACCGCTTGTCCTAAATCAGTATGGCCAAACCACTGACCCTGAACCACTGATCCTGAAACATTTATGCTGGACCATTACTTCCCAACCATTGCTCGTGAACCAGTTATCCCCGACAAACACCCCAGATTGGTACTACTGCCCTTGATCCCACCCTTTTTCCTACCATCCCGTCTTTCTTTGGCTGAGAGTGCGGATCAGCGGCTGGCAGCATTTAAGGAGCTACAAATTACTCTGAGTGCAGCCACCTATTTGACAAAGCAGCCCGAGGGTACCTGCAGTGCTGCGCAGCCCGCTCAAGAACCTTCTGTGATGGTGGAAGCCCCAATCTCAAACCGCAAGCTCACGCAAGATTTGATGAACCTGCGCAATGGCTTCTACGAACGAGGATTTCTCACGGAAGCATCCGAAAGCTTGCTCATGGACATCATGGAATTGCCGACGACTAGCGATGCAGAAGATGCATGCAAGAGTGCATCTGCCGGCCAGAGGGCAGCAGATGCCGGCAAGTTTAAGCCTACGCCGCCGAAGCCTTCTGGGCAGACAGGGATTCGGTAGACCACCCATGAACCGTCGATTTGCTGCTATGGGAAGAGTTCATGATGGAGAGGCCTCATTTTTACGGCCACTTTCAATGCCCACTATGCGGCTTGGTTGTAGCAGGTTAGGCCCCAATTATCAAGAGTGCGTTGTCACCGGTTGGACCAAAGGGCGTCTAAAATCTTCAATTCGATGATTGTGTGAGAATTTTCACAACGTAGACCATTTGTCACCTCTTTTTGTGGCGAAATTTGGGAAGCGGTCCTCTACTACCCGGCTAGCCGGGGCCACGTCGAGGGCTGGGGCTGGAACCCGTGATGATAGGGCTCGTGCACAATGCATAGCATGAATGTGGTAGAGCCCAAAGGGTTTGGAATACGGATGCCACAACCACTAAAGCCGCTGCCATTGTTAGTCACGCCGTTGGCAAAAATTGAAGAAATATGTCCTTGACAATAAACATGGGGATGTCTGCCTTATTGGGGTTTTGATGTGGGTGGCAGCCATCACCAGCTCTCTCTCTCTCTCTCTCTCTCTCTCTCCTCCCTCTCTCTCTCTCTCTCTCTCTCTCTCTCTCTCTCTCTCTCTCTCTCTCCCCTCAAACTGGCTCGAGAACCCCTCCCCTTTTTGGAGTCCCCAACATGGAGACAAAATGAAGCTGCTCAGAAGGCCTATACCATCTTTGGGGCCCTGGTGTGGGCGAGATGGCAAAGTGCCTAAATGGCCCTTGCCGTCTTTGGTGGTCCCAAAGGCGGCAACAAAACCAAAGCAAGGAGGAAGTGAAAAGACTACGTAATGCATGGCATTCCAGGTTCCCACATATGGGCAAATTGGCTACATAGCCCTTGTGGTCTTGGGGGCACACATCTCGGCAATGTGGCTATGTAAGCTCTGCCGTCTCAGTGGTCATCAACGCAGGAAGAAAACCAAACGCAAAACGCAAGCCGCCTATTCAGTGGCAAACTACCATTCAACATCAAAGTGTGTACACGAATAAAACCAGCGTGACGTGCCACGTGTAAAGTGGCGGAGTGGCTCAAATTCCCTTGGGTTCACAAAGTGGATACGAAATCAAAGTGGCTAGGTCACTTGTGCCATCCTAGGGGCGCCCATAGCGGCGAGGAAATTAAGATAACGTCATAACCCGTGGTGTCTTGGGGCCCATGTGTGAACAGAATTGCCGGGAAACCATTGCCGTCTTGGTGGTCCCAAAAGGGAGAGGAAATCAAACTGGCTACATAAAGAGTGCCTCTTGGCATCCCACGCGTCAGCGCGGTGGCTGCATGCCACCTACCACCTTGGGACTTCCAAAAGCGGGGACGAAATCAAAGTGGCTAGGTCACTTGTGCCATCCTAGGGGCACCCATAGCGGCGAGGAAATTAAGATAACGACATAACCCGTGGTGTCTTGGGGCCCATGTGTGAACAGAATTGCCGGGAAACCATTGCCGTCTTGGTGGTCCCAAAAGGGAGAGGAAATCAAACTAGCTACATAAAGAGTGCCTCTTGGCGGCCCACGCGTCAGCGCGGTGGCTGCATGCCACCTACCACCTTGGGACTTCCAAAAGCGGGGACGAAATCAAAAAGCTAACAAAATCCACATCGTATGGCGGGCCCATGTGTGGGTACAGTGGCTACACAATACCTACTGCCTAGGGGGCCCACAGCAAGGCAAACAAAATCAAAGCCGCGGAACCCACGTGCCGGCAAAGTTGATACCTTACCCTGCCATCTCATGGCTCCCCCAAGCAGGGACAAATAAAAAGGGCTACGTAACATAAAGAGGCGCACATGTGGGCAAGGAGGCTACATTATCCTCGCTGTCTTGCACCCCACACCGTGGGCAACGCGGCGACGGAGAAAGTGAAAAACAGCACCTAACGCAGGCATTTTGGGGGCCAACATGTGGGCAAAGTGTTTACACAACCCTGGCTGTCCTGGGCGCTCAAGCAACGTGGCTGGATGAACTCTGCTATAAAAACCATGCCCGCTATTGAGTGCCCAACGCGCGTGCAAAAACAAAGTGGCTACATGTCACGTACCATCGTGTGAGGCCACGTGTGGGCAACATGGCAAAGTGGACAAATAGCCACTGCAATGTCGAGGTTGCCAAAGCGCAAACGAAATAAAAGTGGCTACGTCACCTTTACCATTTTCGGGTGCCCAAGGCGCGGGGGGCATTAAAATGGCTACATTACCTATGGCTGTTGGGGCCCATGTGTGGGCAGAATTTCCACAAAACCATTGCCATCTTGGGGTCCCGAAAAGGGGGAGAAAATCAAAGTGGCTACATAAAGAGTGCCCTCTTTGTGGCCCATGTGTCGGCACGGTTGATGCATGGCACCTACCACCTTGGGGTCCCAAAAGCGGCAACGAAATCAAAGTGTCGACATAATTGCTATCAACTTGTGGGCCCATGTGTGGGCAAAGTGGCTAGATAAGACCTACCACCTCGTGGGTTCCCAAGGGGCGGACAAACATGTGGGCATAGGGGCTACATAACCCTTGTCCTTGCACGGCTCCCCAAAGCTAGGACAAAATAAAAAGGGCTAAATACCGTACAGGGGCCCACATGTGGGCAAAGGTGCCCCATAACCCTTGCCGTCGTCCAGGACGACCTGTGGGCCAGCGGGCTACATAACCTCTCCTTTTCCGTGGTCTCCAAAGCAAGGACATACTCAAATTGGTTACATAACGGCTACATAACGCCTCCCCTATTTTGAGCCCCCAACGGGGGGACAAAATTCCCACATGCTACCATGCTAGGGGACCAAGTGGGGGCGAAGTGGCAAAGTGGCTAAATAATATATATAAATAATAAATACCCCTTGCCGTCTTGGAGGTCCCAAAGGCGGTAACGACGGCAAAGTAAGCAGGAAGTGAACAGTACCACATAACACATGGCATCCCGCACGGCCACATGTGGGGAAATTGGCTACGTAACCCGTGCCATCTTGAGGGCTCAGGTCTAGGCATTGTGGCGACTGAACCTGTGCGGTCCCCGTGATCGCCAACACAAGAAAAAGAAAAACCAAGTGGCTACAAAGCCCATGCCCTCTGTTGAGTGCCAAACGCGCGGACAACATCAAAGTGGCTACATGTCTAGTGCCAGAGGGACACGTGTGGGCAAAGTGGCAAAGTGGCAAAGCCCCTGCCATGTCATTTTGAGCCCCCAACGCGGGGACAAAATTCCTACATGCTACCATGCTAGGGGACCAAATGGGGGCGGAGTGGCAAAATGGCTAAATAGCCCTTGCCATCTTGGATGTCCCAAATAACCAAAATAACTGTGCCCTCTCATGGCTCTCCCAAGCAGCGACAAAATAAAAAGGGCTACATAACGTAAAGAGGCGCACGTGTGGGCAAGGGGGCTACATTATCCTTGCCATCTTGCAGGCCCCAGTGTGGGTAACGTGGCGAAGGAGAGTGTGCACAAGACTTCCTAATGCAGGGCATTCCGGGGGCCCACATGTGGGCGACGTGTTTACACAACCCTTGCCATCTTGAGGGCTGAGGTGTGGGCAATGTGGCTGGATGAACTCTGCGGCTTCGGTGGTCGCCAACGCAGGAAAAAAACCAAGTGGCCCTCTATTGCCCTCTATTGAGTGTCAAACGCGCAGGCGAAATCAAAGTGGCTACATGTCCCATACCATCATGGGGAGCCATGTGTGGGCAACGTGGTAAAGTGGATAAAAAGCCCCTTCAGTGTCGGGGTTGCCAAAGCGCAAACGAAATGAAGGTGGCTATGTCACCTCTACCATTTTCGGGGTGCCCAAAGCACTGGGGAAATGAAAATGGCTACATAACCTATGGCGTATTGGGGCCCATCCGTGGGCAGAATTGCCACAAAACCATTGCCGCCTTGGGGTCCCAAAAGGGGGGAGAAAATCAAGGTGGCTACATAAGGAGTGCCCTCTTGGCGGCCCACGCGTCAGCGCGGTGGCTGCATGCCACCTACCACCTTGGGACTTCCAAAAGCGGGGACGAACTCAAAGTGTCTGCATAATCCCCATCGTGTGGCGGGCCCATGCGCGGGTAAAGTAGCGCGATAAGATCTACCGCCTTGGGGGCCCAAAGGCACAAAAACTCAAAACCGCGGGCCCAAGGCAAAGTTGCTACGTAACCTTGCCATCTCATGGCTCCCCCAAGCAGGGACAAATAAAAAGGGCTACGTAACGTAAAGAGGCGCACATGTGGGCAAGGGGGCTACATTATCCTCGCCGTCTTGCACCCCACGCTGTAGGCAACCTGGCGAAGGAGAAAGTGAAAAACATTACCCAATGCAGGGCATTTTGGGGGCCAACATGTGGGCAAAGTGTTTACACAACCCTTGCTGCCATGGGCGCTGAGGTCTGGGCAATGAGGCTTAATGAACTCTGCGGCCTCGGTGGTCGCGAACGCAGGGGAAAAACAAGTGGCTATAAAAACCATGCCCGCTATTGACTGCCGTACGCCCAGGCAAAAACAAAGTGGCTACATCTCCCACACCATCGTGGGAAGGCACGTGTGGGCAGCATTGCAAAGTGGACAAATAGCCACTGCAATGTCGAGGTTACCAAAGCGCAAACGAAATAAAAGTGGCTACGTCACCTCTACAATTTTCGGGTGCCCAAGGCGCGGGGGGAATTAAAATGGATACATCACCTGTGGCGTATTGGGGCCCATGTGTGGGCAGAATTTCCACAAAACCATTGCCATCTTGCAGGCCTAAAGGGGGTAGAAAATCAAAGTGGCTACATAAAGAGTGCCCTCTTTGTGGCCCATGTGCCAGCACGGTTGATGGCACCTACCACCTTGGGGTCCTAAAAGCGGCAACGAAATCAAAGTGTCGACATAATCCCTATCAACTTGTGGGCCCATGTGTGGGCAAAGTGGCCAGATAAGACCTACCACCTCGTGGGTTCCCAAGGGGCGGACAAACATGTGGGCATAGGGGCTACATAACCCTTGTCCTTGCACGGCTCCCCAAAGCTAGGACAAAATAAAAAGGGCTAAATACCGTACAGGGGCCCACATGTAGGCAAAGGTACCCCATAACCCTGGCCGTCGTCCAGGACGACCTGTGGGCCAGCGGGCTACATAACCTCTCCTTTTCCGTGGTCTCCAAAGCAAGGACATACTCAAATTGGTTACATAACGGCTACATAACGCCTCCCCTATTTTGAGCCCCCAACGGGGGGACCAAATTCCCACATGCTACCATGCTAGGGGACCAAGTGGGGGCGAAGTGGCAAAGCAGCTAAATAATATATATAAATAATAAATACCCCTTGCCGTCTTGGAGGTCCCAAAGGCGGTAACGACGGCAAAGTAAGCAGGAAGTGAATAGTACTACATAACACATGGCATCCTGCAGGGCCACATGTGGGGAAATTGGCTACGTAACCCGTGCCATCTTGAGGGCTCAGGTCTAGGCATTGTGGCGACTGAACCTGTGCGGTCCCCGTGATCGCCAACACAAGAAAAAGAAAAACCAAGTGGCTACAAAGCCCATGCCCTCTGTTGAGTGCCAAACGCGCGGACAACATCAAAGTGGCTACATGTCTAGTGCCAGAGGGACACGTGTGGGCAAAGTGGCAAAGTGGCAAAGCCCCTGCCATGTCATTTTGAGCCCCCAATGCGGGGACAAAATTCCTACATGCTACCATGCTAGGGGACCAAATGGGGGCAAAATGGCTAAATAGCCCTTGCCGTCTTGGATGTCCCAAAACACCAAAATAACCCTACCCACTCATGGCTCCCCCAAGCAGGGTCAAATAAGAAGGGCTACGTAACGTAAAGAGGCGCACATGTGGGCAAGGGGGCTACATTATCCTTGCCATCTTGCAGGCCACAGTGTGGGCAACATGGCGAAGGAGAGTGTGCACAAGACTTCCTAATGCAGGGCATTCCGGGGGCCCACATGTGGGCGACGTGTTTACACAACCCTTGCCATCTTGAGGGCTGAGGTGTGGGCAATGTGGCTGGATGAACTCTGCGGCTTCGGTGGTCGCCAACGCAGGAAAAAAACCAAGTGGCCCTCTATTGCCCTCTATTGAGTGCCAAACGCGCAGGCGAAATCAAAGTGGCTACATGTCCCATACCATCATGGGGAGCCATGTGTGGGCAACGTGGTAAAGTGGATAAAAAGCCCCTTCAGTGTCGGGGTTGCCAAAGCGCAAACGAAATAAAGGTGGCTATGTCACCTCTACCATTTTCGGGGTGCCCAAAGCGCCGGGGGAATTGAAATGGCTACATAACCTATGGCGTATTGGGGCCCATCCGTGGGCAGAATTGCCACAAAACCATTGCCGTCTTGGGCTCCCAAAAGGGGGGAGAAAATCAAGGTGGCTACATAAGGAGTGCCCTCTTGGCGGCCCACGCGTCAACGCGGTGGCTGCATGCCACCTACCACCTTGGGACTTCCAAAAGCGGGGACGAACTCAAAGTGTCTGCATAATCCCCATCGTGTGGCGGGCCCATGCGCGGGTAAAGTAGCCGGATAAGATCTACCGCCTTGGGGGCCCAAAGGCACAAAAACTTAAAACCGCGGGCCCAAGGCAAAGTTGCTACGTAACCCTGCCATCTCATGGCTCCCCCAAGCAGGGACAAATAAAAAGGGCTACGTAACATAAAGAGGCGCACATGTGGGCAAGGGGGCTATATTATCCTCGCCGTCTTGCACCCCACGCTGTAGGCAACCTGGCGAAGGAGAAAGTGAAAAACAGTACCCAATGCAGGGCATTTTGGGGGCCAACATGTGGGCAAAGTGTTTACACAACCCTTGCTGCCTTGGGCGCTGAGGTCTGGGCAATGTGGCTTAATGAACTCTGCGGCCTCGGTGGTCGCCAACGCAGGGGAAAAACAAGTGGCTATAAAAACCATGCCCGCTATTGACTGCCGTACGCCTAGGCAAAAACAAAGTGGCTACATCTCCCACACCATCATGGGAAGGCACATGTGGGCAACATTGCAAAGTGGACAAATAGCCACTGCAATGTCGAGGTTGCCAAAGCGCAAACGAAATAAAAGTGGCTACGTCACCTCTACAATTTTCGGGTGCCCAAGGCACGGGGGGAATTAAAATGGATACATCACCTGTGGCGTATTGGGGCCCATGTGTGGGCAGAATTTCCACAAAACCATTGCCATCTTGGGGGCCTAAAGGGGGTAGAAAATCAAAGTGGCTACATAAAGAGTGCCCTCTTTGTGGCCCATGTGTCGGCACGGTTGATGCATGGCACCTACCACCTTGGGGTCCCAAAAGCGGCAACGAAATCAAAGTGTCGACATAATCCCTATCAACTTGTGGGCCCATGTGTGGGCAAGGTGGCTAGATAAGACCTACCACCTCGTGGGTTCCCAAGGGGCGGACAAACATGTGGGCATAGGGGCTACATAACCCTTGTCCTTGCACAGCCCCCCAAAGCTAGGACAAAATAAAAAGGGCTAAATACCGTACAGGGGCCCACATGTGGGCAAAGGTGCCCCATAACCCTTGCCGTCGTCCAGGACGACCTGTGGGCCAGCGGGCTACATAACCTCTCCTTTTCCGTGGTCTCCAAAGCAAGGACATACTCAAATTGGTTACATAACGGCTACATAACGCCTCCCCTATTTTGAGCCCCCAACGGGGGGACCAAATTCCGACATGCTACCATGCTAGGGGACCAAGTGGGGGCGAAGTGGCAAAGCGGCTAAATAACATATATAAATAATAAATACCCCTTGCCGTCTTGGAGGTCTCAAAGGCGGTAACGACGGCAAAGTAAGCAAGAAGTGAACAGTACTACATAACACATGGCATCCCGCAGGGCCACATGTGGGGAAATTGGCTACGTAACCCGTGCCATCTTGAGGGCTCAGGTCTAGGCAATGTGGCGACTGAACCTCTGCGGTCCCCGTGATCGCCAACACAAGAAAAAGAAAAACCAAGTGGCTACAAAGCCCATGCCCTCTGTTGAGTGCCAAACGCGCGGACAACATCAAAGTGGCTACATGTCTAGTGCCAGAGGGACACGTGTGGGTAAAGTGGCAAAGTGGCAAAGCCCCTGCCATGTCATTTTGAGCCCCCAATGAGGGGACAAAATTCCCACATGCTACCATGCTAGGGGACCAAATGGGGGCAAAATGGCTAAATAGCCCTTGCCGTCTTGGATGTCCCAAATAACCAAAATAACCGTGCCCTCTCATGGCTCCCCCAAGCAGGGACAAATAAGAAGGGCTACGTAACGTAAAGAGGCGCACATGTGGGCAAGGGGGCTACATTATCCTTGCCATCTTGCAGGCCACAGTGTGGGCAACATGGCGAAGGAGAGTGTGCACAAGACTTCCTAATGCAGGGCATTCCGGGGGCCCACATGTGGGCGACGTGTTTACACAACCCTTTCCATCTTGAGGGCTGAGGTGTGGGCAATGTGGTTGGATGAACTCTGCGGCTTCGGTGGTCGCCAACGCAGGAAAAAAACCAAGTGGCCCTCTATTGCCCTCTATTGAGTGCCAAACGCGCAGGCGAAATCAAAGTGGCTACATGTCCCATACCATCATGGGGAGCCATGTGTGGGCAACGTGGTAAAGTGGATAAAAAGCCCCTTCAGTGTCGGGGTTGCCAAAGCGCAAACGAAATAAAGGTGGCTATGTCACCTCTACCATTTTCGGGGTGCCCAAAGCGCTGGGGAAATGAAAATGGCTACATAACCTATGGCGTATTGGGGCCCATCCGTGGGCAGAATTGCCACAAAACCATTGCCGCCTTGGGGTCCCAAAAGGGGGGAGAAAATCAAGGTGGCTACATAAGGAGTGCCCTCTTGGCGGCCCACGCGTCAGCGCGGTGGCTGCATGCCACCTACCACCTTGGGACTTCCAAAAGCGGGGACGAACTCAAAGTGTCTGCATAATCCCCATCGTGTGGCGGGCCCATGCGCGGGTAAAGTAGCCGGATAAGATCTACCGCCTTGGGGGCCCAAAGGCACAAAAACTCAAAACCGCGGGCCCAAGGCAAAGTTGCTACGTAACCCTGCCATCTCATGGCTCCCCCAAGCGGGGACAAATAAAAAGGGCTACGTAACGTAAAGAGGCGCACATGTGGGCAAGGGGGCTACATTATCCTCGCCGTCTTGCACCCCACGCTGTAGGCAACCTGGCGAAGGAGAAAGTGAAAAACAGTACCGAATGCAGGGCATTCTGGGGCCAACATGTGGGCAAAGTGTTTACACAACCCTTGCTGCCATGGGCGCTGAGGTCTGGGCAATGTGGCTGGATGAACTCTGCGGCCTCGGTGGTCGCCAACGCAAGGGAAAAACAAGTGGCTATAAAAACCATGCCCGCTATGGACTGCCGTACGCCCAGGCAAAAACAAAGTGGCTACATCTCCCACACCATCGTGGGAAGGCACGTGTGGGCAACATTGCAAAGTGGACAAATAGCCACTGCAATGTCGAGGTTGCCAAAGCGCAAACGAAATAAAAGTGGCTACGTCACCTCTACAATTTTCGGGTGCCCAAAGCGCGGGGGGAATTAAAATGGATACATCACCTGTGGCGTATTGGGGCCCATGTGTGGGCAGAATTTCCACAAAACCATTGCCATCTTGGGGGCCTAAAAAGGGGGTAGAAAATCAAAGTGGCTACATAAAGAGTGCCCTCTTTGTGGCCCATGTGTCGGCACGGTTGATGCATGGCACCTACCACCTTGGGGTCCCAAAAGCGGCAACGAAATCAAAGTGTCTACATAATCCCTATCAACTTGTGGGCCCATGTGTGGGCAAAGTGGCTAGATAAGACCTACCACCTAGTGGGTTCCCAAGGGGCGGACAAACATGTGGGCATAGGGGCTACATAACCCTTGTCCTTGCACGGCTCCCCAAAGCTAGGACAAAATAAAAAGGGCTAAATACCGTACAGCGGTCCACATGTGGGCAAAGGTGCCCCATAACCCTTGCCGTCGTCCAGGACGACCTGTGGGCTAGCGGGCTACATAACCTCTCCTTTTCCGTGGTCTCCAAAGCAAGGACATACTCAAATTGGTTACATAACGGCTACATAACGCCTCCCCTATTTTGAGCCCCCAACGGGGGGACAAAATTCCCACATGCTACCATGCTAGGGGACCAAGTGGGGGCGAAGTGGCAAAGCGGCTAAATAACATATATAAATAATAAATACCCCTTGCCGTCTTGGAGGTCCCAAAGGCGGTAACGACGGCAAAGTAAGCAGGAAGTGAACAGTACTACATAACACATGGCATCCCGCACGGCCACATGTGGGGAAATTGGCTACGTAACCCGTGCCATCTTGAGGGCTGAGGCTAGGCAATGTGGCGACTGAACCTCTGCGGTCCCCGTGATCGCCAACACAAGGAAAAGAAAAACCAAGTGGCTACAAAGCCCATGCCCTCTGTTGAGTGCCAAACGCGCGGACAACATCAAAGTGGCTACATGTCTAGTGCCAGAGGGACACGTGTGGGCAAAGTGGCAAAGTGGCAAACCCCCTGCCATGTCATTTTGAGCCCCCAATGCGGGGACAAAATTCCTACATGCTACCATGCTAGGGGACCAAATGGGGGCGGAGTGGCAAAATGGCTAAATAGCCCTTGCCGTCTTGGATGTCCCAAATAACCAAAATAACCGTGCCCTCTCATGGCTCCCCCAAGCAGGGACAAAATAAAAAGGGCTACATAACGTAAAGAGGCGCACATGTGGGCAAGGGGGCTACATTATCCTTGCCATCCGCAGGCCCCGGTGTGGGTAACGTGGCGAAGGAGAGTGTGCACAAGACTTCCTAATGCAGGGCATTCCGGGGGCCCACATGTGGGCGACGTGTTTAGACAACCCTTTCCATCTTGAGGGCTGAGGTGTGGGCAATGTGGCTGGATGAACTCTGCGGCTTCGGTGGTCGCCAACACAGGAAAAAAACCAAGTGGCCCTCTATTGCCCTCTATTGAGTGCCAAACGCGCAGGCGAAATCAAAGTGGCTACATGTCCCATACCATCATGGGGAGCCATGTGTGGGCAACGTGGTAAAGTGGATAAAAAGCCCCTTCAGTGTCGGGGTTGCCAAAGCACAAACGAAATAAAGGTGGCTATGTCACCTCTACCATTTTCGGGGTGCCCAAAGCGCTGGGGAAATGAAAATGGCTACATAACCTATGGCGTATTGGGGCCCATCCGTGGGCAGAATTGCCACAAAACCATTGCCGCCTTGGGGTCCCAAAAGGGGGGAGAAAATCAAGGTGGCTACATAAGGAGTGCCCTCTTGGCGGCCCACGCGTCAAAGCGGTGGCTGCATGCCACCTACCACCTTGGGACTTCCAAAAGCGGGGACGAACTCAAAGTGTCTGCATAATCCCCATCGTGTGGCGGGCCCATGCGCGGGTAAAGTAGCCGGATAAGATCTACCGCCTTGGGGGCCCAAAGGCACAAAAACTCAAAACCGCGGGCCCAAGGCAAAGTTGCTACGTAACCCTGCCATCTCATGGCTCCCCCAAGCAGGCACAAATAAAAAGGGCTATGTAACGTAAAGAGGCGCACATGTGGGAAAGGGGGCTACATTATCCTCGCCGTCTTGCACCCCACGCTGTAGGCAACCTGGCGAAGGACAAAGTGAAAAACAGTACCCAATGCAGGGCATTTTGGGGGCCAACATGTGGGCAAGGTGTTTACACAACCCTTGCTGCCATGGGCGCTGAGGTCTGGGCAATGTGGCTTGATGAACTCTGCGGCCTCGGTGGTCGCCAACGCAGGGGAAAAACAAGTGGCTATAAAAACCATGCCCGCTATTGACTGCCGTACGGCCAGGCAAAAACAAAGTGGCTACATCTCCCACACCATCGTGGGAAGGCACGTGTGGGCAACATTGCAAAGTGGACAAATAGCCACTGCAATGTCGAGGTTGCCAAAGCACAAACGAAATAAAAGTGGCTACGTCACCTCTACAATTTTCGGGTGCCCAAGGCGCGGGGGGAATTAAAATGGATACATCACCTGTGGCGTATTGGGGCCCATGTGTGGGCAGAATTTCCACAAAACCATTGCCATCTTGGGGGCCTAAAGGGGGGAGAAAATCAAAGTGGCTACATAAAGAGTGCCCTCTTTGTGGCCCATGTGTCGGCACGGTTGATGCATGGCACCTACCACCTTGGGGTCCCAAAAGCGGCCATGAAATCAAAGTGTCTACATAATCGCTATCAACTTGTGGGCCCATGTGTGGGCAAAGTGGCTAGATAAGACCTACCACCTAGTGGGTTCCCAAGGGGCGGACAAACATGTGGGCATAGGGGCTACATAAACCTTGTCCTTGCACGGCTCCCCAAAGCTAGGACAAAATAAAAAGGGCTAAATACCGTACAGGGGCCCACATGTGGGCAAAGGTGCCCCATAACCCTTGCCGTCGTCCAGGACGACCTGTGGGCCAGCGGGCTACATAACCTCTCCTTTTCCGTGGTCTCCAAAGCAAGGACATACTCAAATTGGTTACATAACGGCTACATAACGCCTCCCCTATTTTGAGCCCCCAACACGGGGACCAAATTCCCACATGCTACCATGCTAGGGGACCAAGTGGGGGCGTAGTGCCAAAGCGGGTAAATAATATATGTAAATACTCCAAAGCCCTTGCCGTCTTGGAGGTCCCAAAGGCGGTAACGACGGCAAAGTAAGCAGGAAGTGAACAGTACTACATAACACATGGCATCCCGCAGGGCCACATGTGGGGAAATTGGCTACGTAACCCGTGCCATCTTGAAGGCTTAGGTCTAGGCAATGTGGCGACTGAACCTCTGCGGTCCCCGTGATCGCCAACACGAGAAAAAGGAAAACCAGTGGCTACAAAGCCCATGCCCTCTGTTGAGTGCCAAACGCGCGGACAACATCAAAGTGGCTACATGTCTAGTGCCAGAGGGACACGTGTGGGCAAAGTGGCAAAGTGGCAAAGCCCCTGCCATGTCATTTTCAGACCCCAACGCGGGGACAAAATTCCTACATGCTACCATGCTAGGGGACCAAATGGGGGCGGAGTGGCAAAATGGCTAAATAGCCCTTGCCGTCTTGGATGTCCCAAAGAACCAAAATAACCGTGCCCTCTCATGGCTCCCCCAAGCAGGGACAAAAAAAAAGGGCTACATAACGTAAAGAGGCGCACATGTGGGCAAGGGGGCTACATTATCCTTGCCATCTTGCAAGCCCCGGTGTGGGTAACGTGGCGAAGGAGAGTGTGCACAAGACTTCCTAATGTAGGGCATTCCGGGGGCCCACATGTGGGCGACGTGTTTAGACAACCCTTTCCATCTTGAGGGCTGAGGTGTGGGCAATGCGGCTGGATGAACTCTGCGGCTTCGGTGGTCGCCAACGCAGGAAAAAAACCAAGTGGCCCTCTATTGCCCTCTATTGAGTGCCAAACGCGCAGGCGAAATCAAAGTGGCTACATGTCCCATACCATCATGGGGAGCCATGTGTGGGCAACATGGCAAAGTGGATAAAAAGCCCCTTCAGTGTCGGGGTTGCCAAAGCGCAAACGAAATAAAGGTGGCTATGTCACCTCTACCATTTTCGGGGTGCCCAAAGCGCTGGGGAAATTACAATGGCTACATAACCTATGGCGTATTGGGGCCCATCCGTGGGCAGAATTGCGACAAAATCATTGCCGTCTTGGGGTCCCAAAAGGGGGGAGA
Source organism: Eutreptiella sp. 'Long Island Sound 2002' (assembly GCA_964036045.1). Lineage (NCBI taxonomy): Eukaryota > Euglenozoa > Euglenophyceae > Eutreptiales > Eutreptiaceae > Eutreptiella > Eutreptiella sp. 'Long Island Sound 2002'. Next base: position 22,021,275 of record OZ038395.1, read on the forward strand.
AAATCAAGGTGGCTACATAAGGAGTGCCCTCTTGGCGGCCCACGCGTCAACGCGGTGGCTGCATGCCACCTACCACCTTGGGACTTCCAAAAGCGGGGACGAAGTCAAAGTGTCTTTATAATCCCCATCGTGTGGCGGGCCCATGCGCTGGTAAAGAAGCTAGATAAGATCTACCGCCTTGGGGGCCCAAAGGCACAAAAACTCAAAACTGCGGGCCCAAGGCAAAGTTGCTACGTAACCCTGCCCTCTCATGGCTCCCCCAAGCAGGGACAAATAAAAAGGGCTACGTAACGTAAAGAGGCGCACATGTGGGCAAGGGGGCTACATTATCCTCGCCGTCTTGCACCCCACGCTGTAGGCAACCCGGCGAAGGAGAAAGTGAAAAACAGTACCCAATGCAGGGCATTTTGGGGGCCAACATGTGGGCAAAGTGTTTACACAACCCTTGCTGCCATGGGCGCTGAGGTCTTGGCAATGTGGCTGGATGAACTCTGCGGCCTCGGTGGTCGCCAACGCAGGGGAAAAACAAGTGGCTATAAAAACCATGCCCGCTATTGACTGCCGTACGGCCAGGCAAAAACAAAGTAGCTACATCTCCCACACCATCGTGGGAAGGCACGTGTGGGCAACATTGCAAAGTGGACAAATGGCCACTGCAATGTCGAGGTTGCCAAAGCGCAAACGAAATAAAAGTGGCTACGTCACCTCTACAATTTTCGGGTGCCCAAGGCGCGGGGGGAATTAAAATGGATACATCACCTGTGGCGTATTGGGGCCCATGTGTGGGCAGAATTTCCACAAAACCATTGCCATCTTTGGGGCCTAAAGGGGGGAGAAAATCAAAGTGGCTACATAAAGGGTGCCCTCTTTGTGGCCCATATGTCGGCACGGTTGATGCATGGCACCTACCACCTTGGGGTCCCAAAAGCGGCAACGAAATCAAAGTGTCTACATAATCGCTATCAACTTGTGGGCCCATGTGTGGGCAAAGTGGCTAGATAAGACCTGCCACCTCGTGGGTTCCCAAGGGGCAGACAAACATGTGGGCATAGGGGCTACATAACCCTTGTCCTTGCACGGCTCCCCAAAGCTAGGACAAATGAAAAGGGCTAAATACCGTACAGGGGCCCACATGTGGGCAAAGGTGCCCCATAACCCTTGCCGTCGTCCAGGACGACCTGTGGGCCAGCGGGCTACATGACCTCTCCTTTTCCGTGGTCTCCAAAGCAAGGACATACTCCAATTGGCTACATAACGGCTACATAACGCCTCCCCTATTTTGAGCCCCCAACGGGGGGACCAAATTGCCACATGCTACCATGCTAGGGGACCAAGTGGGGGCGTAGTGCCAAAGCGGCTAAATAATATATATAAATAATAAATACCCCTTGCCGTCTTGGAGGTCTCAAAGGCGGTAACGACGGCAAAGTAAGCAGGAAGTGAACAGAACACATGGCATCCCGCACGGCCACATGTGGGGAAATTGGCTACGTAACCCGTGCCATCTTGAAGGCTTAGGTCTAGGCAATGTGGCGACTGAACCTCTGCGGTCCCCGTGATCGCCAACACACGAAAAAGAAAAACCAAGTGGCTACAAAGCCCATGCCCTCTGTTGAGTGCCAAACGCGCGGACAACATCAAAGTGGCTACATGTCTAGTGGCAGAGGGACACGTGTGGGCAAAGTGGCAAAGTGGCAAAGCCCCTGCCATGTCATTTTGAGCCCCCAATGCGGGGACAAAATTCCTACATGCTACCATGCTAGGGGACCAAATGGGGGCAAAATGGCTAAATAGCCCTTGCCGTCTTGGATGTCCCAAATAACCAAAATAACCGTGCCCTCTCATGGCTCCCCCAAGCAGCGACAAAATAAAAAGGGCTACGTAACGTAAAGAGGCGCACATGTGGGCAAGGGGGCTACATTATCCTTGCCATTTTGCAGGCCACAGTGTGGGCAACATGGCGAAGGAGAGTGTGCACAAGACTTCCTAATGCAGGGCATTCCGGGGGCCCACATGTGGGCGACGTGTTTAGACAACCCTTTCCATCTTGAGGGCTGAGGTGTGGGCAATGTGGCTGGATAAACTCTGCGGCTTCGGTGGTCGCCAACGCAGGAAAAAAACCAAGTGGCCCTCTATTGCCCTCTATTGAGTGCCAAACGCGCAGGCGAAATCAAAGTGGCTACATGTCGCATACCATCATGGGGAGCCATGTGTGGGCAACGTGGCAAAGTGGATAAAAAGCCCCTTCAGTGTCGGGGTTGCCAAAGCGCAAACGAAATGAAGGTGGCTATGTCACCTCTACCATTTTCGGGGTGCCCAAAGCGCTGGGGAAATGAAAATGGCTACATAACCTATGGCGTATTGGGGCCCATCCGTGGGCAGAATTGCCACATAACCATTGCCGCCTTGGGGTCCCAAAAGGGGGGAGAAAATCAAAGTGGCTACATAAGGAGTGCCCTCTTGGCGGCCCACACGTCACCGCGGTGGCTGCATGCCACCTACCACCTTGGGACTTCCAAAAGCGGGGACGAACTCTGTCTGCATAATCCCCGTCGTGTGGCGGGCCCATGCGCGGGTAAAGTAGCCGGATAAGATCTACCGCCTTGGGGGCCCAAAGGCACAAAAACTTAAAACCGCGGGCCCAAGGCAAAGATGCTACGTAACACTGCCCTCTCATGGCTCCCCCAAGCAGGGACAAATAAAAAGGGCTACGTAACGTAAAGAGGCGCACATGTGGGCAAGGGGGCTACATTATCCTCGCCGTCTTGCACCCCACAGTGTGGGCAACCTGGCGAAGGAGAAAGTGAAAAACAGTACCCAATGCAGGGCATTTTGGGGGCCAACATGTGGGCAAAGTGTTTACACAACCCTTGCTGCCTTGGGCGCTGAGGTCTGGGCAATGTGGCTTAATGAACTCTGCGGCCTCGGTGGTCGCCAACGCAGGGGAAAAACAAGTGGCTATAAAAACCATGCCCGCTATTGAGTGCCCAACGCCCAAGCAAAATCTAAGTGGCTACATCTCCCACACCATCGTGGGAAGGCACATGTGGGCAACATTGCAAAGTGGACAAATAGCCACTGCAATGTCGAGGTTGCCAAAGCGCAAACGAAAAAAGTGGCTACGTCACCTCTACCATTTTCGGGTGCCCAAAGCGTGGGGGGAATTAAAATGGATACATCACCTGTGGCGTATTGGGGCCCATGTGTGGGCAGAATTTCCACAAAACCGTTGCCATCTTGGGGGCCTAAAGGGGGGAGAAAATCAAAGTGGCTACATAAAGAGTGCCCTCTTTGTGGCCCATGTGCCAGCACGGTTGATGCATGGCACCTACCACCTTGGGGTCCCAAAAGCGGCAACGAAATCAAAGTGTCTACATAATCCCTATCAACTTGTGGGCCCATGTGTGGGCAAAGTGGCTAGATAAGACCTGCCACCTCGTGGGTTCCCAAGGGGCGGACAAACATGTGGGCATAGGGGCTACATAAACCTTGTCCTTGCACGGCTCCCCAAAGCTAGGACAAAATAAAAAGGGCTAAATACCGTACAGGGGCCCACATGTGGGCAAAGGTGCCCCATAACCCTTGCCGTCGTCCAGGACGACCTGTGGGCTAGCGGGCTACAAAACCTCTCCTTTTCGGTGGTCTCCAAAGCAAGGACATAATCAAATTGGCTACATAACGGCTACATAACGCCTCCCCTATTTTGAGCCCCCAACGGGGGTACAAAATTCCTACATGCTACCATGCTAGGGGACCAAGTGGGGGCGTAGTGGCAAAGTGGCTAAATAATATATACAAATAATAAATAGCCCTTGCCGTCTTGGAGGTCCCAACGACGGCAAAGTAAGCAGGAAGTGAACAGTACTACATAACACATGGCATCTCGCGGGGCCACATGTGGGGAAATTGGTTACGTAACCCGTGCCATCTTGAGGGCTGATATTCCCCCCTTACCTCCTGACATCCACAACTCATACATACACCAAACAGAAAACCAACACTGATGCTTGCTCCTTCACTGGCGGTAGACTCGTGTGCCGTGGATCTAGGATACACTTCTGTATTATCGTATCAATGGTGTTCTTGAAGTGTGCGTTAAGTGTCCGGGCGGGTGGGCGGGCCCAAAAATCTTTAAAAGATTCTATAGTGATAGTGCATATGAGTGGTATTATGGGGTGAATCCTGTGATTCGCCTAAAGGCGAATCCCTTGATTCCCCCCTTACCTCCTAACATCCACAGCTCATACATACACAAAGGAGAAAACCAACAGTGATGCTTGCTCCTTCACTGGCGCGCCAGGCCCGAAGGGCACCATGGGTCATCTCTGACTCTCACACCATGCTGAGGCTCTCGTGGATACATATTGTGGGCTTGCTCGCTCACTGCAGTGTACACTGCTGTCTCATCCATCGCACTTGCGAGGGGAGCTCTCTTTTATATACCCTGGGTACGATCCTGCTCTGTCTGCACCATGCGCCCCCCCCCCCCCCCCAGACTCCTTCCTTACTCTGATTCCTGAGCGCCATGGACGGCTCGTGCAGGAGTGCCATTCATCCTCTTGCTAGCCTCGCATCAGTTTGAGTCCTCTTGTTCCAGATCGTCCTTCACAAGCTTGAAAACATCCTTTATGAGGTCTGCTTTGCCATTGAGGGTGACTCTTTGCACTGCTGTGGCATGGTGGGTGAAGGACATTGTCAGCCTGACTCATGGTGCCAGACGCAGCTCATGGCGGACGAGGTAAAGGTGGCGTTGGGTTTGGTCCTTGCCCTTCTCAGCAGGCTCGACTCGTGCCATTGCATACCGCGCCCGGGCGCGTCGCGTGATCCAGCCACTGAAGGTCTGCCAGGCGTTGTGGAGGTCCCGTTCTGGCACCAGCCTGCATAGCACCAATCGAATGACTGCTCGGTCATCGCCCCCAGGCGGTATCTGGGCTGTTCTGCATTAAGGTCTCCTTCCGCTCTCTCAGCCCTCCTTCGCAGCGTGTGCGCCTTTTGCGCCAGTTTGCCCTCGGGGCCCCGTGATCCTCGTGGGCGCTTCGATCCCACTTTCTCCGCGTCATGGAACTCCTCCTCATGTTGGTCTCCCCACTGAGACATGTTGCCAGGGCTTGCTACAGCAAAGGAGGGGGCACGCAAGCCATCGCCCATGCAAGGATTGTTTCCCCCCTTGCTACAGACGAACTGACCCAAAGCTCTGCACAAAGTGCAGCTCCCTGCACAACGCACCCCACTTATTTGCCGCCTCAACCTTTGCCCTGGTAATGCTGGCGGGTGTCGGATCTGGCAATCGGGAAACAACATCAGCAGGCATGCGCGTAGTATCAACCCAGACAACATTCAAGACCATGCCCGTGTGCCACAACAAGTTCCAAAGAGCACGGAGTATCTTCACTTGTGTACATGCCCTCGTCGATGCCCTCATATTGGCCGCACTGTAGCACGCTGCCGTATTGTCCACAAACAAGGAGACCCTGTGCCACTTCTGCGTCACCGCAAACCTACGGGCGTGTAGGACACCGCTGAGCTCTGCCTGTTGTTGGTTCTTGGCCGGGATCTTTCGCGTTCACATGACTCCATTGCGTCCAGAGATACCCAGGCGGTACCCTCCAGGAGCTTCCGCTGCATCCACCGACAGGAACGGCGCAAATCCGAAATGCCCAGGCATTGGGTCAACCGTGGCTGGTACATACGAGATTGCCAGCGCATCGAACAGTGCCGATACCAGGGCCGGGCTCGGGCGGTGCTAAAAGCGATGATGTCCCCATCGGAACCTATGCCACCCCTGTAGAAAAAGGGTGACCCCCTTTCGTGGTCCAAACGCCCATTGCATTTTTCCCGTGACCCGTTCCGCCACCTTTGGGGACAAAGGCGAGCAGGCCGTTTTGATGGCAATCCCCAAGCACTTGGCGAGCATCTTGCCGGTGTTTCGAACCTCCCCTTTAGCCAGGTCGAACACTTTTCCCAGGCACAGGACATTCTGATGTGGCTTGAGCCAGGATTTGGTGGAGATACGCAAGCCCTTTGCCATCAAGAATGCAGCCAGCCGTGGAACCAGGCTGTCCATGCACTCCCTTTCGCGTGACAAGATAAGGACATCATCCAAATAATGGAAGCGATGGATATCGAGCCCCACCGCGTGGTTGTCAAAGAACTCCCGCAACAACGCCGCCAACGTGTCCTGTGCCAGTACCGGGGAAAACTTCCACCCAAACGGGAGGCAGTGGAAGTGCGCCCCCTGTATGCGAAACAGTCCCCTATGCGCCGCCGGGATTTGCAGGCTTTAGTAGAAGTTTGATATGTCCAAGGTGATGCGCCACAATGGTGCTCCTCGGTGTATCTCCCGTTGAATGGTCTGAAAAGACCGTGTGAATGGACAGAAACTTGACCTTGCGCAAAGGCACCTTCGAGCAGTCATTCAGATTTCGCATGTCAATGATGAACGAGCACTTCACATCATTTTTGGGTTTAACGAACGCCGACACATTGTCCGTGAGGTCTTCCCACTCAGGGGCCCCCAAACACGCAGGGTCCCGACAAAGGAACCCATCATCCACGAGCACTCCAATCATGCGCCTGGTGTGCATCAACGGTTGCCACACATCGAATCTCCCACAATCCGGCCCCGACCTCCAACTCCGTATATCCCAGATGGCGCGTTGGGATGTTTGCGTTCCACACATCCAAAGGGATATCCAGGCTGCCCCTCTCTCCAAGGCCCGCAGCAATCATTCCTTCTGAGATGCCTCCCAACGGGCCATCTCCATCATACCCGTCGTAGTCCTGACCCAGTAAGTTCCAGTTAAGCTCATGCAGTGCTTCCATGTGGCTCAAGATCTTTTCCAGGTGTGCTTGTCCACCGTCCACATCTCTGAGGCGTTCCCGCGCTCGGAGGATTACCGCAAGCGCGGCCCGGAAAAGCTCATTCCGCGGGACATCCGAAACTTGCTCAACCCGTCCCGAAGCCAACCACGCACATGACCGCGCCCGTCTATATGTGACCCATGCTCCTGCTGCACGCCCTCCTGCAACTCCCATGAGCGATTTCATCCTTCGCCGTTTGTGTTGCCCACCCACCTTGTTGCCGGGTGATACCTGCATCGATTACCCCCCCTCTCCCCCGACCCCACAGTCCGTCCGGCCAGCCGCCTCCTCACGCGCTGCGTCTCCTCTTACCCCTCCTGCCATCGGTCTTCCGAGGTGAGGGGCTGTCCGAGGATGACCCAGTGCACGTGGAATCTCCAGAGTCGCTCTCTGGAGTGTCCCCCTCAGGGATATCGTAGGCCTCAGGTGCCCAGAATTCTGTACATCGCATGGTTGCTGCTCCCGCAATCCATGGCTTCCCCTTGAGGTAATTGGGGGGGGTAGGTGTCGTGAATGGGTGCCGGATGCACCCTGGGTGCGGGCAGTTGATATAGGCCATTGCCGTCCTTGTGCTCCTCCATCTGAACCACGCCTTGATGCTAGGGATCTTGCCTCCAGCCTTGTACATGGTCGCTGGACCCAGGCGTCGCCACGCATGCCATCTGAGGTCCTTCCACTTGGATCCACGCAAGAGGGTTGCCATGACATTTTGCAGCTTGTCCTCAGAGACCAGCCGCTGGAACTTGTCGAGGTTCCAGCACCTTTGCGCAATCCAGGCGCAGAACTGCAACCATTTGAGGGCCACTCCGGAAACCGTACGGGTAATCCAAGCCCTGTGGACTTTGCGGTCATAGAACTCCGCCGTTCCTGCCAGAACCCCCAACCTGTGGAAGCTGATGCTAGCCGCCTCGCCGACTCTGAGGACCCATCAGCGTTGAAAGTACCGCGAGTCCCACCACACACCACTCCAGCTCTGAGTCCGCCTGGTGTGCCATGATCTGCAGAGCCTCAAAACTGCCCCACTCCTGCGTGGACTTCTCTTCCAGTCGTTGTGCCGCCTTGAATGCCTTCCACAGTCTTTTTGGAAACGGTTCTCCGACCACCCCCATGGTGTATGCCATGGCCGCTGCATTGACGATGGTTTTGACTGAGCTGATGCCTTTTCCGTCTCGAATGGCATCACACACGACTTGTTCCACGACCTTATATGGTCCCCACTCCGGCCTGGCCATGTGCGTCTTTCGGAGTCTTCGCATTCCCGTCTTGTACGTACGCAGCGATGTCGTGCTACAGGAGCTTGCGAGGACTTGCCAGTTGCTTCCCAGGATTCCGTCCTTGTTGTCCGCCTGGGCTCGACACAATGCGGCATATGCCCGTCTGTATGCCGGCCATTCCCTGGGAACTCGTCCTCTTCACTCTCCCCCTCCACCTCTCCTTCATGCCAAACGAACCGGTTTGGGCCGTCCTCTGCCATGCCCCCCCTTCCCCCCCCTTCGGGGGGGAGTCAGTTCTCACAGTCCCATATCCAGTGGCTGTCTCCACATTCTCCACAAGGCCCCGGGGGGCCCTTCGCCACGTCGTATGTGTTGTCGCCCCTCGCATTGCAGTAGTGGGTGATGTTCTCCCACTCCGCGAATCGGAATCTCCTTTTTCGGGTCGCTTCAATCCATGTTCGGGCTCCCAATCTCTCCAACTCCTTGGCAGATCTCGCCGTAACCCGAGATTGTGGTTGCTTCCCGGTGCCCTCATGTGAGCCACCGGTCACACTGTGGCCCCCGCTGGGGTATTTTTCCTTTTAGCTGTCCTTGGAGACCAGCATCACCTCCCACAGTTCCTTAGCCAGCGTTTCCCCCTTGTCCTCCTCGTTGGGACTTCTTCAGGGAAGCAGTCGCTTCACGCATCCATTTGGCATTTCCCGGGGCTTCAACAAACTCGTCCAGCACTGCAGGGGTCAGGGGGCGCACGATTTTTTCCCTCCGCTTGTGCTCCAGTCTTACTTTGAGCGCTTCCATCTGTTTTGAGATCTCCTGCTCCTCCGGGTCCACAGGTGCGTCTGGTTTCCCGCCATCTGATGCATCTGCCGTTACCAAGTTCAGTTTGTGGCCTTCCCGAATGATGATCAACTTGAAATTGTCGAAGAGGGCCAGCGCCCCCGTTGCCCTAAGCACGAATTCGGGGTCTTCTGGCTTCCGGGTCTCTGGGATGTGCTCAGCAAATTCTCGGATGGCCAGGCGGTGCTTGGCCGCCAGCGGTGCCAGTGCCATACCCGCCTTCGCGATTTCGGCAATGGAGCAGAGCTTCTCAAAAGCGGTCCATTGCGACTCCAAAAACGACTTGATGCGCGCCCTGATCTCGTCGCCGACTGCCAGCTCCGTCTCCTTTTATGCTTTGAAGTCCCCTGTTTGGACATCAATCGTGCATCGGCAGCAGCTCTCATAACCAGCACTAGCGTGGAGGAGTTTGAGTGGATCTTCTTCCCGGCCAGACGCCACCTTGAGGCCCTGCAGCCATTTGTCGTGGTCCACCCGCGCGTCTCTGATGCGCTGCATGATTTGCACCGCCGCTCTCGCCAAGTGGTCCGCGGGGAGGGTGCTCTTGTAGACCTCGAACTGGCCCTTAACAAAGTCTTTGAAGGTGAGGGACTACATGCTGATGGCGGACATTTTGTATGGATCTCCTTACTTGGCCGGACGGGCCTGAGAACCCGAAAATCTTTAAAAGATTGTATAGTGATAGTGCATATGAGTGGTATTATGGGGTGAATCCTGTGATTCGCCTAAAGGTGAATCCCTTGGTCTGGGCAAGGTGGCGACTGAACCTCTGCGGTCCCCGTGATCGGCAACACGGGAAAAAGAAAAACCAAGTGGCTACAAAGCCCATGCCCTCTGTTGAGTGCCAAACGCGCGGACAACATCAAAGTGGCTACATGTCTAGTGCCAGAGGGACACGTGTGGGCAAAGTGGCAAACTGGCTACATGTCTAGTGCCAGAGGGACACGTGTGGGCAAAGTGGCAAAGTGGCAAAGCCCCTGCCATGTCATTTTGAGCCCCCAACGCGGGGACAAAATTCCTACATGCTACCATGCTAGGGGACCAAATGGGGGCAAAATGGCTAAATAGCCCTTGCCGTCTTGGAGGTCCCAAAACACCAAAATAACCCTACCCTCTCATTGCTCCCCCAAGCGGGGACAAATAAGAAGGGCTACGTAACGTAAAGAGGCGCACATGTGGGCAAGGGGGCTACATTATCCTTGCCATCTTGCAGGCCACAGTGTGGGCAACATGGCAAGGGAGAGTGTGCACAAGACTTCCTAATGTAGGGCATTCCGGGGGCCCACATGTGGGCGACATGTTTAGACAACCCTTTCCATCTTGAGGGCTGAGGTGTGGGCAATGTGGCTGGATGAACTCTGCGGCCTCGGTGGTCGCCAACGCAGGAAAAAAACCAAGTGGCCCTCTATTGCCCTCTATTGAGTGCCAAACGCGCAGGCGAAATCAAAGTGGCTACATGTCCCATACCATCATGGGGAGCCATGTGTGGGCAACGTGGCAAAGTGGATAAAAAGCCCCTTCAGTGTCGGGGTTGCCAAAGCACAAACGAAATGAAGGTGGCTATGTCACCTCTACCATTTTCGGGGTGCCCAAAGCACTGGGGAAATGAAAATGGCTACATAACCTATGGCGTATTGGGGCCCATCCGTGGGCAGAATTGCCACAAAACCATTGCCGTCTTGGGGTCCCAAAAGGGGGAAGAAAATCAAGGTGGCTAGATAAGGAGTGCCCTCTTGGCGGCCCACGCGTCAAAGCGGTGGCTGCATGCCACCTACCACCTTGGGACTTCCAAAAGCGGGGACGAACTCAAAGTGTCTGCATAATCCCCATCGTGTGGCGGGCCCATGCGCGGGTAAAGTAGCCAGACAAGACCTACCGCCTTGGGGGGCCAAAGGCACAAAAGCTCAAAACCGCGGGCCCAAGGCAAAGATGCTACGTAACCCTGCCATCTCATGGCTCCCCCAAGCGGGGACAAATAAAAAGGGCTACGTAACGTAAAGAGGCGCACATGTGGGCAAGGGGGCTACATTATCCTCGCCGTCTTGCACCCCACGCTGTAGGCAACCTGGCGAAGGAGAAAGTGAAAAACGGTACCCAATGCAGGGCATTTTGGGGGCCAACATGTGGGCAAAGTGTTTACACAACCCTTGCTGTCTTGGGCGCTGAGGTCTGGGCAATGTGGCTGGATGAACTCTGCGGCCTCGGTGGTCGCCAACGCAGGGGAAAAACAAGTGGCTATAAAAACCATGCCCGCTATTGAGTGCCGTACGCCGAGGCAAAATCTAAGTGGCTACATCTCCCACACCATCGTGGGAAGGCACATGTGGGCAACATTGCAAAGGGGACAAATGGCCACTGCAATGTCGAGGTTGCCAAAGCGCAAACGAAATAAAAGTGGCTACGTCACCTCTACAATTTTTGGGTGCCCAAAGCGCGGGGGGAATTAAAATGGATACATCACCTGTGGCGTATTGGGGCCCATGTGTGGGCAGAATTTCCACAAAACCATTGCCATCTTGGGGTCCGAAAAAGGGGGAGAAAATCAAGATGGCTACATAAAGAGTGCCCTCTTTGTGGCCCACGTGTCAGCACGGTTGATGCATGGCACCTACCACCTTGGGGTCCCAAAAGCGGCCATGAAATCAAAGTGTCGACATAATCCCTATCAACTTGTGGGCCCATGTGTGGGCAAAGTGGCTAGATAAGACCTACCACCTCGTGGGTTCCCAAGGGGCGGACAAACATGTGGGCATAGGGGCTACATAAACCTTGTCCTTGCACGGCTCCCCAAAGCTAGGACAAAATAAAAAGGGCTAAATACCGTACAGCGGTCCACATGTGGGCAAAGGTGCCCCATAACCCTTGCCGTCGTCCAGGACGACCTGTGGGCTAGCGGGCTACATAACCTCTCCTTTTCGGTGGTCTCCAAAGCAAGGACATACTCAAATTGGCTACATAACGGCTACATAACGCCTGCCCTATTTTGAGCCTCCAACACGGGGACAAAACTCCTACGTGCTACAATGCTAGGGGACCAAGTGGGGGCGTAGTGGCAAAGTGGCAAAATAATATATACAAATAATAAATACCCCTTGCCGTCTTGGAGGTCCCAAAGGCGGTAACGACGGCAAAGTAAGCAGGAAGTGAACAGTACCACATAACACATGGCATCCCGCAGGGCCACATGTGGGGAAATTGGCTACGTAACCCGTGCCATCTTGAGGGCTCAGGTCTGGGCAAGGTGGCGACTGAACCTCTGCGGTCCCCGTGATCGCCAACACAAGAAAAAGAAAAACCAAGTGGCTACAAAGCCCATGCCCTCTGTTGAGTGCCAAACGCGCGGACAACATCAAAGTGGCTACATGTCTAGTGCCAGAGGAACACGTGTGGGCAAAGTGGCAAAGTCGCAAAGTGGCGAAGTGGCAAAGCCCCTGCCATGTCATTTTGAGCCCCCAACGCGGGGACAAAATTCCTACATGCTACCATGCTCGGGGACCAAATGGGGGCAAAATGGCTAAATAGCCCTTGCCGTCTTGGAGGTCCCAAATAACCAAAATAACCCTACCCTCTCATGGCTCCCCCAAGCAGGGACAAATAAGAAGGGCTACATAACGTAAAGAGGCGCACATGTGGGCAAGGGGGCTACATTATCCTTGCCATTTTGCAGGCCACAGTGTGGGCAACATGGCGAAGGAGAGTGTGCACAAGACTTCCTAATGCAGGGCATTCCGGGGGCCCACATGTGGGCGACGTGTTTAGACAACCCTTTCCATCTTGAGGGCTGAGGTGTGGGCAATGTGGTTGGATGAACTCTGCGGCTTCGGTGGTCGCCAACGCAGGAAAAAAACCAAGTGGCCCTCTATTGCCCTCTATTGAGTGCCAAACGCGCAGGCGAAATCAAAGTGGCTACATGTCCCATACCATCATGGGGAGCCATGTGTGGGCAACGTGGCAAAGTGGATAAAAAGCCCCTTCAGTGTCGGGGTTGCCAAAGCGCAAACGAAATGAAGGTGGCTATGTCACCTCTACCATTTTCGGGGTGCCCAAAGCGCTGGGGAAATTAAAATGGCTACATAACCTATGGCGTATTGGGGCCCATCCGTGGGCAGAATTGCCACAAAACCATTGCCATCTTGGGGTCCCAAAAGGGGGAAGAAAATCAAAGTGGCTACATAAGGAGGGCCCTCTTGGCGGCCCACACGTCGGCGCGGTGGCTGCATGCCACCTACCACCTTGGGACTTCCAAAAGCAGGGACGAAATCAAAGTTTCAGCATGATCCCCATCGTGTGGGGGGCCCATGTGTGGGTAAAGTAGCCGGATAAGATCTACCGCCTTGGGGGCCGAAAGGCACACAAACTCAAAACCGCGGGCCCAAGGCAAAGTTGCTACGTAACCCTGCCCTCTCATGGCTCCCCCAAGTACGGACAAAGAAAGAGAGCTACGTAAGGGCAACTTGGCGAAGGAGAAAGTGAAAAACGGTACCTAATGCAGGGCATTTTGGGGGCCAACATGTGGGCAAAGTGTTTACACAACCCTTGCTGTCTTGGGCGTTGAGGTCCGGGCAAAGTGGCTGGATGAACTCTGCGGCCTCGGTGGTCGCCAACGCAGGGGAAAAACAAGTGGCTATAAAAACCATGCCCGCCATAGAGTGCCCAACGCGCAGGGAAAATCTAAGTGGCTACATCTTCCACACCATCCTGGGAAGCCACGTGTGGGCAACGTTGCAAAGGGGACAACCAGCCCTTGCAATGTCGAGGTTGCCAAAGCGCAAACGAAATAAAAGTGGGTACGTCACCTCCACCATTTTCGGGGTGCCCAAAGCGCGGGGGGAATCAAAATGGCTACATCACCTGTGGCGTATTGGGGCCCATGTGTGGGCAGAATTTCCACAAAACCATTGCCATCTTGGGATCCCAAGAAAGGGGAGAAAATCAAAGTGGCGACATAAGGAGTGCCCTCTTGGTGGCCCACGTGTCGGCGCACTTGATGCATGGCACCTACCACCTTGGGGTCCCAAAAGCGGCAACGAAATCAAAGTGTCTACACAATCGATATCAACTTTTGGGCCCATGTGTGGGCAAAGTGACTAGATAAGACCTACCACCTCGTGGGTTCCCAAGGGGCGGTGATCGCCAACACAACAGAAAAAAAAACCAAATGGCTACAAAACCCATGCCCTCTGTTGTGTGCCCAACGCGCGGACAACATCAAAGTGGCTACATGTCTCGTGCCAGAGGGACACGTATGGGCAAAAAGACAAAGTGGCAAAGCCCCCGCCATGTTGGGCTTCACAAAGCGGTCACGAAATGAAAGTGGCTAGGTCAGTTGTGCCAGCTTGAAGGTGCCCAAACCGGGGCCACTAGCACCGGAAATACGACCGCACCTCTAGTACGCCACCTCGAGTCATGTGTCCAACACCGGCGCAGTCGTATCAAAGAGGAAGCCATGGGGAGAGCCCGGTCCATTTCGTGCACCGGACCACGAGGAAGTATTGGCGCCCATGCGGCAGGGGGCAGCCTTGCTAGTCCCATCAAGGCACCGTTCATTTAGTCCACTCTCGCTCCCGGGGCGTTCGGCCAGAACGCAACCCCTTGGCCTCCGGCTGCACGAGCCATTCCCTGACCTAAGATCCAGTCGGTGGATAGCATGACCTAGTGGCACCTACTAACAACTCCAATGACAACCCGCACTCCATCTACAGTGGAGGCGTTGCACCTTCAACAATGGTGCACTAAGCAAGTGCATTGATTATTCCACCTCAATCCAACCCACCTCTCATGCACCCTTGTTGCCTCAAGTCTACATTTCATTTCTCAGAGGGGATATTCCACCACATGCTTGAGCCACAGAACAAGAGGAAGCTAGAAGCTAAGTTAAGGGATTTGCAACGCTCCGAGCCCTTTGGAGTGCAAAAAACCGTGACTATGGCGTGCGGAACTACAGGTGCCGCAAGTGCACTCCTGTTACATTTTGTGGTAGCTGCGGCTAGCGGAAGAGGTATGCTGGACACAGCAGTTGCTTTGTGTGCACGGTATCAAGAAATGCAACCTCAAACACACAAATAAGCCCCATCACTTTCTTCCGGAAGGCTTAGGCAGTTCACTATTCATTGGTGAGGCAACTTCTTGTTACTGGCAACGGCCTGAAATCCATAATTGTGCATGCGGCCCCCTCTCTCCCTCTCTCTCTCCCGCTCTCTCTCTCTCTCTCTCTCTCTCTCTCTCTCTCTCTCTCTCTCTCTCTCTCTCTCCTCTCCCTCTCTCTCTCTCTCTCTCTCTCTCTCTCTCTCTCTCTCTCTCTCTCTCTCTCTCTCTCTCTCTCTCTCGGTATGCTTCTTGTTGCCGGCCACTTGGCGGTCTAGTCCTTGGGCTTTAAATTGCATTAGATTGGAATTATGGCCTTTGATCCTTCGAAGTTATTGGTTGATGATGGGGTGGAGCTGGACAAGACCTCGTCAGAGTTTATCAAGATTCCTCATTTGGCTACTTTGGTCCCCAGTGACGCCCAATCCACTACATTGGCACATGGGATTATCCATTGGCAAGGCACGCAATTATCAAACACCGGTATATTGGCACTATTGTTCCACAATACTTTTGGTGTGAACATTGTAAGCTTCCAACTTTTGTGTCTTTTGTGTCTTTTGTGTCTTACCGTGATGCCTTTTTGCTTGGATTGGCTTTGTATTGGGAAGTTGGTGCCCCATCGTTTGACTTGACGGCGGAACAAAGTGCGGCCGCTTTTGCTGTAGCGGGAGTTTTGGGTGGTAAAATTAATGCCAACAGTATAGTTTCACAATTGGATCACAATGCTAATGATGGGGAGACTTCTATGAGAACCGCTTTGGCAGGGGATAAGTCCGAAATACCGATGCCCGATACCTTTGTGGCGGCTTGGGATCGTGTGAAGTCGCCGGTGTCACACGAGACAAGAAAAACTATTTTGGATGGGGTCCCATTGGTCAAGGGTATTCCGGAGTTAGCGCCGGATAATAATCATCGTAAAGACAAGGAGCATGCCATGGATAAGCTGCATAGATCATGCGAAAAGTCGTGTTATGAAGTTTTACAACTTTTGGCGAATGTGGAACATGTACAAGGAAAAATGGGAGAAGATCAAGGATTGGACCCTCAATATATGTTGCATTGTGCGATCTATTTGTTGGGTGATTTGGCACATCACATCCATGATCAAAGGGAAAAAAAGTCTATTCCGGGGGGGTGTGGACCGAGAGAATGTTTTATTCTTTAAAAAGGATGTGGTAAACGGGAAGTTGACGGCCAACATTAATGTAAACTTGGTGGAAATCCCACCGGCCCTGCTTGGGGCTCTTCCTCTTTTCCAGGTTATGGAAACTCTAACCCCAAAAGTGGAAAAGGTGGAAAAGGTCGTGGATGGTCTTCCGGATGGCACCCCAACTATTCTGGTAGCCGTGGTTGGAACCAACAAAAACGACAAAATCACTCCGGCCCGTCGCAATGACTCCCAACCCCTACAATGCAAACTCTGCTCTCATCCAGATTGGTGGATACAACATGCATCCCCGTTCGTGGTGCGCCTCATCAAGCGGGGTGTGGAAGCCGATCTTTGGGTGGCGGACCGTCAAGCCTGTCGGCAACATCACACGGCGGAAGAGATCGCGAGAGCAATGCAGGTATTACGCGAGTATGCCGCACTTGGGGCATGTGTACGTTTGTCACGGGATGTTGGATATTGTGTACCTTGGTTTTTGATACAACAAACTACCCATGGGGACGCCGGCTATCGGTTCATTATGGATATGACGTGGATCAATGGATTTATACGAGCTCCGAAATTTCGGCTTGACAGTATAGGACAAGAGTTTTCACACATTGCGGCGTGGCATGTGAGTGGCATCCATAGATTTGTCCAAGGCTTATTTTCATTCGCCGTCGCATGCCGCGCTTCGGCGGTTCGTTGTGGTCAATGTTGGTGGCGAGTATTGGCAGTTGTTGGGTTCGCCGTTTGGTTTGGCGCATTTACCTTTTTTGTGGGATGGTGTTATGCGGACGACAGAACAATTGGGTCGAAAAAATGGCTATATGATATTTGTGTACTTGGATGACATTTTGATATTTGGCAACACACCTGGGGAGGTGTCCACGGCGGTGAAGGCGGTTTTGAAATGGCTTCATGATGCCGGTCTCACGGTGAATTTCCCCAACAGCCAGTTGGATCCGACACAAGTGTTGGATCACCTCGGGTTTACGCTCGATTTTGTTCGTGGGGAAATTGCGGTTCCACAATGCAAACACAAGGCACACCGCAAAGAAGTGGGAAAATTGTTGACAAAAGAAGAATACACCGTGCAGAAAATGGCGCCTACTTTGGGAAAGATTCGCTCCCTATTAGTGGCGCTCCCCGCCTTGCATGCTTTCACTACGTTACTGCAGGACTTCGTGGCCCGATGGATGGATGGGACTCCAAGCATCGTATCCCCGACACAGTGAAGGAAGAGATCCGTCGTTACGGCTATCTACTACAAGACTGACCCGGCAGGCCGATGTCGGGGGATCTACCGACGCGGTATTTGGCCTCCGATTCCTCGGATAACGCCTATGGAGGAGTAGAAGTTGGCGGCACGCGAGTGGTCCACGGCTTTTGGAAGCACCGCGGAGCGTGGCACAGAAATGTGAAGGAACTTGAAGCGAGTATGCAGGTTGTTCGTGGGTTGGCCAAACCAGGTTGTTCGTGGGTTGGCCAAACCAGGGGACACTCTGAAACTCCTCATAGACAACCAGGTGGTCAAGTTTTATTTGGTGAAGCAGGGAGGACGCAAGGTGGACTTCAACTTGCGTATGCAACCGGTTCTGGATTGGTGTGTTCTCAATTCAATTCGCCTGCAGGTCGATTGGGTGCCATCAGAAGCCATGCCAGCGGACGAGATCGGTCGGATGGATTATGATCCACAAGAGATGGTGTTGGACAATTGCGTTTATTATGCCCTGAAGAGGACGTTCCGTCGCTGGATTCGACCGACGTGGGATGTGTGGGTGACACCGCAATTGGCGAAGGAGCACATGTTCATCAGTCGCCTACCGCATGCAGCAGCCAGCATGGTGGACGCATTGTCATGCCCTCTCGATGACGTGGAGAGTTGTTACGCGTGCCCCTGTGCGGGTAGAGCCCTGCGGGAAAGGAGACCTTAAAAGAGATGTACTTCAGGTCTTTGGGGAAGCCAAACGGGCACGCCATGACCAGTTCCTTGGACGTAGTGTGCAACTCTGAGGCGCCCCAATGGTCCAAGATCACTTGGTTCTTCAACGGGTCCAGGCTGCAGTAGTAAAAGATGAAATCCGACTCGTTCAGCCTCTGGTTGAAGTCGGGCACCTGCAAATGAATGGGGGTTTGGTGGCGGCCTTTGTTCAGCGACCCTCCAGAGGGCCGGGGGGGGGGGGGGGGCTTGGCAGGTTTCGACCACCTACCCATCAAACCCCCCGCCAACCCTCATCTACCCCCGTCCCCGTTGCGGGAGGAGGGAGAGGGGCCATGACGATACCAGCCACTTACAGGTGATGGGTCTGGTACGTGCAGGGTCACCCCCGACTCCCCTCCCTTCACCTAGATATAATGTTTGATGGGAGTCTATTGTGCGAGAGGGCATTCCTGATGGCTGACTAATACAGGCACCTGCTGCAATACGGGGTGATGGGGGGGGGGGGTATTGTGCAGGGATTATTTCGCCAGGGAAGATTTCGGGGAGGGGGGAAATCTCGCTACCTGTGGGAATCCCCAAGCACCCGAACATGCAAGTTATTGCTGCGTTCAGAGTCATAAACGGTTGGAAATCGAGTTGCCGCTGAAAGGAGCCGGGGGTGCCAGTTCACACAAAATGATGTGGTGCAACTTCTGCAACAGCCAGGTATGCAGTGCCGTTGGCATCTTCTGGGTTTGCCAGCACGAAGGTCCGTGCCTAACTAGTTCATCTTCAAAAATGTGGCATCTCAGATAGCCAGGCATTGCGCATACTCCTGCACCAGCACTCACAGGTGTGGAGGTTGCCAACTTCATGTGCCTTGGCAAAAAAAACGGATAGCTCAAGGACATCAAACGGCGGGGCGGCCCTGCACTACAATGCCGACACCCCTAAACTTCGCCAGGTGGCATTATTGCCATCTTCCTCAAAGACGAAAAGTTCCCACCAAATTATCCCTCCACACCCCCCCCCCCAGCAACATCGAGGGGCTTTGTCCAACCCCCACCCCCCGCCGCCGCCTTCCCTCGCCTTTGGCCAAGCTTGCCCCTACTGTCATGCCCCCTACCTGCCCCCCCTATCCTATGGCATCCTGGAGGAGTGCTTAAAGCTGCACAAAAGAGGCCTATGTGATAACGGTAACAACACACTGGTGACTGTTAAGTGTTTGCAATGTTTTGCTTTAGGGATGGGAAGTCACGTTTCAACAGGAACATCTTTCACTGCCGAACACCTGGATGGGGTGCTGCTCCAAAAGGCTACAGACAATTTGACGGGCCCTGTGGGGGCTCTCTTGGCAGTTGGCGGCGTCAATATGGGATGGGGGGGGGTCGCATCACAGGACCAAGGAACCCCCCCCCCCCCCGGGGAGCACACAACACACAACCGCCCCCTGTCCCCCTGGTACCACCAATCGAATAAAATGGAGCCCAAACAAAAGCCTCTGGTACAACTAACATTTTGTTTGCCCAAAGCCAATGTCAATTTCTCACGCACGTGCACAAGCAGCAGGCACTACATCGAACACAACCATGCGCAGGCAATGAAGCAGGGATACCCGCCCAAAGAGCACTTGTGCGACACGCACAGTGAAGAGATAACCGTGCACCCCTTTTCCCAAACCTCCCTCAAAGTTTGGGGGCCTCCAAGCCCCCCCGCCCCCCCGCCTTCCTTTTCAGTGTTCCAAGCCCAATCCAAAGCTGCATATGTGCATTCCATGTGCATCTCCATACTGGCATGTGTGTCCATGGAAGCCCCCAGCTGTCTTCTTCAGTGCTGCAGAGTCATGTCATGGGTGGTAACATAGAGGTATCCAGAGGAAGAGCTATCAAGTATTCCTTTGGATTTTGTGGGGGTGTCCATTGCCCTTGGTACATGAGAAGGCAATTAAGAGTTGCACATGTGCATGTACGTGCACATCTCTGCTGCCATATGTGCACATCCACGGCAACAGCCACGGCAGCAACACCACCACCAGCACCAATGATCACTAGCTGCTTACAACAGCAGCAACAACGACAGAACCAAACGCCCGCCATCATAGCAGCAAGCGGCAGAGACACCGCCATCACAGAGCAGCACCAGTAGCAAGCGGCAGCAGCAGCAAATGACAGCGGCAACTGCCGCCAACAGAGAAGCGGCAGCACCACAACCAGCGTATTAGAGCCCCGAGCATCTGGAGGGGTAACATCACCAAAAATGACAACCCCAAAAAAGTTGCACATGCGTCCGATGTCGTGTCGAATAAAAGCGCAAGACCACTTTTTTCCAAAAAGCAATGGTCAGCACCCTCATCGGGCCCTTTTAGCACTTGTGGTACTACTCACAACGACCAGACGGACCAGAATGCACATCGGCTGTACGCTGGGAACAAGGTCTGTCCGACGGCTTTGCAGGCTGCTCTATGGGGCACACACCTGCGCCAGTACTTTGCGCTTCAGGACAGGGGTCAGGGTGCTGCCCTCAAAGACCACCACTTCACCTTTGTTGACGGTCATGGTATACGCCAATCGATTCGGCACGGTGTCGGAAATCTCCGAGGAAAACACTACAGCGAATGACCCCTGGAAGAGGGCGCATGATCCGCCAGTGAAAGATGGCAAGAAAGGCACCATACGGGGCATGGCAGCATGTACAACAGTACCATATGCAACGTGGGCCAAAAGAGCACGCACACAACACCACACAACACACGTTGGTAACCGCGAGACAAGAACGAAGCAAGAAAAGCGGTTGAAAGAAAACTCCTCAGGAACAGCAGAGCTGTCCTAGACGTCTTTCAGTCTGTTGGTAGAGAATGAGCAAATGCAGTTCCGGACAGTGGACCTCACCATTTCCCGCGTTCAGTTCTGCACCGCGCAACAGACCATAAAAACCGCACACAACACACACACACACACGATTGCGGAAACAAACGAGCTCCAAATGTCAGAGTCCTCGTCAGTTGGATCGTCAAACAAGAAGCATGTTCAACGCCAACATGCGCCTTTCTGTGCGGAATAGGGACCCGGCAGGTGCACCGAGGGGTTGAAGGTTGAACAACCCACACACACACACACACACACACACGATTGCGAAACGCAGCACAACAATGGTGGCTGAGTGTGAATCCTCGTCAGTTGGAGTCAAACAAAAGGCATGTGCAACGCAAATAGGCACCACCCAGCCACCCACCCACCCACACCCACACACACACACACTTGTACAGGAACCAAATGAAAGACCCCTGTTGCCCAGCGGGAGAAGGCACGCCACGAGCACTGCGGGTCGGATGGCACCAGGAACACCTCGTCAGGCCAAAGAGCAATCAAAACAAGACAAGAGCAGAAAGCATTGGTCGTGTCATGATGTCATAAGGCTGGGCGCCTTTCTGCAGTGGTACAAAGGACAGGGGTACCGGAGTGCTGTATATCATCCATGCAAATAATCAATAGCCCTGTATCGCACTTCTGGCCTGGGAGGGGAGGAGAACGGACACACACACACACACACACACACACACGTTGAGAACCGCGAGACAAGAACAAAGCAAGAAAAGCGGTGGAAAGAAAACTCCTCTTTCGTCTTTCGGTCTGGTGAAGATGACAGGGATGGAAGCATGTTCAGTGCTGGGCAAAGCAATTGAACCTCTCCCTTCCCCAGACCACAAAAACCGCCCACGGAGGAGCTCGTGAACTACCTATGCCACAGCCTAGATTTATCGTGTGCTGGGTGCAACCACCCCGCCACACACACACACACTAACGAAGCGAGCGACCATGCACGGTACAAAAGCACAGCACTGGTCGGGGAACGAATCTCGTCAGGCCATGAGTGTCAGGTAGAAGAAGTTGTAGACATGGAACATGTGTGGCTAGGCGCCTTTCTGAAGTACAGCAGCCACACAGCGAAGACACAGACATTCCCAGTCGACGGGGCGGTCCACTGCGCTGCGACCGCGAGTGTCCACCCCTGCAGGCAAGACAGCATTACAGAAGCAACCGTGAAGCTCGCCCTCCCCTGTCTGATGTCCCTGCCCAGCTAGCTGTACTGTAAAAGGATTCGTGAAATCAGGACAACCGGTCTCATACCACCCGTTACCGGGGGGACACACACACACACCCTGCCCCAGGGCAGCATTGTGCTTTCAAGTTCTGCAGTGCTTCCCAGTCGTGGTTCCACACCGTGTCGTAAGCTCTTAGTGCAGCATGGCCCCGTGGTGCCCACGATGTGTAGCGGTCCCCTTCCCAGGAAGCCTTCTTTACAAGCCACGCCTGCAAAGCCTCAACCACAGCACACTTTCGCGCCGGCAGCAAATAAGACAACCCGTGCACCGCCTTTACCGTCCCAAGGACATTGTGGGGTGAGTCCGCATATGCCCGGTGTACAGCCCTGTGCATGTGACGCATCGTGTCCCCTCGCGCGTACCCAGCGTGTAGGGCGGTCTGGACCCACGCCAGGCAACTGAGAATTTGCCCCGCCCACGACGCTGTCCATTTGCGACCGTTAACCAGGGCTCCTGTGAAAATGCCAGCCAAATAGCCCTTGTAGCTGTGTCCTGGGGTCATCAGGGAGGGTCCCAGGCGCAGTGACCAGTGACACACACACACACACACAATTGCGAAACACAGCACAACAATGGTGGCTGAGTGTGAATCCTCGTCAGTTGGAGTCAAACAAAAAACATGTTCAACGCCAATACGCGCCTTTCTGTAGGAAGCAGGGGCCAGCAAATGTCCGAACTGTCACCTGCACAGCAGAATGAGGCACTGCACTGCCAGACCGGCAGCTCAGCCTCATTCGGGTCGGGTCAGGGCAGATGGGTCACAACCAGGTTGCTGGGTCAGGCGGCACACACACACACACACACACACACACACACGCACGCACGCACGCACGCACGCACGCACGCACGCACGCACACACACACCCACCCACCCACCCACACACACACACACACACAGGCATACACACACACACACACACACACACACACACACACACACACACACACACACACACACACACACCTTTGCTTTGAAATATAAATGCAGAGGTTTGGTAGGGTCCCGAATAACGGGAACGTAAGTCTCATTGACGTCAGCCACGAGTGAAAAGCAGTAGCCCCGGCGCAATCGATGCGGCGCAGTGGCCAATTGGACGGACTTCTCGTGTGCCCTCTGTTCGTCCCGTTCGACGTGGAGGGACGGGAAGTTGGCCCTGCAAAGCACGGCAACGCAATGGATCGGGGGACGCAGGGGCTGGGAAGGGAATGCCTCCACGATCCTTCTCCGGTTGGGGCAGAGCCTGCAGGCAAAGCGCTCTCCCAGACAACACACAAACAACAACAGGAGAGGGTTCTGCCTGTGTGCAGGTGTGGCCCACACCACCAGGCCAGGTCTTCTTTATGAGAGGGAGGGGGGCCTTTTGGCTCTGAGACCCACCCACCCAGAAAAAATCTTGACCCAAAATTTGGCTGAGGGAAAATCAAGGAGTGGTCCACGTGTTGTGCCCACCCCTGCAAGCAGGAAACAGTATATGAAACAGCCCCTGTGTGCTGTCCGTCCTGTCACCCAGCCCCGTACCCAGCAAGGCCCAGCAAGCAACATCCCTGTGTTCTACCCGGACGGTTCGGAAATTGAGAACCTGGACGTACAGGCCCTTTGTGAGACCCCCCCAGACCTCCCCCCCCCTTTACGTATTCATTCCTTTTCAACAGAGCCTGCACAATGCGCATGAAGGGGAAGGCCAACCGCCTCTGTCAACGCCAAAAATGGATACAGTGGTCCCCCCGGACTATATGTTAGCGTGCGGCAAACCGCACGCTGCCTCACGTGGGCCAAGGGCCCTGCCGCACGTGAACCAACACCCACTCCGTGTCGCTGCCATGTCGTTTGGTGTCATAAGTCGGAGCGCTTCCAATGTCTCCCAGCCATCACGCTCCAACACAGCATAGTATGGCCCCAATGCCTGCGCTTGGGCAGCAATGGGGGGTTGGTTGCTCCGCTGATCAATTTGATGGTCCTCGTGACATTTCTTGAAACAATTTTTTTTCGAGATTTTGGACCACCTTGGGCCCCTCAGAAAGAAATTCTGCGGCTTCGGCGCCAAAAAATTCCCCTTTGCCATAAGAGGGACAAAAGAGTTTCACAATCATCATTTGGTCATCTTGGGCCCCCTAGAGCCCCCCACCCCCACCCCCACCCCCACCCCAGCCCCACAAAAAAAAAATCGGTCGCCGTTACGTCCATCCCTAGTCGCTCAACGGCCCACCAACCGCCTCGCAACCGCCAGATCTTGCCCCACAGCCGTAATTCCAACCACCAGTAACCGCTTTGGCAACCACTTTACCTCCGCCCCATTTGGGGTCAGTCCTTGAGGGCAGTCCTTGAAATACAGAAAAAGGAAAATGTCGTTGACAAAAGACACCCTCCCCGTCAACACCCACGCCCCGAAGGTCGCACATACTTCAAAGCCCTTTGCAGCTCCAGAGTAAAGGTGTCGTTGTACGTCTCCTCCGACATGACCACGTGCTCCACGTAACTCAGGGGCATGGAATACGGGCAGTGGGCCTCGGGGGCCCAGTGGGAGCTCTCCAGCTCCCGCTGCTCCTCGGGGCAATTGGGGTCGGGGTTGTGGGAGTAGCGGTGCCAGTACTCCATGACCATCTCCCAAGTCACGACGGAGCCATCGCGCATCCCTTTCCAATGAAGGACGCGGGCCACGAACTCGAGGGCCAGGGTCTCAAACATCTCCGGGGCCGAGGGGTGCAGCATGTGTTTGATGAACTGCTCTTTGCCGCCAGCTGCAGCAAAAGAACACAAGAACCCGCGCAGTGCAGTCCAGGGATGCGGTGAAAGGGAAGGGACCTCAGAGGCCGCCCCAGAAGCGGTCAGGCAGGCGGTCGGAGGAGGTTGCCAAAGCGGTTGGGGGCGGTTGCTGTCGGTTACAAATGTCATGGAAGCCGGCACCTGGCGTCAGGGAGACAGTGGCTGGGCATAGGCTGGGTGCACTGGAGGGGGAGGGGTACCCCCCCCCCTCCCTTCCAATGCATCCCTGGTGCAGTCCGCTACCCTGCGTACTGCCCCGCGGGAGAAATGCCGACGTACGTGTGGTGGTGGCTGCACGTTCACAGTGACGTACGGTGGATGGCGATTGAGGCTGCGCGCCGGGGGGGGGGGGGGGGGATTACGGCTGGGTGAGCATGCCGGTTGGTACTTCCGGGTGTATGTACATGTTCGCCTCTTGAGGAGGGAACCCCCCACTCGTGGATGGGGGGGTTTGGTTAGCCACCCAATGTGTTGGGGGTGGGGGGGTGGGGGGTCGGCTGGCCCGGTTGCGCGACCGGAGGAATCCGAAAAGTCGAGCATTTCGGGCCCTATTCCTTTTTAAATTGGAAACCTGAGGCGAGCGAAAAGTTTTTGGCCCTGGAATGGAACAATGGTCATGGACGGGGAAAAGGCAAGTATTCCGGGCCCTTAGTTCCTTTTTCGGGTAGAAAAGGACGGAGTTCCAACTTGTTTCGAGGCCTAGAGCCCAGAGTCCAACCCCCCGTAGAAAGTTCGAACTTTTCTGGCCCAGAAATGGAACGGGATCACAAATCCTAGAAAAGTCGGACTTCGTCCTTTCTACAATAAGGACCCATCAACCACCGCAGTGGCATACGGGCGCACTGACGAACAAAACCTCAGCAGCAAAAGCGTACGGCTGCACACTACTGCCAATGTATGATCCCCATTGTCCGTGTGAGAGCGGGGCTTGGGGCTGGCCCTGGGGCTACGGATAGGGCGGGGACTAAGGGCGGGCCAAGGCCAAGGGCAAGGCTGGGGCTGGTTTGGGTGGGGGTCCCGGTGGAAGTCACGAGAGGGGCTGCTTGTCAGGGACGGGGGTGCTGAGGCGGGCATGGGGTCGCGGCTGCGGTTTGGGCACACACTACAACTCCAGCGTGCCCCCTGGCGGCCTGTGCCCTGCGCCACGCACCTGTCCAGGGCTTGGAGTACCCGAAGTCAATCCACGGCCGATTGAACGCGTATCTCGCGGGCGACTCGGCGTCGTCGACAAAGAACACCTGAGAAACGACGGCGGACAGACATCCGGAGACGGCCCCAGGGCCGGTGGGCACACGGCGGCACGGCGGTCCCCAGTCCCCACCGCCGGACCCCGATTCGCATGGCCCAGTGCACCCCCAAATCAGGGGGTTGGGGGTGGGGGGTCCGGGGAGGGGGTGTCAGGACAACAATACCCCCAAATGATCGCCGAACGCACCGGATCGCTGTCAGATGTTCACAGCTTTTTTGGTGTCAAAATCTTTCCCCTCCGACGGCGGTTGGAGGGTAACCGACGGCGGTTGGAGGGTAACCGACGGCGGTTGGAAGGCAACCGACGGCGGTTGGAGGGCAACCGACGGCGGTTGGAAGGCAACCGACGGCGGTTGGAGGGTAACCGACGGCGGTTGGAAGGCAACCGACGGCGGTTGGAGGGCAACCGATGGCGGTCGGAGGGCAACCGATGGCGGTTGGGGGGTTACTGACGGCGGTTGGAGACAAAGGCCAAGACCAGGTTTTTTAACTGAAAAAAATAACACTTGTTCCCTAAAAAACCCCCAGCCCCTCCCCCGCTTCCTCCCGGTCCCCCCAGGCACACCGCAGCGAAGGGGGTGATGAAGAAGTTGGGATGGTTCATGACGTCCGGGTGGAAGATCAGACGGATGCGGCCGTACGTCCCGGCGATGTTGATGCCCTGCACCGCGAAGATGTACTCGTCCGTGCCGATGGTGCGGTCGTGGGAGAAGCCAATCCCTGAGGGCGGGGGCAGAGGCCGTGGGGCACAGGCTCAGGGGTGTCTGCAGGCGGGCCCTCTTGCGTCGCAGGCCCCATTGAGCGGTGGCGATTGGGCGTCCCACAACTGAATCACGGGGAGGCAGGGCCACCTGGTGTATCCCCGGACTTGTCACTGGCATGTGCCAGCTCAGACATGATCCAACGGAACAGGGTCCTATGAGCCACATGCTTTACGCAGCGCGTTCCTACTGAGTTCTGGTGGTGCGGGGGGCGGGTATTACTGAGTGGCCTTTGATACGGGGCCAGTTCCTACTGAGAACCAGTTTCCCTGCCGGACGCTAGTGGCAGGTCTGTGTATCCCCGATTGTTGGGGGGGAGGGGGGGATGGCCAGAGGCAGCAGAGTCCCTATGTCCAATGAATGGATGACAGTAATGTCAGGGAAGGAGAGAAGGTCACCGCCGCTTGGCTGGCGGCAAACGGGGGGCGGGGGGCGGGTGAGCAGAGCTGTCTGAGCCTCCGGAATTGGACGTATCGTCCTCCCCCGGGGTGTGTCCGGACTGCAAAGCGGGTTTAACCGCAGTCGAAAACCCAGTAAAGGACGTCTGGGAACAGATAATGGGGGTCGCCAGGAAGGCAACGGGTGCACCAACGGAGGGTGGGTAAGCGGGGGTGGCCAGGCGTGGGTTTGAAGGCGGCGGGGGGGGGGGGGGGTCCGAGGGCCTCCTTGTCCACGGATGCCGTGGTGCACCGCAAACTCAACGCGACAAATCCGGCTTCTGCGGAGGCTGTCGACAGACGACCCAAAGGAGGATCCCGGCGAAGAGGAACGTGATGACCCCGATGATGAGGATGAGGAGATGCGCCAGTGAGGCACGCAGGCATTTGTATCACACAAAGCGGGGCATAGTGGCGCGCGGAACTTTTTGCAGTTCAGTCACGTCATCCTCTCTGAGCGTGAGCAACTTGCTGTCGTGTGGTGCGGAACTCTGTTGATCTGAAAAACCCTGGGCTGCACGCGAAAACCGGCTCCGGCTGTCCTGGGGCCGCGCGCGTCCGGAGGTGGCGGGTGGCGCGCGCGCGCAGATACGGGGTACGCTCGTTCCGGGGCTGCGCGTGCGCGCGAAAACCGGCCCCGCCTTCCCCGGGGCCTGAGCTACTTGCTGTCGTGTGGACTGGCACTCTGTTGATCTGAAAATTTTTCCGCTATTCCACCCCCGCCTTTCACCCGCATTGAAAGGGGGTGAGGGGGGTCCTCCTCCGTACAACTTTGTTATTCCACGTCCACGGGGGGTGAGGCTGTGCGTGAGGCACGGCAGCTGCCGCGTTCGATCGGGTCCCGGGACGCGGCACGCCTCCCCTGCGCCAGGGCACGGGGACCTGCTTTGCGGACGTCGAGGGCGGACTTGACCATTCCATAGATCACGCCGTCCAGCAGCCCGATGCTCTCGGACATGGCCACGAGCAACGGCCCGAACTCGCGCTTCAGCGAGTCCTCGTAGTACTGCACCTTCTTGGGGTCGTAGCGGAAGGCGTCGTCGTCGCCGCTGGTGGCCGTTGCAGTCTGCGCAGAGGGGGGGGGGGGAGGGAGGGGAGGATCAGGCCAGCCCCCCCCCCGTGTGACATTCCGTCGCGTTGTTGCTCCTTTGCGAGGCCCTGGACAGTCACCCGTTCTTCCCTTCGCATGTTGCGTCGGGTCGCTGCGTTCTGTCGGCCGCTGCGGCCGGTGCTCCTGCTGGTGTCGTTTCCGCGTTCGCGGAGCCCAGTGGTTGGTGTGTTGGGACTGTGCTGAATGTGGCATGGTGTGCCGTGTGCGCATTAGCGGCGCCCAGTAGTTGGCGTATTGGGGGTTGTGCCGGTTGTTGCAGGTGTCGTTTTACAGTCTTTGCTGTCCACACACTTCCGTCCTCAGGCCGCCCCCCCGCTCCCGCCCCCGCCCCAGCCCCAGCCCCAGCTCAGGCCTTCAGTGTTCCTCATTCGGTACATTCTCCTCCGCTCCCTCTCGCTCCAACTCCGATTCCGAGTCCGACTTCCCATTCCACCGGCTCCAATTCCGCGTTCGATCCCCCCAACGCGTCACACTTCACCTCCGCCATCTCGCGACCCGTGCCGACCGGAGGCCCCGTCAGGGCCCCGGGTGCCTGCGCCCCAAGGCCCTGTCCCGACTGAGACTTCCCCTTTGCCCGCGACGTGACGAGGGATGCACGTCCCCAACGCCCGCCATGCCAGGCCCCGGCGCCATGCACCGGTCGTGGACGGAAGGGGATGGAGGTGCCTGGCCCTGCTCACAATCCTTCGGGACCCCCCCGACGGGGTTGTGTTGGAGGAGGTTCCTCAACAGAAGACCTCTGCCACGCTACACAACCCGTCGCACTCCGTGCACACGTGCGGACGGGTGCGAGTGGCCACTTTGGGGGGGGCGGGGGGACGGGATGCGGACGTGGACGTGTGTGGGGGCCAGGGCCTGGGCATAGAACCGAAGCGGTCGGCACACTTCGTGGCCACCGCCACACGACCGCGCGCTCAAAAAGGGAGCACGACGAATGCCAAACTCCCGATGCAAAGGCCGGGATTTGATGTATGATTCGTCCGTTGCGAAGAAACAGACCGAGTACTGCTGCTTGAGACGGCCTCGACCCTCAGGGGCGGGCGGGCTTTCATTTGCGGGGGGGGGGGGGGGGCGATACAGCCCTCTGGCTAGACGCCCCCCCCCAAAAGGCTCATTTGACGGCCCCCCAAAGTCCCACAGAGACTGACCCCCTGGGCCCCGGAGGTGACCCAACCCAAAAATCGGCATAAAATTAAAATGGGGTTTTTGGAATCAGCGCGTCGAGGGGGTTCAGAAAAGTCATCATTTGCCGTATATTTGGTGAAAAAAAAAAGTTAACAATTTTCAATGCTCGAAAAGAATTTTCGGCACCTTCGGCGCCAGAGTTCATAACAACTGATTAATGGTGCCTGTCAATTGAGCCCTTTTCCCGAACCCACCCCCCCAATTTTGGGCGGCTCTATTGACCCCCTCCCCCCCCCCCGAAAATTGACACCCTGACTTGATCGTGTGGCACACGAAGCAGCGCCCCACAAGACATGCACACACACCCGGACTTCGTTCTGCAAAGACAGCAGCAGCTTGGTCTTGACCTGCGCAATGGAGTGGGGCGCATTGGCAGGGGAACACGGCCCGGCAACAGGGGAAAGACAGGGCAATGCCCTCGAGGGCGATTGAGGGATGGATGGGGGGTTGAGTGTAACGCCACCCTCCGTCACCAAACGTCCTCAGCCCTCAGCACATCGCACCAGACCTCCCACCCCGGGAACCCCAGCACGACCGAGGGGGCATGCACATTGACTCTTCGCATCTCGCCTCTACCGATCAGCCCTGTGCAGGGTTTGAGGTGAACGCCTCCCGGAACAAAACATTGTGCGGCACCTCGGACAAGGAGAACAACCCCCATTGGCAGAGGAACAACCGAACACGGCCGCACTTCATATTGACGACAACTCCTCAAAGCCCAAAACCAAGAGTTAAGGGCATCCAGATCCCTTCAACAGACTTCATTCCACAGAACTGATGTTGGGGTGACGCACAGTCTCCAACACGCAGACCCGACATCATTCTGGCAGACCCATTCGGGCCAGGCCCTCAGGCCCTCCGGCCCTCCGGTCCAGGCACCAACGGTCCCCAAGAAAATTTTGGCTCGCTGCGGCATGCTGCGGCATGCTGCGGCATGCTTCAAGCTGTTGGTCAAGGGTACCATCATTTTCCAAAAGCGGCACTCCTGTGATGCCTCGGTAGTTTGAGTATCCTCAGGACTTGACATGTCAAAACAACACCAAAAAAGCGAAGTCTGTGCAACAATAGAGAGGAACTGACAGGCAAAAAAAATGCCCTTTCCAGGAATGAAAGCCAGGACCCTCCAAACTGCGACCTGGTACATAGACCACTGAGCTAGCATCCAGTTCTGGGACACCTGTGCAACAAAGGGTTCACAAGTTTGACATGTTATAAAAAAAAAGTCCGCCATGTGAAAATTTTGGCTCGCTGCGGCATGCTGCGGCATGCTGCTGCCGTTGGTGGCTGCTCCGGTCACTGTTCCCATCTTTCGCTCCGTCTCCGTCGCACACGCACCGGAAACCGCAGCCCCAGACCACAGCCCGCAGCTGCCCGCCCCCCCCCCCCCCCCCTCCCCCCCAAAAAAAACACCAAAAAAAACACTCGATTGCACGGCCACACACACACGCGAACGTCGCACACCCCGAAACACACCCAGGTCGACTCCCCACGACACGACCCGTCGCATGACGCCACGGGCCGGAACAGGCGGGGGATGGGAGATGGTGGGAGAGGGTTGGGAGAGGGTGCGAGAGGGTTGCGAGAGGGTGGGAGAGGGTTGGGAGAGGGTGGGAGAGGGTTGCGAGAGGGTTGCGAGAGGGTTGCGAGAGGGTGGGAGAGGGTTGCGAGAGGGTGGGAGAGGGTTGCGAGAGGGTGGGAGAGGGTTGGGAGAGGGTGGGAGAGGGTTGCGAGAGGGTGGGAGAGGGTGGGAGAGGGTTGCGAGAGGGTGGGAGAGGGTTGCGAGAGGGTGGGAGAGGGTTGGGAGAGGGTTGCGAGAGGGTTGGGAGAGGGTGGGAGAGGGTTGCGAGAGGGTGGGAGAGGGTGGGAGAGGGTTGGGAGAGGGTGGGAGAGGGTTGGGAGAGGGTGGGAGAGGGTTGCGAGAGGGTTGCGAGAGGGTTGCGAGAGGGTGGG
Source organism: Eutreptiella sp. 'Long Island Sound 2002' (assembly GCA_964036045.1). NCBI lineage: Eukaryota > Euglenozoa > Euglenophyceae > Eutreptiales > Eutreptiaceae > Eutreptiella > Eutreptiella sp. 'Long Island Sound 2002'. The sequence continues at coordinate 22,052,903 of OZ038395.1, forward strand.
AGAGGGTTGCGAGAGGGTGGGAGAGGGTTGCGAGAGGGTTGGGAGAGGGTTGGGAGAGGGTGGGAGAGGGTTGCGAGAGGGTGGGAGAGGGTGGGAGAGGGTTGCGAGAGGGTTGCGAGAGGGTGGGAGAGGGTTGCGAGAGGGTGGGAGAGGGTTGCGAGAGGGTGGGAGAGGGTTGGGAGAGGGTGGGAGAGGGTTGCGAGAGGGTGGGAGAGGGTTGCGAGAGGGTGGGAGAGGGTTGGGAGAGGGTGGGAGAGGGTTGCGAGAGGGTGGGAGAGGGTTGGGAGAGGGTGGGAGAGGGTTGCGAGAGGGTGGGAGAGGGTTGCGAGAGGGTTGCGAGAGGGTTGCGAGAGGGTGGGAGAGGGTTGCGAGAGGGTGGGAGAGGGTTGGGACAGGGTGGGAGAGGGTTGGGAGAGGGTGGGAGAGGGTTGCGAGAGGGTGGGAGAGGGTTGGGAGAGGGTGGGAGAGGGTTGCGAGAGGGTTGCGAGAGGGTTGCGAGAGGGTTGGAAGAGGGTGGGAGAGGGTTGCGAGAGGGTTGCGAGAGGGTTGGGAGAGGGTTGGGAGAGAGTTGGGAGAGGGTGGGAGAGGGTTGCGAGAGGGTGGGAGCGGGTTGGGAGAGGGTTGCGAGAGGGTTGCGAGAGGGTTGCGAGAGGGTTGGGAGAGTGTTGGGAGAGGGTGGGAGAGGGTTGGGAGAGGGTTGCGAGAGGGTGGGAGAGGGTTGGGAGAGGGTGGGAGAGGGTTGCGAGAGGGTTGCGAGAGGGTTGCGAGAGGGTGGGAGAGGGTTGCGAGAGGGTGGGAGAGGGTTGGGACAGGGTGGGAGAGGGTTGGGAGAGGGTTGGGAGAGGGTTGCGAGAGGGTTGCGAGAGGGTGGGAGAGGGTTGCGAGAGGGTGGGAGAGGGTTGCGAGAGGGTGGGAGAGGGTTGGGAGAGGGTGGGAGAGGGTTGCGAGAGGGTGGGAGAGGGTTGCGAGAGGGTGGGAGAGGGTTGGGAGAGGGTTGGGAGAGGGTTGGGAGAGGGTTGCGAGAGGGTTGCGAGAGGGTGGGAGAGGGTTGCGAGAGGGTGGGAGAGGGTCGGGAGAGGGTTGCGAGAGGGTTGCGAGAGGGTGGGAGAGGGTTGGGAGAGGGTGGGAGAGGGTTGCGAGAGGGTGGGAGAGGGTTGGGAGAGGGTGGGAGAGGGTTGCGAGAGGGTTGCGAGAGGGTTGCGAGAGGGTTGGGAGAGGGTGGGAGAGGGTTGCGAGAGGGTTGGGAGAGGGTTGGGAGAGGGTTGGGAGAGGGTTGGGAGAGGGTGGGAGAGGGTTGCGAGAGGGTGGAAGAGGGTTGGGAGAGGGTGGGAGAGGGTTGCGAGAGGGTTGCGAGAGGGTTGGGAGAGGGTTGGGAGAGGGTGGGAGAGGGTTGCGAGAGGGTTGCGAGAGGGTGGGAGAGGGTTGCGAGAGGGTTGCGAGAGGGTTGGGAGAGGGTTGCGAGAGGGTTGCGAGAGGGTGGGAGAGGGTTGCGAGAGGGTGGGAGAGGGTTGGGAGAGGGTTGCGAGAGGGTTGGGAGAGGGTTGCGAGAGGGTTGCGAGAGGGTGGGAGAGGGTTGCGAGAGGGTGGGAGAGGGTTGCGAGAGGGTTGGGAGAGGGTTGGGAGAGGGTTGGGAGAGGGTTGTGAGAGGGTGGGAGAGGGTTGCGAGAGGGTGGGAGAGGGTTGCGAGAGGGTTGCGAGAGGGTTGCGAGAGGGTTGGGGGAGGGTGGGAGAGGGTTGCGAGAGGGTTGGGAGAGGGTTGCGAGAGGGTTGCGAGAGGGTTGGGAGAGGGTGGGAGAGGGTTGCGAGAGGGTTGGGAGAGGGTTGGGAGAGGGTTGCGAGAGGGTTGGGAGAGGGTTGCGAGAGGGTTGCGAGAGGGTGGGAGAGGGTTGCGAGGGGGTGGGAGAGGGTTGCGAGAGGGTGGGAGAGGGTTGGGAGAGGGTGGGAGAGGGTTGCGAGAGGGTTGCGAGAGGGTTGGGAGAGGGTGGGAGAGGGTTGTGAGAGGGTTGTGAGAGGGTTGCGAGAGGGTTGCGAGAGGGTTGCGAGAGGGTTGGGAGAGGGTGGGAGAGGGTTGGGAGAGGGTTGCGAGAGGGTTGGGAGATGGTTGCGAGAGGGTTGCGAGAGGGTTGCGAGAGGGTGGGAGAGGGTGGGAGAGGGTTGCGAGAGGGTTGCGAGAGGGTTGCGAGAGGGTTGGGAGAGGGTGGGAGAGGGTTGCGAGAGGGTTGGGAGAGGGTTGGGAGAGGGTTGGGAGAGGGTTGGGAGAGGGTGGGAGAGGGTTGCGAGAGGGTGGGAGAGGGTTGCGAGAGGGTGGGAGAGGGTTGCGAGAGGGTGGGAGAGGGTTGGGAGAGGGTGGGAGAGGGTTGCGAGAGGGTTGCGAGAGGGTTGGGAGAGGGTGGGAGAGGGTTGGGAGAGGGTTGGGAGAGGGTTGGGAGATGGTTGCGAGAGGGTTGCGAGAGGGTTGGGAGAGGGTGGGAGAGGGTTGGGAGAGGGTTGCGAGAGGGTTGGGAGATGGTTGCGAGAGGGTTGCGAGAGGGTTGCGAGAGGGTGGGAGAGGGTTGGGAGAGGGTTGCGAGAGGGTTGCGAGAGGGTTGGGAGAGGGTTGGGAGAGGGTTGGCGCATACCATTTCCCTCAGGGCAGTGCGGTGCTCCAAGAAGGACTGGCACAAGGGGGTGACTAGCGGGTGCGTCAGCACCAGGTCCACCATTTGACTCGGGTTGTTGACCAGCGTTTCGACGCAATTCAAAGACAGCACGGCCCCCGTGCGCAACATATTGTGCAGCTTGTCGAACGTGCAGCGGTGCACCGGCCGACTGTTCCGGAAGAACTCCACGATCCTGAGAAGAAGATGTGCCGGAGGAAATTCAATGAGGCACGGGGTTGCAGGCCTGAAATAAACACTAGCCCGAGGCCATTTGACCAGTGACTAGTCACTTGTTTATTTGGGCGCTGAAGTTGACGAACACCCAAAGAGCCAAGAATCCAAGAAATTGCACAACCAGGCAGCCCAAAACCTTCCCCAAGCAATGCAGGAATATGAAAAAACATAAAACAAATATCGATAAACGTCGATAAACAATGGTGGTTGCCCGTAATCCGGCATTTTGGAAAATTAAACAAGGAAAAGTGTTTATTTTTGATTTGACCAGTGGCAAGACTAGCGTTTAATTCAACCCTACGGGGTTGGGAAGGGAGGGGGGGTGAACCAACACAGGTGGAGTAGGTTTGCCAGTGGGCACTTGGGTTTTGGGAGGCGTGCCTCCGGAGTGTTGCTGGTGCCTTGGCGGTGGAGTGTTCCTGCTGCTCGCCGGTCATCGAGTTTCAGTTTGTTCTGTTGTGCTGACTGGACTCCCACACACACATCGGTGCGCGCCGCTGGCGTCAGATATCAGCGTGGATTCCGGACAAGAGCGGGCAACACGAGCGCATCTTGGTCCCCCTGCATCCCCCTTGGCCCCCCTGCAGACTGGGACGGCTCTCCTTGTCCACTGATTTAGCGTGCATCAGGCGGCCATCGGTTTGCCGGAGGTAAGGCTCACGTCTGCATGCGGGGACCCATGGCAAGGACAAGGGTCTCCAGCCCGGGCTTGGACTTGGAAACAAGAGGCCAAAGGAAGCAACAAGGCTCATGTCTAGCCACATACTCTCTGGGCTGGAGTGGGGGGGGGGGGGGGTTTGGCACAAGGCCTCGGTATCTGATTGTTTGCCTTTGGCGGCGCCTATTGGCCTCTCGCCACCGCTCATTCTGACCCTCTGTGGGCCCGAACGTGTTTTGGTTGTGTCAACGGAGCCCCCGGATGACTTGTCCTGTTTGACTACTCCGGGGGTCGGCTGTCCTGGAGACGGGCTGTTGGCTGTTGGCCGTTGGCGGGGGGGGGGGGGGGTTCGGGCTCCTTTTCGAGGACAACGGGCTCCTTTGCCAGACCCTGACCGTATGGAGTGTGACCGCAACCCGGCATTACTCATTCCTGGCGTTCCTTAATGCCCCACGCCCCTTCACAACCCGTTACACCCAAACCTCCCGCAATCTCACACAACCCGCAACAATCCTCGACAGTTCTCACCAGTAATCCGCTGATCAGATGCAGGAGAGAAATGCTTTCCACTCTGGGACCCACCCACCCGAAAGTCCCAGCCAGACCAAGATCTTTGCCTGCAACCCGATGTAGCCCTTCCGTGCTACAAAGCGTCACCGCATGAAATAGATGGTGAAGCGAGATGCATCTGCCAGGATGACCGGGACTGCTTCCCACATCTACTCCCATATCTACTCGGAGCTGTGGTGTGAGTTGGGGATCCGAGGAACTGTCCACATCATTGCGAAAGCCACAAGACAGTCACTATTGGGCCAACATCTGTTGCGCATGATTCAAAGGATAGCTGCTTCTCGGCAAACCTCCTGGTTGTCTTCACACGAATACTTCCTTTGCCTTCCTATGCCACTTGGCGATTACTTCTGGGCCTTAGCCAGTGATCGGCGTTGTTTCCCTCTTGACAATGAAGCACGACAAAATCCGGCCCTGCAGTGTCAAAACCCCAGCCTCCGTCCCATCACCCACCAACCCAGCCTACCAAAAAGCCCCTGAGGGGGGTTCTCTGGATCTGCTGAAAAGCAGCCAATACCCACCCAGGCCACGGGTTGGGGCCCACCTTTCGCAAACGACCGACACCCCCCCTCTGAGGATGACGCGTCGGTGCTTTTTTTCTTTGATGCTTGTCTCGCTGGTCTTGAGGGGGGCACTGTGTGGAGTGCGGTTCCCTCATTCAAATCTTTTGGCTCTCCAGAGGCATGTGGCCCAGAACCCCCTCCCTCAAACCTGACCTCTCCCAAAACTGCACATGCCCTCCTCCACTGCCCTGGGAACCTTTCAATCGGCCCCAGCCACAAACAGCACCTGAGGAAAGCCGGGCCATCCCTGAGAGGAGGGCGGATGCCCTCCCGCTTCATCCACGCCAAAATGCTGTGCTTCAGCTCCTGCACGTGGTGGGCAAAGTTGATTTCCGCGCCCTTCTGCTGTCCCTCGAACACCGGCTTCACCTGGCAGAGCTCCTGCACAGTGTCGGCGTGGGCCCATTGTCGCACATGCGAACGGTCCTGCGTCAATGTGCAGCTGGCGCCATCAGGACATGGGGGCCTGAGAGACAAGCAAGAAAAGGCCCAGAATCAGGAAATGGGAATCAGGGGCTCGGTCGCAGTACCAGTTGGGTGGGGGACTGCCCCAGAAAGGCTGGTTTGTTGTGGCGTTTCCCTACCCAAGATTGCATCGAAATCCAATCAACTGAGTTCACCGAGGGACAACTGCGGTATGTACAGCTTGTCCACTGAGATGTTGATGCTCGAAAAACACGCAAAATTTCAGGGGGGCATATGTAATTGAGTGAGTCTGAGACTCCATGAAGGCTGGTTGTGTACCATGTTGTCCCACAGGGGCCCAGTGCCATACCTGTCACCGGCCCTGATTTCGTTGCTCGAGGTCGTTTGTATCTTTTGGAAGAGGCAGGGGCGGGAAATGCACTTTTGTGGGCCAATGGAATGGTGATCCCACTGCTCCACATGGCAGTACACTGGGCCATGCCCCGGCCAGCACCAGGGGCCCCGAAAAGATTACAAGGCTAAAACTTATGCCCCAATTCGGGAAAATGGTTGTTTTTCATGGTGGACCTTCAATTGCGTGCCCCCCAATCCACACGCACACCCATCGTTCACAAACCATGTTGCTCCACACAGTGGCTCCTTGGATGCATGGGCCCAGCCCTCACTGCACCCCAGTCAAGAACTTTGTGGGTCAAAACTTTCAGCTCATCGGAATGGGACGGCGGTGAGGCTCGGTGGCGGTGTCGGCCGGCCGAATCGGCTGGCCCACACCGCCGCCTGAGCCGAACCGCCGCCGAGGGTACCGCCGGTTCATTCCGTCCAGTCAAAAGTTTCGGGGCAAGAGTTCATAACAATTGATTAATGGTCCTGTCAACTGAGCCCTTTTTCCGAACCCGCCCCCCAAGTTTTGGGGGCTCTCTCGACCCCCCCCCCCCCCCCCTGCGCAAGCGACACCCCGACTTCCCCTCTCCCGTCTCCCCCGCCCCAATCTGCCCGGAGAAGCGTCGTCCGGCAAACCCACACCTGATGTCCAGGACTCCGGCGTGGGAGTAGGTGCTGAGGTGGTCCTCGGAGATGCTGTTGCAGCTCGGGTCCGGGCAGGTGTGCGGGGGGAAGTGCACGTGCCGCTTCCGGTGCTCCGCGTCCGTCATCTTGGTGCACGCGGCCCCCGCGGGGCACACGTGCGCGTACTTCTTGCGGTGGGCTTGGCTGTGGTCGGGGCAGTTGGGGCTGTTGGGGCAAGGCTCAGCGAACGGGTGCGAGAACACGGTCAAGTGATGGGCGTCGTCCAGGTGGTCGTAGCACTGTCCCTGAGGGGGGGAGGCGACGGCCTCGAATCCCGCCTACTGCCCCGCACCCTCCCTCCGCACACACACGCACGCACGCAGGCAGAACGGGCGCAACAACTTGACGCTCAAGACATCAGTTTTCCCTGAAATCAGGCCAGAACAGGACGTCGTCGTTCTAGCACCGGAAGTCTGCCCCCACATGCTCTGCCGGAGCCGGAGAAAATACGGAGGGGGGGGGGGGCATTTCGCGCCCAGTCAAAGTGGCGGTGGTAAATTTCGCTGTGGGAAATTTCGCGGACGCTCCCAGAAATGTTGAGGTGTGTAGGGCTTTGCGGGCAGCAAAGCCACAGGTGCCACTCACAATGCAGGGGAGACCCCTCCGGGATGGACGACCGATTGCGGGTGGTCAGTGTCCCGGCAGTTGTAACACAGAAAGTCAATGCTCACCCGATTGGCAGCGGGCCGTCACCCGACAGCGTTGCTGGTTCACGGACGGCGGTTGGTGGGCCATGTGCGTGGGAAATTTCCCGGTCAACTTGAAACGCGAAATTCCCCACGCGAAATCAAAGCGCCACGAAATCCCCCCCCCCCTCTGTACGTGCGTGCAAAATTATGTTCTGGAATAAATTGTCGGGAAAAGAGATGCAAGTTTTCTGAAAAATGGGGGGGGGGCATTACGCAAGATCCAGAGGCTTCTGTGAAAGGATACTTCAAGGTTAAGTCCGACCAGACTTGGGAATCCTTCAAAGTAAAGGGGGGGGGGGGGAATACACAACACATCATCACACATATTTCTTCCCCTTGAAATCATCCCTCGCTAATGCTCTCCACCCCCGGTAGACCTACACCTCCGCGTGCCGTCCCGGTCGTCTGCCGCCCCCTCTCTGCACACAAGCCACCCCTGCCACATGCCCCCCCCCCCTCCCCCCCAATCAACGACTGCACCCGACAAGGCCACACACCGCCATGGGGCACGGCTGCAGCGGGTGTCTGAACTTCATGCGGTGGTGCGGGTCGCCGTGCTCCGGACAGGAATCGGGGCCCCCGGCCTCACAGAGGGGCAGGTGGCGCTTGGCGCGGAGGTGGTCCAGCTCCATGTTCTGGCACTCCCCCTGCAGCTCGCACCAGGCCGTTGGATGGTCGAAGAGGGCCGCATGGGCCGGGTCGTGGATGAGCGTGCACAGCGCTTGTTGCGGACAGTCCTGTGGCAGAGCAAGGGCGCGGTTGGGCTCTGCTTGAAGGGGAGGGGGGGCCATCGGGGCAGTCCCAGAGCGGTTGCAGAGCGGTCACAGGGGATGTGAAAGCGGTTGGGGGGGGGGGCGGTTACTGGCGGTTGGAAATGCGGTTGGGGCTGGTGTTGGGGTATGGGAATGCCTCTCGGGTCGAGTCAGGGCAGTCAGGGCGACCACAACACAACAAACATACGCCCGGTTAGTGACCGTATAGGCCCGAGCAGTGTCAACCCGTGCAGCAGTGCAGCAGGGCACAGCACTGTTCAAACCGGACCTCTCGGAGTGGGTGGGCACGCATGACGACTGCGAGTGCACAGCGCTGCAACTCCGCACATGCGCCGTCGTGTAACGGGGCGGGTCCCGTGGAGAGACCTTCATGGCCCGGCCCGCACAGCCCCAGCGACCGTTGTGCCAGACCTGCACGAGGGAGGGGGGGGGGGACCTGAAGATGTCTGCAGAGGATGCGATGCAGGGAGTAGCCCTTGGGCATGGGACACCCGGAGGGCTGCCCGCACATGGGCACGTGGCACATGACTTTGTCGCACTTTGCGTCCAGGCACTTGCCGCCCAACGGGCACACGGGGCGGTCCGTGTCGTACGTCGCGTGCTCGCGTGGGCCCATCCCCGACAGCCGGTACTCCTTGGCGAGGATGCTCAGGAACACGTCACAAATGTCCTCGTTCTTGATGGCGAAGTGGATCTGTCGGAAGTGCCCTGTGCACAGGAGGGGGCAGTCTGGAGGGGCTTGTCCAGGGCTGCAACGCGTCGTGTCGGGCGGTGGAGGTAAGAGATCCGAGGATTGAGAAAAGCACCCCCTGGACGACCCGGGGGGGGGGGGGGGAGGGGGTTGGCACAGGGCCTCGGTATCTGATTGTTTGCCTTTGGCGGCGCCTATTGGCCTCTCGCCACCGCTCATTCTGACCCTCTGTGGGCCCGAACGTGTTTTGGTTGTGTCAACGGAGCCCCCGGATGACATGTCCTGTTTGACTACTCCGGGGGTCGGCTGTCCCAGAGACGGGGCTGTTGCCCGTGCCGTTGACCAGGTGCATCCAGATGCACACTCCGAGTCCATGCGGGGGGGGGGGGGGGGAGGTGTATTCCGTGTCGAGGAAAACCCGAATCTATAAATCCTGGCGCCACAAAACCCGTGCCATTTCTTAAAAATGGGCGAACCACTGGGGCAGGGTGGGCGAAAGTTGCTCGTGAGAAACAGTGGACGGTTGCTGTTATTTCTTGGAGGACTTTCCGACTTTCCTGTTGCACCAACCAGCACGCCTGTCTGCACCCCATTGAATGCCGCGGGAACACCACAGATGAGGAAAGACCACTTCAGCACTTCTGGGACTTCCATGGGAGACTAATTACAATCAACCAAACCCTTTGGCATGGTACAAGTGAGCAAGGGCACAGCCCAGCGTAAACCCGTGCAAATCCTTAAAAACACCGAACAAATTGCGCGCAAAAATTGCGCACAGAATTCGTGACACAGAAACTCTACCCTGTGTAAACCCCCCCCCTCCCCCCGGCAATGGCATGCCATTTGCGACGTGGTGGCGGCAGGCCAGATACGTCCAATATCTTTGATTGCGGTACATTTCCGGCATTGAAAAGTGGTCGGAAGACTCATACACTTGTGTTGTTCATTGGTGTTCCAGCGTGGAATTCCCCTGACAACAGAGGGCACATCGAATGGGCCCCGCGCCGCAAAGAGGGTCTCCCACGCCACGGTGGGGCCGTCGGGTGCTGTGTCCCGTCACCCCTGACCCCGATCCCGCACGGCCCATTGAGAGCCGTCGAGGCGGTTGTGGCCGTTGAGGGTCACACGGGATCGAGGGTTGGGTTACGGGCTGCTTTCGAGAGCGCTGTGGAGTGAGATGGCTTGGGAGGGGGATACGGGAGCACTCTAACAGGGGAAGGGGCGAGGGGCCTGACCGGAGGTGTTGTGGATATGCACAAGGGAGTGCGGCCGGTGTGGCAGACGTGTCATTGGCCGGGGGATGGCGCTTGGGGGCGGTTACTGTCGGTTATAAATGCCACTGAGGCTGGCACTTGGCGTCAGGGAGGCAGTGGCTGGGCATAGGCTGGGCGCCCTGAAGGTGGGGGGGGGGGGGGGGAGGGGGTACCTCCCCCCCTTCCAATGCATCCCTGCTCCACCCTCTGGCGCCACCTCCACAGTACCCCTGGGTGCCGGGGGATGGCGCTTGACCTCTGTACAAGCGATTCAAGACCGCACGCTGGTCCTTCCCGGTGCCCGGGTTCAGCGCAGAGGGCAGGGCAGGGCACAGGCCAAGGCCGGGGCCAACGACGACCACAACCGGGGCGGGCGGGCTTTCACTTCCGGGGGGGGGGGGGGGGGATAGAGCCCTCCGGTCGGACCCCCCCCCAAAAGGGCTCAATTGACGGGACCCCCAAAATCCTACTGAGACTGACCCCCGGGCCTCGGAGGTGACCCGGACCCAAAAATCGGCAAAAAATGAAAATGGGATTTTTGGAATCAGCGCGTCGAGGGGGTTCAGAAAAGTCATCATTTGCCATGGATTTGGTGAAAAAAAGTTTCACCAATTTCAATGCTCAAAAATTTTTTCGGCGCCTTTGGCGCCAGAAATCATAATGACTGATTAATGGTGCCTGTCAATTGAGCCCTATTCCTGAACCCCCCCCCCGTCCAGTTTTTGGGGGCTCTATCAACCCCCCCCTCCCCCCCGGAAGTGAAAACCCGGTGCCCCTGTCTGACTCCCGATCCGAAACACTCCCTTCCTCACCGCAGCGGAGACCGGGGCACACCCGCGTACTCTTGGAGCACCTCATGGAAGATATGGGCCATGGACAGCGGGGGATTGCCGAACGCACCGCACCCCAACGCGCTGAGCACCAGCACCTCGAACCCCTTGTCAATGGCCGCCCGCACCAGAGTCTCCACTTTGCGGCGGGTGTAGACGCAGACCTGTGGAGCGTTGGGCCGTCCATGACGCACCGAAAAGGTTTTCCGGCCGCTGGGGGTTCGGGGCGCCACTGGAAGCCAAAGCGGTGCACACCCTCATTGTCCAGTACCCAGGGGCTGCCTCAACTCACACAAGGCTGATGACAGTTGTTGGGTCCCACAGGGGCTGGAGTACAGGTGATGCACAGGACTTCCAACGCTGCGTTTCCGGGGGATTTTATGAGCAGTTGGAGGGCTGCTGGAGGTTGTGAAGGCGGGCTGAGGGTACGGAGAGTGTTGGGGACTTCATTCATCCGCCGGTTTGATTCAGTTGTGGTGGCTTGTGGTTGTGGTGGCTTGTGGTTGTGGTGGCTTGTGGTTCTGGTGGCTTGTGGTTGTGGTGGCTTGTGGTTGTAGTGGCTTGTGGTTGTAGTGGCTTGTGGTTGTGGTGGCTTGTGGTTGTGGTGGCTTGTGGTTGTGGTGGCTTGTGGTTGTGGTGGCTTGTGGTTGTGGTGGCTTGTGGTTGTAGTGGCTTGTGATTGTGGTGGCTTGTGGTTGTGGTGGCTTGTGGTTGTGGTGGCTTGTGGTTGTGGTGGCTTTGTGGTTGTGGTGGCTTTGTGGTTGTGGTGGCTTTGTGGTTGTGGTGGCTTTGTGGTTGTGGTGGCTTGTGGTTGTGGTGGCTTGTGGTTGTGGTGGCTTGTGGTTGTGGTGGCTTGTGGTTGTAGTGGCTTGTGGTTGTGGTGGCTTGTGGTTGTGGTGGCTTGTGGTTGTGGTGGCTTGTGGTTGTGGTGGCTTGTGGTTGTGGTGGCTTGTGGTTGTGGTGGCTTGTGGTTGTGGTGGCTTGTGGTTGTGGTGGCTTGTGGTTGTGGTGGCTTGTGGTTGTAGTGGCTTGTGGTTGTGGTGGCTTGTGGTTGTGGTGGCTTGTGGTTGTGGTGGCTTGTGGTTGTGGTGGCTTGTGGTTGTGGTGGCTTGTGGTTGTGGTGGCTTGTGGTTGTGGTGGCTTGTGGTTGTGGTGGCTTGTGGTTGTGGTGGCTTGTGGTTGTGGTGGCTTGTGGTTGTGGTGGCTTGTGGTTGTGGTGGCTTGTGGTTGTGGTGGCTTGTGGTTGTGGTGGCTTGTGGTTGTGGTGGCTTGTGGTTGTGGTGGCTTGTGGTTGTGGTGGCTTGTGGTTGTGGTGGCTTGTGGTTGTGGTGGCTTGTGGTTGTGGTGGCTTGTGGTTGTGGTGGCTTGTGGTTGTGGTGGCTTGTGGTTGTGGTGGCTTGTGGTTGTGGTGGCTTGTGGTTGTGGTGGCTTGTGGTTGTGGTGGCTTGTGGTTGTGGTGGCTTGTGGTTGTGGTGGCTTGTGGTTGTGGTGGCTTGTGGTTGTGGTGGCTTGTGGTTGTGGTGGCTTGTGGTTGTGGTGGCTTGTGGTTGTGGTGGCTTGTGGTTGTGGTGGCTTGTGGTTGTGGTGGCTTGTGGTTGTGGTGGCTTGTGGTTGTGGTGGCTTGTGGTTGTGGTGGCTTGTGGTTGTGGTGGCTTGTGGTTGTGGTGGCTTGTGGTTGTGGTGGCTTGTGGTTGTGGTGGCTTGTGGTTGTGGTGGCTTGTGGTTGTGGTGGCTTGTGGTTGTGGTGGCTTGTGGTTGTGGTGGCTTGTGGTTGTGGTGGCTTGTGGTTGTGGTGGCTTGTGGTTGTGGTGGCTTGTGGTTGTGGTGGCTTGTGGTTGTGGTGGCTTGTGGTTGTGGTGGCTTGTGGTTGTGGTGGCTTGTGGTTGTGGTGGCTTGTGGTTGTGGTGGCTTGTGGTTGTGGTGGCTTGTGGTTGTGGTGGCTTGTGGTTGTGGTGGCTTGTGGTTGTGGTGGCTTGTGGTTGTGGTGGCTTGTGGTTGTGGTGGCTTGTGGTTGTAGTGGCTTGTGGTTGTGGTGGCTTGTGGTTGTGATGGCTTGTGTTTGTGGTGGCTTGTGGTTGTGGTGGCTTGTGGTTGTGGTGGCTTGTGGTTGTGGTGGCTTGTGGTCATGGTGGCTTGTGGTCGTGGTGGCTTGTGGTCGTGGTGGCTTGTGGTTGTGGTGGCTTGTGGTTGTGGTGGCTTGTGGTTGTAGTGGCTTGTGGTTGTGGTGGCTTGTGGTTGTGGTGGCTTGTGGTTGTGGTGGCTTTGTGGTTTTGGTGGCTTGTGGTTGTGGTGGCTTGTGGTTGTGGTGGCTTGTGGTTGTGGTGGCTTGTGGTTGTGGTGGCTTGTGGTTGTGGTGGCTTGTGGTTGTGGTGGCTTGTGGTTGTGGTGGCTTGTGGTTGTGGTGGCTTGTGGTTGTGGTGGCTTGTGGTTGTGGTGGCTTGTGGTTGTGGTGGCTTGTGTTTGTGGTGGCTTGTGGTTGTGGTGGCTTGTGGTTGTGGTGGCTTGTGGTCATGGTGGCTTGTGGTCGTGGTGGCTTGTGGTCGTGGTGGCTTGTGGTCATGGTGGCTTGTGGTTGTGGTGGCTTGTGGTTGTGGTGGCTTGTGGTTGTGATGGCTTGTGGTTGTGGTGGCTTGTGGTTGTGGTGGCTTGTGGTTGTGGTGGCTTGTGGTCGTGGTGGCTTGTGGTCGTGGTGGCTTGTGGTTGTAGTGGCTTGTGGTTGTGGTGGCTTGTGGTTGTGGTGGCTTGTGGTTGTGATGGCTTGTGTTTGTGGTGGCTTGTGGTTGTGGTGGCTTGTGGTTGTGGTGGCTTGTGGTCATGGTGGCTTGTGGTCGTGGTGGCTTGTGGTCGTGGTGGCTTGTGGTCATGGTGGCTTGTGGTTGTGGTGGCTTGTGGTTGTGGTGGCTTGTGGTTGTGATGGCTTGTGGTTGTGGTGGCTTTGTGGTTGTGGTGGCTTGTGGTTGTGGTGGCTTGTGGTTGTGGTGGCTTGTGGTTGTGGTGGCTTGTGGTTGTGATGGCTTGTGGTTGTGGTGGCTTTGTGGTTGTAGTGGCTTGTGGTTGTGGTGGCTTGTGGTTGTGGTGGCTTGTGGTTGTGGTGGCTTTGTGGTTGTGGTGGCTTGTGGTTGTGGTGGCTTTGTGGTTTTGGTGGCTTGTGGTTGTGGTGGATTGTGGTTGTGGTGGCTTGTGGTTGTGGTGGCTTTGTGGTTGTGGTGGCTTGTGGTTGTGGTGGCTTGTGGTTGTGGTGGCTTGTGGTTGTGGTGGCTTGTGGTTGTGGTGGCTTGTGGTTGTGGTGGCTTGTGGTTGTGGTGGCTTGTGGTTGTGGTGGCTTGTGGTTGTGGTGGCTTGTGGTTGTAGTGGCTTGTGATTGTGGTGGCTTGTGGTTGTGGTGGCTTGTGGTTGTGGTGGCTTGTGGTTTTGGTGGCTTGTGGTTGTGGTGGCTTTGTGGTTGTGGTGGCTTTGTGGTTGTGGTGGCTTTGTGGTTGTGGTGGCTTTGTGGTTGTGGTGGCTTTGTGGTTGTGGTGGCTTTGTGGTTGTGGTGGCTTGTGGTTGTGGTGGCTTGTGGTTGTGGTGGCTTGTGGTTGTGGTGGCTTGTGGTTGTGGTGGCTTGTGGTTGTGGTGGCTTGTGGTTGTGGTGGATTGTGGTTGTGGTGGCTTGTGGTTGTGGTGGCTTGTGGTTGTGGTGGCTTGTGGTTGTGGTGGCTTGTGGTTGTGGTGGCTTGTGGTTGTGGTGGCTTGTGGTTGTGGTGGCTTGTGGTTGTGGTGGCTTGTGGTTGTAGTGGCTTGTGGTTGTAGTGGCTTGTGGTTGTGGTGGCTTGTGGTTGTGGTGGCTTGTGGTTGTGGTGGCTTGTGGTTGTGGTGGCTTGTGGTTGTGGTAACTTGTGGTTGTGGTGGATTGTGGTTGTGGTGGCTTGTGGTTGTGGTGGCTTGTGGTTGTGGTGGCTTGTGGTTGTGGTGGCTTGTGGTTGTGGTGGCTTGTGGTTGTGGTGGCTTGTGGTTGTGGTGGCTTGTGGTTGTGGTGGCTTGTGGTTGTAGTGGCTTGTGGTTGTGGTGGCTTGTGGTTGTGGTGGCTTGTGGTTGTGGTGGCTTGTGGTTGTGGTGGCTTGTGGTTGTGGTGGCTTGTGGTTGTGGTGGCTTGTGGTTGTGGTGGCTTGTGGTTGTGGTGGCTTGTGGTTGTGGTGGCTTGTGGTTGTGGTGGCTTGTGGTTGTGGTGGCTTGTGGTTGTGGTGGCTTGTGGTTGTGGTGGCTTGTGGTTGTGTTGGCTTGTGGTTGTGGTGGCTTGTGGTTGTGGTGGCTTGTGGTTGTGGTGGCTTGTGGTTGTGGTGGCTTGTGGTTGTGGTGGCTTGTGGTTGTGGTGGCTTGTGGTTGTGGTGGCTTGTGGTTGTGGTGGCTTGTGGTTGTGGTGGCTTGTGGTTGTGGTGGCTTGTGGTTGTGGTGGCTTGTGGTTGTGGTGGCTTGTGGTTGTGGTGGCTTGTGGTTGTGGTGGCTTGTGGTTGTGGTGGCTTGTGGTTGTGGTGGCTTGTGGTTGTGGTGGCTTGTGGTTGTGGTGGCTTGTGGTTGTGGTGGCTTGTGGTTGTGGTGGCTTGTGGTTGTGGTGGCTTGTGGTTGTAGTGGCTTGTGGTTGTGGTGGCTTGTGGTTGTGGTGGCTTGTGTTTGTGGTGGCTTGTGGTTGTGGTGGCTTGTGGTTGTGGTGGCTTGTGGTTGTGGTGGCTTGTGGTCGTGGTGGCTTGTGGTCGTGGTGGCTTGTGGTCGTGGTGGCTTGTGGTTGTGGTGGCTTGTGGTTGTGGTGGCTTGTGGTTGTGGTGGCTTGTGGTTGTGGTGGCTTGTGGTTGTGGTGGCTTGTGGTTGTGGTGGCTTGTGGTTGTGGTGGCTTGTGGTTGTGGTGGCTTGTGGTTGTGGTGGATTGTGGTTGTGGTGGCTTGTGGTTGTGGTGGCTTGTGGTTGTGGTGGCTTGTGGTTGTGGTGGCTTGTGGTTGTGGTGGCTTGTGGTTGTGGTGGCTTGTGGTTGTGGTGGCTTGTGGTTGTGGTGGCTTGTGGTTGTGGTGGCTTGTGGTTGTAGTGGCTTGTGGTTGTGGTGGCTTGTGGTTGTGGTGGCTTGTGGTTGTGGTGGATTGTGGTTGTGGTGGCTTGTGGTTGTGGTGGCTTGTGGTTGTGGTGGCTTGTGGTTGTGGTGGCTTGTGGTTGTGGTGGCTTGTGGTTGTGGTGGCTTGTGGTTGTGGTGGCTTGTGGTTGTGGTGGCTTGTGGTTGTGGTGGCTTGTGGTTGTGGTGGCTTGTGGTTGTGGTGGCTTGTGGTTGTGGTGGCTTGTGGTTGTGGTGGCTTGTGGTTGTGGTGGCTTGTGGTTGTGGTGGCTTGTGGTTGTGGTGGCTTGTGGTTGTGGTGGCTTGTGGTTGTGGTGGCTTGTGGTTGTGGTGGCTTGTGGTTGTGGTGGCTTGTGGTTGTGGTGGCTTGTGGTTGTGGTGGCTTGTGGTTGTGGTGGCTTGTGGTTGTGGTGGCTTGTGGTTGTGGTGGCTTGTGGTTGTGGTGGCTTGTGGTTGTGGTGGCTTGTGGTTGTGGTGGCTTGTGGTTGTGGTGGCTTGTGGTTGTGGTGGCTTGTGGTTGTGGTGGCTTGTGGTTGTGGTGGCTTGTGGTTGTGGTGGCTTGTGGTTGTGGTGGCTTGTGGTTGTGGTGGCTTGTGGTTGTGGTGGCTTGTGGTTGTGGTGGCTTGTGGTTGTGGTGGCTTGTGGTTGTGGTGGCTTGTGGTTGTGGTGGCTTGTGGTTGTGGTGGCTTGTGGTTGTGGTGGCTTGTGGTTGTGGTGGCTTGTGGTTGTGGTGGCTTGTGGTTGTGGTGGCTTGTGTTTGTGGTGGCTTGTGGTTGTGGTGGCTTGTGGTTGTGGTGGCTTGTGGTTGTGGTGGCTTGTGGTCGTGGTGGCTTGTGGTCGTGGTGGCTTGTGGTCGTGGTGGCTTGTGGTTGTGGTGGCTTGTGGTTGTGGTGGCTTTGTGGTTGTGGTGGCTTGTGGTTGTGGTGGCTTTGTGGTTTTGGTGGCTTGTGGTTGTGGTGGATTGTGGTTGTGGTGGCTTGTGGTTGTGGTGCCTTTGTGGTTTTGGTGGCTTGTGGTTGTGGTGGCTTGTGGTTGTGGTGGCTTGTGGTTGTGGTGGCTTGTGGTTGTGGTGGCTTGTGGTTGTGGTGGCTTGTGGTTGTGGTGGCTTGTGGTTGTGGTGGCTTGTGGTTGTGGTGGCTTTCTGGTTTTGGTGGCTTGTGGTTGTGGTGGCTTGTGGTTGTGGTGGCTTGTGGTTGTGGTGGCTTGTGGTTGTGGTGGCTTGTGGTTGTGGTGGCTTGTGGTTGTGATGGCTTGTGGTTGTAGTGGCTTGTGGTTGTGGTGGCTTGTGGTTGTGGTGGCTTGTGGTTGTGGTGGCTTTGTGGTTTTGGTGGCTTGTGGTTGTGGTGGCTTGTGGTTGTGGTGGCTTGTGGTTGTGGTGGCTTGTGGTTGTGGTGGCTTGTGGTTGTGGTGGCTTGTGGTTGTGGTGGCTTGTGGTTGTGGTGGCTTGTGGTTGTGGTGGCTTGTGGTTGTGGTGGCTTGTGGTTGTGGTGGCTTGTGGTTGTGGTGGCTTGTGGTTGTGGTGGCTTGTGGTTGTAGTGGCTTGTGGTTGTGGTGGCTTGTGGTTGTGGTGGCTTGTGGTTCTGGTGGCTTGTGGTTCTGGTGGCTTGTGGTTGTGGTGGCTTGTGGTTGTAGTGGCTTGTGGTTGTGGTGGCTTGTGGTTGTGGTGTCTTGTGGTTGTGGTGGCTTGTGGTTGTGGCGGCTTGTGGTTGTGGTGGCTTGTGGTTGTGGTGGCTTGTGGTTGTGGTGGATTGTGGTTGTGGTGGCTTGTGGTTGTGGTGGCTTGTGGTTGTGCTGGCTTTGTGGTTGTGGTGGCTTTGTGGTTGTGGTGGCTTGTGGTTGTAGTGGCTTGTGGTTGTGGTGGCTTGTGGTTGTGGTGGCTTGTGGTTGTGGTGGCTTGTGGTTGTGGTGGCTTGTGGTTGTGGTGGCTTGTGGTTGTGGTGGCTTGTGGTTGTGGTGGCTTGTGGTTGTGGTGGCTTGTGGTTGTGGTGGCTTGTGGTTGTGGTGGCTTGTGGTTGGAGTGGCGTGTGGTTGTGGTGGCTTGTGGTTGTGGTGGCTTGTGGTTGTGGTGGCTTGTGGTTGTGGTGGCTTGTGGTTGTGGTGGCTTTTGATTGTGGTGGCTTGTGGTTGTGGTGGCTTGTGGTTGTGATGGCTTGTGGTTGTGGTGGCTTGTGGTTGTGGTGGCTTGTGGTTGTAGTGGCTTGTGGTTGTGGTGTCTTGTGGTTGTGGTGGCTTGTGGTTGTGGCGGCTTGTGGTTGTGGTGGCTTGTGGTTGTGGTGGCTTGTGGTTGTGGTGGATTGTGGTTGTGGTGGCTTGTGGTTGTGGTGGCTTGTGGTTGTGCTGGCTTTGTGGTTGTGGTGGCTTTGTGGTTGTGGTGGCTTGTGGTTGTAGTGGCTTGTGGTTGTGGTGGCTTGTGGTTGTGGTGGCTTGTGGTTGTGGTGGCTTGTGGTTGTGGTGGCTTGTGGTTGTGGTGGCTTGTGGTTGTGGTGGCTTGTGGTTGTGGTGGCTTGTGGTTGTGGTGGCTTGTGGTTGTGGTGGCTTGTGGTTGTGGTGGCTTGTGGTTGGAGTGGCGTGTGGTTGTGGTGGCTTGTGGTTGTGGTGGCTTGTGGTTGTGGTGGCTTGTGGTTGTGGTGGCTTGTGGTTGTGGTGGCTTTTGATTGTGGTGGCTTGTGGTTGTGGTGGCTTGTGGTTGTGATGGCTTGTGGTTGTGGTGGCTTGTGGTTGTGGACGCTTGTGGTTGTGGTGGCTTGTGGTTGTGGTGGCTTGTGGTTGTGGTGGCTTTTGATTGTGGTGGCTTGTGGTTGTGGTGGCTTGTGGTTGTGGTGGCTTGTGGTTGTGGTGGCTTGTGGTTGTGGTGGCTTGTGGTTGTGGTGGCTTGTGGTTGTGGTGGCTTGTGGTTGTGGTGGCTTGTGGTTGTGGTGGCTTGTGGTTGTGGTGGCTTGTGGTTGTGGTGGCTTGTGGTTGTGGTGGCTTGTGGTTGTGGTGGCTTGTGGTTGTGGTGGCTTGTGGTTGTGGTGGCTTGTGGTTGTGGTGGCTTGTGGTTGTGGTGGCTTGTGGTTGTGGTGGCTTGTGGTCGTGGTGGCTTCTGGTCGTGGTGGCTTGTGGTCGTGGTGGCTTGTGGTTGTGGTGGCTTGTGGTTGTGGTGGCTTGTGGTTGTGATGGCTTGTGGTTGTAGTGGCTTGTGGTTGTGGTGGCTTGTGGTTGTGGTGGCTTGTGGTTGTGGTGGCTTTGTGGTTGTGGTGGCTTGTGGTTGTGGTGGCTTGTGGTTGTGGTGGCTTGTGGTTGTGGTGGCTTGTGGTTGTGGTGGCTTGTGGTTGTGGTGGCTTGTGGTTGTGGTGGCTTGTGGTTGTGGTGGCTTGTGGTTGTGGTGGCTTGTGGTTGTGGTGGCTTGTGGTTGTGGTGGCTTGTGGTTGTAGTGGCTTGTGGTTGTGGTGGCTTGTGGTTGTGGTGGCTTGTGTTTGTGGTGGCTTGTGGTTGTGGTGGCTTGTGGTTGTGGTGGCTTGTGGTTGTGGTGGCTTGTGGTCGTGGTGGCTTGTGGTCGTGGTGGCTTGTGGTCGTGGTGGCTTGTGGTTGTGGTGGCTTGTGGTTGTGGTGGCTTTGTGGTTGTGGTGGCTTGTGGTTGTGGTGGCTTTGTGGTTTTGGTGGCTTGTGGTTGTGGTGGATTGTGGTTGTGGTGGCTTGTGGTTGTGGTGCCTTTGTGGTTTTGGTGGCTTGTGGTTGTGGTGGCTTGTGGTTGTGGTGGCTTGTGGTTGTGGTGGCTTGTGGTTGTGGTGGCTTGTGGTTGTGGTGGCTTGTGGTTGTGGTGGCTTGTGGTTGTGGTGGCTTGTGGTTGTGGTGGCTTGTGGTTGTGGTGGCTTGTGGTTGTGGTGGCTTGTGGTTGTGGTGGCTTGTGGTTGTGGTGGCTTGTGGTTGTGGTGGCTTGTGGTTGTGATGGCTTGTGGTTGTAGTGGCTTGTGGTTGTGGTGGCTTGTGGTTGTGGTGGCTTGTGGTTGTGGTGGCTTTGTGGTTTTGGTGGCTTGTGGTTGTGGTGGCTTGTGGTTGTGGTGGCTTGTGGTTGTGGTGGCTTGTGGTTGTGGTGGCTTGTGGTTGTGGTGGCTTGTGGTTGTGGTGGCTTGTGGTTGTGGTGGCTTGTGGTTGTGGTGGCTTGTGGTTGTGGTGGCTTGTGGTTGTGGTGGCTTGTGGTTGTGGTGGCTTGTGGTTGTGGTGGCTTGTGGTTGTAGTGGCTTGTGGTTGTGGTGGCTTGTGGTTGTGGTGGCTTGTGGTTCTGGTGGCTTGTGGTTCTGGTGGCTTGTGGTTGTGGTGGCTTGTGGTTGTAGTGGCTTGTGGTTGTGGTGGCTTGTGGTTGTGGTGTCTTGTGGTTGTGGTGGCTTGTGGTTGTGGCGGCTTGTGGTTGTGGTGGCTTGTGGTTGTGGTGGCTTGTGGTTGTGGTGGATTGTGGTTGTGGTGGCTTGTGGTTGTGGTGGCTTGTGGTTGTGCTGGCTTTGTGGTTGTGGTGGCTTTGTGGTTGTGGTGGCTTGTGGTTGTAGTGGCTTGTGGTTGTGGTGGCTTGTGGTTGTGGTGGCTTGTGGTTGTGGTGGCTTGTGGTTGTGGTGGCTTGTGGTTGTGGTGGCTTGTGGTTGTGGTGGCTTGTGGTTGTGGTGGCTTGTGGTTGTGGTGGCTTGTGGTTGTGGTGGCTTGTGGTTGTGGTGGCTTGTGGTTGGAGTGGCGTGTGGTTGTGGTGGCTGGTGGTTGTGGTGGCTTGTGGTTGTGGTGGCTTGTGGTTGTGGTGGCTTGTGGTTGTGGTGGCTTGTGGTTGTGGTGGCTTTTGATTGTGGTGGCTTGTGGTTGTGGTGGCTTGTGGTTGTGGTGGCTTGTGGTTGTGGTGGCTTGTGGTTGTGGTGGCTTGTGGTTGTGGTGGCTTGTGGTTGTGGTGGCTTGTGGTTGTGGTGGCTTTTGATTGTGGTGGCTTGTGGTTGTGGTGGCTTGTGGTTGTGGTGGCTTGTGGTTGTGGTGGCTTGTGGTTGTGGTGGCTTGTGGTTGTGGTGGCTTGTGGTTGTGGTGGCTTGTGGTTGTGGTGGCTTGTGGTTGTGGTGGCTTGTGGTTGTGGTGGCTTGTGGTTGTGGTGGCTTGTGGTTGTGGTGGCTTGTGGTTGTGGTGGCTTGTGGTTGTGGTGGCTTGTGGTTGTGGTGGCTTGTGGTTGTGGTGGCTTGTGGTTGTGGTGGCTTGTGGTTGTGGTGGCTTGTGGTCGTGGTGGCTTCTGGTCGTGGTGGCTTGTGGTCGTGGTGGCTTGTGGTTGTGGTGGCTTGTGGTTGTGGTGGCTTGTGGTTGTGATGGCTTGTGGTTGTAGTGGCTTGTGGTTGTAGTGGCTTGTGGTTGTGGTGGCTTGTGGTTGTGGTGGCTTGTGGTTGTGGTGGCTTTGTGGTTGTGGTGGCTTTGTGGTTTTGGTGGCTTGTGGTTGTGGTGGCTTGTGGTTGTGGTGGCTTGTGGTTGTGGTGGCTTGTGGTTGTGGTGGCTTGTGGTTGTGGTGGCTTGTGGTTGTGGTGGCTTGTGGTTGTGGTGGCTTGTGGTTGTGGTGGCTTGTGGTTGTGGTGGCTTTGTGGTTTTGTTGGCTTGTGGTTGTGGTGGCTTGTGGTTGTGGTGGCTTGTGGTTGTGGTGGCTTGTGGTTGTGGTGGCTTGTGGTTGTGGTGGCTTGTGGTTGTGGTGGCTTGTGGTTGTGGTGGCTTGTGGTTGTGGTGGCTTGTGGTTGTGGTGGCTTGTGGTTGTGGTGGCTTGTGGTTGTGGTGGCTTGTGGTTGTGGTGGCTTGTGGTTGTGGTGGCTTGTGGTTGTGGTGGCTTGTGGTTGTGGTGGCTTGTGGTTGTGGTGGCTTTGTGGTTTTGGTGGCTTGTGGTTGTGGTGGCTTGTGGTTGTGGTGGCTTGTGGTTGTGGTGGCTTGTGGTTGTGGTGGCTTGTGGTTGTGGTGGCTTGTGGTTGTGGTGGCTTGTGGTTGTGGTGGCTTGTGGTTGTGGTGGCTTGTGGTTGTGGTGGCTTGTGGTTGTGGTGGCTTGTGGTTGTGGTGGCTTGTGGTTGTGGTGGCTTGTGGTTGTGGTGGCTTGTGGTTGTGGTGGCTTGTGGTTGTGGTGGCTTGTGGTTGTAGTGGCTTGTGGGTGTGGTGGCTTGTGGTTGTGGTGGCTTGTGGTTGTGGTGGCTTGTGGTTCTGGTGGCTTGTGGTTGTGGTGGCTTGTGGTTGTGGTGGCTTGTGGTTGTGGTGGCTTGAGGTTGTGGTGGCTTGTGGTTGTGGTGGCTTGTGGTTGTGGTGGCTTGTGGTTGTGGTGGCTTGTGGTTGTGGTGGCTTGTGGTTGTGGTGGCTTGTGGTTGTGGTGGCTTGTGGTTGTGGTGGCTTGTGGTTGTGGTGGCTTGTGGTTGTGCTGGCTTTGTGGTTGTGGTGGCTTGGTGGTTGTGGTGGCTCGTGGTTGTAGTGGCTCGTGGTTGTGGTGGCTTGTGGTTGTGGTGGCTTGTGGTTGTGGTGGCTTGTGGTTGTGGTGGCTTGTGGTTGTGGTGGCTTGTGGTTGTGGTGGCTTGTGGTTGTGGTGGCTTGTGGTTGTGGTGGCTTGTGGTTGTGGTGGCTTGTGGTTGTGGTGGCTTGTGGTTGTGGTGGCTTGTGGTTGTGGTGGCTTGTGGTTGTGGTGGCTTGTGGTTGTGGTGGCTTGTGGTTGTGGTGGCTTGTGGTTGTGGTGGCTTGTGGTTGTGGTGGCTTGTGGTTGTGGTGGCTTGTGGTTGTGGTGGCTTGTGGTTGTGGTGGCTTGTGGTTGTGGTGGCTTGTGGTTGTGGTGGCTTTGTGGTTTTGGTGGCTTGTGGTTGTGGTGGCTTGTGGTTGTGGTGGCTTGTGGTTGTGGTGGCTTGTGGTTGTGGTGGCTTGTGGTTGTGGTGGCTTGTGGTTGTGGTGGCTTGTGGTTGTGGTGGCTTGTGGTTGTGGTGGCTTGTGGTTGTGGTGGCTTGTGGTTGTGGTGGCTTGTGGTTGTGGTGGCTTGTGGTTGTGGTGGCTTGTGGTTGTGGTGGCTTGTGGTTGTGGTGGCTTGTGGTTGTGGTGGCTTGTGGTTGTGGTGGCTTGTGGTTGTGGTGGCTTGTGGTTGTGGTGGCTTGTGGTTGTGGTGGCTTGTGGTTGTGGTGGCTTGTGGTTGTGGTGGCTTGTGGTTGTGGTGGCTTGTGGTTGTGGTGGCTTGTGGTTGTGGTGGCTTGTGGTTGTGGTGGCTTGTGGTTGTGGTGGCTTGTGGTTGTGGTGGCTTGTGGTTGTGGTGGCTTGTGGTTTTGGTGGCTTGTGGTTGTGGTGGCTTGTGGTTGTGGTGGCTTGTGGTTGTGGTGGCTTGTGGTTGTGGTGGCTTTGTGGTTTTGGTGGCTTTGTGGTTGTGGTGGCTTGTGGTTGTGGTGGCTTGTGGTTGTGGTGGCTTGTGGTTGTGGTGGCTTGTGGTTGTGGTGGCTTGTGGTTGTGGTGGCTTGTGGTTGTGGTGGCTTGTGGTTGTGGTGGCTTGTGGTTGTGGTGGCTTGTGGTTGTGGTGGCTTTGTGGTTTTGTTGGCTTGTGGTTGTGGTGGCTTGTGGTTGTGGTGGCTTGTGGTTGTGGTGGCTTGTGGTTGTGGTGGCTTGTGGTTGTGGTGGCTTGTGGTTGTGGTGGCTTGTGGTTGTGGTGGCTTGTGGTTGTGGTGGCTTGTGGTTGTGGTGGCTTGTGGTTGTGGTGGCTTGTGGTTGTGGTGGCTTGTGGTTGTGGTGGCTTGTGGTTGTGGTGGCTTGTGGTTGTGGTGGCTTGTGGTTGTGGTGGCTTGTGGTTGTGGTGGCTTTGTGGTTTTGGTGGCTTGTGGTTGTGGTGGCTTGTGGTTGTGGTGGCTTGTGGTTGTGGTGGCTTGTGGTTGTGGTGGCTTGTGGTTGTGGTGGCTTGTGGTTGTGGTGGCTTGTGGTTGTGGTGGCTTGTGGTTGTGGTGGCTTGTGGTTGTGGTGGCTTGTGGTTGTGGTGGCTTGTGGTTGTGGTGGCTTGTGGTTGTGGTGGCTTGTGGTTGTGGTGGCTTGTGGTTGTGGTGGCTTGTGGTTGTGGTGGCTTGTGGTTGTAGTGGCTTGTGGGTGTGGTGGCTTGTGGTTGTGGTGGCTTGTGGTTGTGGTGGCTTGTGGTTCTGGTGGCTTGTGGTTGTGGTGGCTTGTGGTTGTGGTGGCTTGTGGTTGTGGTGGCTTGAGGTTGTGGTGGCTTGTGGTTGTGGTGGCTTGTGGTTGTGGTGGCTTGTGGTTGTGGTGGCTTGTGGTTGTGGTGGCTTGTGGTTGTGGTGGCTTGTGGTTGTGGTGGCTTGTGGTTGTGGTGGCTTGTGGTTGTGGTGGCTTGTGGTTGTGCTGGCTTGGTGGTTGTGGTGGCTTGGTGGTTGTGGTGGCTCGTGGTTGTAGTGGCTTGTGGTTGTGGTGGCTTGTGGTTGTGGTGGCTTGTGGTTGTGGTGGCTTGTGGTTGTGGTGGCTTGTAGTGTGGTGGCTTGACGTTGTGGTGGCTTGTGGTTGTGGTGGCTTGTGGTTGTGGTGGCTTGTGGTTGTGGTGGCTTGTGGTTGTGGTGGCTTGTGGTTGTGGTGGCTTGTGGTTGTGGTGGC
Organism: Eutreptiella sp. 'Long Island Sound 2002'; assembly: GCA_964036045.1. Taxonomy (NCBI): domain Eukaryota; phylum Euglenozoa; class Euglenophyceae; order Eutreptiales; family Eutreptiaceae; genus Eutreptiella; species Eutreptiella sp. 'Long Island Sound 2002'. The sequence goes on from OZ038395.1 coordinate 22,076,939, forward strand.
TTGTGGTTGTGGTGGCTTGTGGTTGTGGTGGCTTGTGGTTGTGGTGGCTTGTGGTTGTGGTGGCTTGTGGTTGTGGTGGCTTGTGGTTGTGGTGGCTTGTGGTTGTGGTGGCTTGTGGTTGTGGTGGCTTGTGGTTGTGGTGGCTTGTGGTTGTGGTGGCTTTGTGGTTGTGGTGGCTTTGTGGTTGTGGTGGCTTGTGGTTGTGGTGGCTTGTGGTTGTGGTGGCTTGTGGTTGTGGTGGCTTGTGGTTGTGGTGGCTTGTGGTTGTGGTGGCTTGTGGTTGTGGTGGCTTGTGGTTGTGGTGGCTTGTGGTTGTGGTGGCTTGTGGTTGTGGTGGCTTGTGGTCGTGGTGGCTTGTGGTTGTGGTGGCTTGTGGTCGTGGTGGCTTGTGGTTGTGGTGGCTTGTGGTTGTGGTGGCTTGTGGTTGTGGTGGCTTGTGGTTGTGGTGGCTTGTGGTTGTGGTGGCTTGTGGTTGTGGTGGCTTGTGGTTGTGGTGGCTTGTGGTTGTGGTGGCTTGTGGTTGTGGTGGCTTTGTGGTTGTGGTGGCTTGTGGTTGTGGTGGCTTGTGGTTGTGGTGGCTTGTGGTCGTGGTGGCTTGTGGTCGTGGTGGCTTGTGGTTGTGGTGGCTTGTGGTTGTGGTGGCTTGTGGTTGTGGTGGCTTGTGGTTGTGGTGGCTTGTGGTTGTGGTGGCTTTGTGGTTGTGGTGGCTTTGTGGTTGTGGTGGCTTGTGGTTGTGGTGGCTTGTGGTTGTAGTGGCTTGTGGTTGTGGTGGCTTGTGGTTGTGGTGGATTGTGGTTGTGGTGGCTTGTGGTTGTGGTGGCTTGGGGTTGTGGTGGCTTGTGGTTGTGGTGGCTTGTGGTTGTGGTGGCTTGTGGTTGTGGTGGCTTGTGGTTGTGGTGGCTTGTGGTTGTGGTGGCTTGTGGTTGTGGTGGCTTGTGGTTGTGGTGGCTTGTGGTTGTGGTGGCTCGTGGTTGTGGTGGCTTGCGGTTGTGGTGGCTTTGTGGTTGTGGTGGCTTTGTGGTTGTGGTGGCTTGTGGTTGTAGTGGCTTGTGGTTCTGGTGGCTTGTGGTTCTGGTGGCTTGTGGTTGTGGTGGCTTGTGGTTGTGGTGGCTTGTGGTTGTGGTGGCTTGTGGTTGTGGTGGCTTGTGGTTGTGGTGGCTTGTGGTTGTGGTGGCTTGTGGTTGTGGTGGCTTGTGGTTGTGGTGGCTTGTGGTTGTGGTGGCTTGTGGTTGTGGTGGCTTGTGGTTGTGGTGGCTTGTGGTTGTGGTGGCTTGTGGTTGTGGTGGCTTGTGGTTGTGGTGGCTTGTGGTTGTGGTGGCTTGTGGTTCTGGTGGCTTGTGGTTCTGGTGGCTTGTGGTTGTGGTGGCTTGTGGTTGTGGTGGCTTGTGGTTGTGGTGGCTTGTGGTTGTGGTGGCTTGTGGTTGTGGTGGCTTGTGGTTGTGGTGGCTTGTGGTTGTGGTGGCTTGTGGTTGTGGTGGTTTGTGGTTGTGGTGGCTTGTGGTTGTGGTGGCTTGTGGTCGTGGTGGCTTGTGGTTGTGGTGGCTTGTGGTTGTGGTGGCTTGTGGTTGTGGTGGCTTGTGGTTGTGGTGGCTTGTGGTTGTGGTGGCTTGTGGTTGTGGTGGCTTTGTGGTTGTGGTGGCTTTGTGGTTGTGGTGGCTTGTGGTTGTGGTGGCTTGTGGTTGTGGTGGCTTGTGGTTGTGGTGGCTTGTGGTTGTGGTGGCTTGTGGTTGTGGTGGCTTGTGGTTGTGGTGGCTTGGGGTTGTGGTGGCTTGTGGTTGTGGTGGCTTGTGGTTGTGGTGGCTTGTGGTTGTGGTGGCTTGTGGTTGTGGTGGCTTGTGGTTGTGGTGGCTTGTGGTTGTGGTGGCTTGTGGTTGTGGTGGCTTGTGGTTGTGGTGGCTTGTGGTTGTGGTGGCTTGTGGTTGTGGTGGCTTGTGGTTGTGGTGGCTTGTGGTTGTGGTGGCTTGTGGTTGTGGTGGCTTGTGGTTGTGGTGGCTTGTGGTTGTGGTGGCTTGTGGTTGTGGTGGCTTGTGGTTGTGGTGGCTTGTGGTTGTGGTGGCTTGTGGTTGTGGTGGCTTGTGGTTGTGGTGGCTTGTGGTTGTGGTGGCTTGTGGTTGTGGTGGCTTGTGGTTGTGGTGGCTTGTGGTTGTGGTGGCTTGTGGTTGTGGTGGCTTGTGGTCGTGGTGGCTTGTGGTTGTGGTGGCTTGTGGTCGTGGTGGCTTGTGGTTGTGGTGGCTTGTGGTTGTGGTGGCTTGTGGTTGTGGTGGCTTGTGGTTGTGGTGGCTTGTGGTTGTGGTGGCTTGTGGTTGTGGTGGCTTGTGGTTGTGGTGGCTTGTGGTTGTAGTGGCTTGTGGTTGTGGTGGCTTGTGGTTTTGGTGGCTTGTGGTTGTGGTGGCTTGTGGTTGTGGTGGCTTGGGGTTGTGGTGGCTTGTGGTTGTGGTGGCTTGTGGTTGTGGTGGCTTGTGGTTGTGGTGGCTTTGTGGTTGTGGTGGCTTTGTGGTTGTGGTGGCTTGTGGTTGTGGTGGCTTGTGGTTGTAGTGGCTTGTGGTTGTGGTGGCTTGTGGTTGTGGTGGCTTGTGGTTGTGGTGGCTTGTGGTTGTGGTGGCTTGGGGTTGTGGTGGCTTGTGGTTGTGGTGGCTTGTGGTTGTGGTGGCTTGTGGTTGTGGTGGCTTGTGGTTGTGGTGGCTTGTGGTTGTGGTGGCTTGTGGTTGTGGTGGCTTGTGGTTGTGGTGGCTTGTGGTTGTGGTGGCTTGTGGTTGTGGTGGCTTGTGGTTGTGGTGGCTTTGTGGTTGTGGTGGCTTGTGGTTGTAGTGGCTTGTGGTTGTGTTGGCTTGTGGTTGTGGTGGCTTGTGGTTGTGGTGGCTTGTGGTTGTGGTGGCTTGTGGTTGTGGTGGCTTGTGGTTGTGGTGGCTTGTGGTTGTGGTGGCTTGTGGTTGTGGTGGCTTGTGGTTGTGGTGGCTTGTGGTTGTGGTGGCTTGTGGTTGTGGTGGCTTGTGGTTGTGGTGGCTTGTGGTTGTGGTGGCTTGTGGTTGTGGTGGCTTGTGGTTGTGGTGGCTTGTGGTTGTGGTGGCTTGTGGTTGTGGTGGCTTGTGGTTGTGGTGGCTTGTGGTTGTGGTGGCTTGTGGTTGTGGTGGCTTGTGGTTGTGGTGGCTTGTGGTTGTAGTGGCTTGTGGTTGTGGTGGCTTGTGGTTGTGGTGGCTTGTGGTTGTGGTGGCTTGTGGTTGTGGTGGCTTGTGGTTGTGGTGGCTTGTGGTTGTGGTGGCTTGTGGTTGTGGTGGCTTGTGGTTGTGGTGGCTTGTGGTTGTGGTGGCTTGTGGTTGTGGTGGCTTGTGGTTGTGGTGGCTTGTGGTTGTGGTGGCTTGTGGTTGTGGTGGCTTGTGGTTGTGGTGGCTTGTGGTTGTGGTGGCTTGTGGTTGTGGTGGCTTGTGGTTGTGGTGGCTTGTGGTTGTGGTGGCTTTGTGGTTGTGGTGGCTTGTGGTTGTGGTGGCTTGTGGTTGTGGTGGCTTGTGGTTGTGGTGGCTTGTGGTTGTGGTGGCTTGTGGTTGTGGTGGCTTGTGGTTGTGGTGGCTTGTGGTTCTGGTGGCTTGTGGTTGTGGTGGCTTGTGGTTGTGGTGGCGTGTGGTTGTGGTGGCTTGTGGTTGTGGTGGCTTGTGGTTGTGGTGGCTTGTGGTTGTAGTGGCTTGTGGTTGTGGTGGCTTGTGGTTGTGGTGGCTTGTGGTTGTGGTGGCTTTGTGGTTGTAGTGGCTCGTGGTTGTAGTGGCTTGTGGCTGTGGTGGCTTGTGGTTGTGGTGGCTTGTGGTTGTGGTGGCTTGTGGTTGTGGTGGCTTGTGGTTGTGGTGGCTTGTGGTTGTGGTGGCTTGTGGTTGTGGTGGCTTGTGGTTGTAGTGGCTTGTGGTTGTGGTGGCTTGTGGTTGTGGTGGCTTGTGGTTGTGGTGGCTTGTGGTTGTAGTGGCTTGTGGTTGTGGTGGCTTGTGGTTGTGGTGGCTTATGGTTGTGGTGGCTTGTGGTTGTGGTGGCTTGTGGTTGTAGTGGCTTGTGGTTGTGGTGGCTCTGTGGTTGTGGTGGCTTGTGGTTGTGGTGGCTTGTGGTTGTGGTGGCTTGTGGTTGTAGTGGCTTGTGGTTGTGGTGGCTTGTGGTTGTGGTGGCTTGTGGTTGTGGTGGCTTGTGGTTGTGGTGGCTTGTGGTTGTGGTGGCTTGTGGTTGTGGTGGCTTGTGGTTGTGGTGGCTTGTGGTTGTGGTGGCTTGTGGTTGTGGTGGCTTGTGGTTGTGGTGGCTTGTGGTTGTAGTGGCTTGTGGTTGTAGTGGCTTGTGGTTGTAGTGGCTTGTGGTTGTAGTGGCTTGTGGTTGTAGTGGCTTGTGGTTGTAGTGGCTTGTGGTTGTGGTGGCTTGTGGTTGTAGTGGCTTGTGGTTGTGGTGGCTTGTGGTTGTGGTGGCTTGTGGTTGTGGTGGCTTGTGGTTGTGGTGGCTTGTGGTTGTGGTGGCTTGTGGTTGTGGTGGCTTGTGGTTGTGGTGGCTTGTGGTTGTGGTGGCTTGTGGTTGTGGTGGCTTGTGGTTGTGGTGGCTTGTGGTTGTGGTGGCTTGTGGTTGTGGTGGCTTGTGGTTGTGGTGGCTTGTGGTTGTGGTGGCTTGTGGTTGTGGTGGCTTTGTGGTTGTGGTGGCTTTGTGGTTGTGGTGGCTTGTGGTTGTAGTGGCTTGTGGTTGTGGTGGCTTGTGGTTGTGGTGGCTTGTGGTTGTGGTGGCTTGTGGTTGTGGTGGCCTGTGGTTGTGGTGGCTTGTGGTTGTGGTGGCTTGTGGTTGTGGTGGCTTGTGGTTGTAGTGGCTTCTGGTTGTGGTGGCTTGTGGTTGTGGTGGCTTGTGGTTGTAGTGGCTCGTGGTTGTGGTGGCTTGTGGTT